>JAHREE010000095.1:3683682-3745856 GCA_033628505.1 Tringa tobata | reverse complement strand
GTGTTGCCTTTTGCTTATCTGATTCTTGCTTTGGTTTCATACGAATTAGAGTAATGTTTCTTCAGGGCAGAGTTAGACTGTGACAGAGCTGTCCTTACATTTGAAACTGTGTGAGCGTCGTGGCTTCTTTTCCCAAAGATCAGCCTGCATCCCTCACCCCTGAGAATGTCCTTTTTTTTTTTTTCCATTCGTGTTGCAGGATGTCTTCATTCTGACCAACTGGCCAAACTGTCAGCGAATCCTAGTCATGTAGATGGGCCATCCTCATTTCAGTGTTATTCAATCCTTTTTATGTTGGCTGGATCTGAATGTTTTAATGTGTTGCCCAGGAAAAGTCCAAGAATGGTGCAGAGACCTTAGATGCTGGTTGAGCTTTTAAACCTGGGCTATTACTGCTCTGTGCGAACAAATCACGTAGTTTATAGTCTAGAAATAATTCATGAAAAATACAGACAGTCTCTAATGTTTATTGATTTAAGCTACATAGGTAATTTGCACAATTAGAATAACTGTGATAGACCATGAAACTTGATGTTTTCACTGTGATCCCATAATTTACATTTCCAGCTTAAGCCATTACTGACAAGACTTAGAGGTGCACAGGGACTCTTTTCCAGACTTAAGAATTTTTCTTTAATGCTTGAAGCTTCAGCTCAGAAAATTAACTCTTGACTGGGGATTTGTCACCCCTGGTTATATTTCTGGGGTTTGGAGCCCAAAGCTTTGTTGATGCACACTAAAAGTTTTTTGTCATTTACCTTGATCTTTTCTGCTGAAGAAGACAGGGCTGAAGATCAGGTTGGATGGGACTTTGAGCAACCTGGTCTAGCAGGAGGTGTCCCTGCCCATGGCAGAGGGGTTGGAACTCGGTGACCTTTAAGGTTCTTTCCAACTCTAACCATTCTATGATTCTGCCTGTAGAGTGAGGACAGGCAAAAGAAAGTGATTCAGACACCAACTTCTCTTTGGTAGCCAGCTGAAATCAGTAAAATCATATTTGTTGTGAACAAAATTGGGTCTGAATGCCCAGGGAACTTCATGGGAGGGCAGCCTGTTGCTGGAGGAGGATGGCATGTTGAAGAAACAAACCACAGCAACGGGAGCAGGGCTCTCTATTCCAGCTTAGCCCACTGCAGTTGGATGCACCGGTGGTCTTCCTTCTCAAACCAGGAGCTGGGAAGCCAGTGCTGTGTGAAATGTCCGTGTCTCCATCCTCAGCAAACTTTGGCCTCTGCTGATGTATCCCAGATACTGGTATAAGTTGGTGTGTGTTGTTGCACGGATGCCAAAAGGCACAGCAGTTCATGGAAGAGTGATGGTGCTGTAGCCCTAGGTCATGTCCGTCTGTTCCCCATGTCATTTTTTTCCTATACTGTAGGGAGTGAGGTGCCCGAGATGCTTACTCCTATCCAGCATTTGCCCCTGAGGCCCTGGTAAGCCTCAGCGTGGCTTGTAGATCTTCCACCTCCACTGTCTAAGAGCTGCATGGAGGTTTCCAGTGCTCGGGCACCAAACCAGTGAAGTTCATCAAGGCTGCAGCTCCCTGAGGTATAAACGTGGTGTGACTGTCAATAGTGAGGGACTTTTCTCCCAGTTTTTTCCTTGCTGATAGCCGCCAGAGATCAACTTACCTGAAGCCTTTCTGTCATAACAAGCAATATAAAGTCACCCAGGCTGAAAACTAATCTCCTGTAGGCTTTTTTTTTTTTTTTTTTTTCCCCCTCTTTTCTCACCCAGATCCTGGATGAGTCAACAAAGAAATGACACTTTCATTGTGTGCTTATGAGACAGATTCAGTGGGATACAATCAAGTAGTTTGACTCACGTAACCACTTAAAGTTGTTGGAAGCTGGTGGTAAATGACTTTTAGATACTAGCTGTCTTTACAAAGGGGAAAAAGAAAAAAAAAAAAACCTAAACAGTTCATTGCCAAGAAATTGGGCATGTTTAAATTATACATATATAATATGTTATAATTTATTGTGTTGGTAATAATTCAAGACCGGCTGTGCATTTCCTTTCCTGTAAATTCATTCAGCATGTCTGAAGATTACTGGTTTGTTTCTTGGAGTTTTATAGATTTATTGCATTTCTGAAGGGAAGGAAGTGTTGGTTTTGGCACGGATGCTAAGAATATTCTTGTTCTGAAAATGTGAAGCAGGGCTCAGTGCGCTGCTAATCTCACCTCTTTTATGCTGATACAGGGAAGGGTGTAGTGGTTTTCTTGTCCTACATGTTAAACCACCATACGTGGTTCTCCTCTTCTGATGAATTGTTCAAGTGATTGATGACAAGAAGCAAAAAAACTAGTATTAATAATTAGTATTAAAAATCTGTGTGTGATTTAAAAGGATTGCACTAATTGCAGAGTAGTTCCTGTGCTTAGATTCCTGAAATGAAAAGTTTTGGAAAGCGGCTCTGACTCTTATATTATAAGACACCCGATTTGATTTCTTGGGAAGAAGATGCTATTGTTGCTTCTTACTTGAATTCTGCTGCTGTCGACACATGGAAATAGGGTATGGATGAAATATATAAGGCCTGATGGTGAGACATGAAAGAGTCTGTGTCTGTGCGAGGGAGTGAACAATAAAATGGACAACTAAGAGCGTGGATAAAGCCAAGTTGTCAAGAGCTGGACAAGCACCAAGCAGAAATGAAAAATGGTCTATACTTTAGTTGGAGGAGAAAGTTGTAGAGAGTAGCAGGACATGAGCCAGCAGGAGAAAGAGGGAGATATTAACTACAAAGCATTGCAGAAACTACATGACCATGACACTTGGCTTTCAAAGCCTTTTGTTGGACACTGCCGTCATGTAACTGTGTGGTGTTATAAAGCGAGCACGACACTGAAGAGCAGAAGAAAGTTTTTGTTGGAAAAGTTTTGCGGGAATTCACAGAGACCTGAAACTGAAAAAACAAGTATCTTGGATACTTACAGCAACACCTCTCTCTTAACTCCCCTCTGGCACTGCTCCTCCTGCTGATTTAATTTTCCCATCACTACTGGAGGCAAGCGGGGGGAGAAGAGGAGGAGGAGGGCATATTTCAGCCAGACCCAGCAAGACAAACAGTTTGCTTCTGGAACATCTAATGCACCTGGAAACTCTAGCTTAGTTTGAAACGCATAATAAAAAATGTGTTGAAGAGAAAAATATTTAACGTCAGTATTGGATCTCTAGCACCATGCCTCTTTGAAAAAAGAGGAGGAAAAAAAGAATATACCTTAATAGCTGTCACCTATGAACGATGAAAAAAACCTTGAGATTGCAGAGCTGGACCACTAGAAAGCATTATTTTCAATACATTTTAAACCATTACACAAATATTTGGGACTTTATGGGTTTCTCTAGTTAGAAGGAGAAGCTCAACACAGAATTTGGTGTATAGCACTGCACACTGCAGTGAATAGACCGATTATTAGTTTGGAAATGGCTGCGGTGGCTGAAGATGCACCCACTGATGCTTACCTCCCCTTAGAGAGAAGTTACCCCCACCTCAAGCTTAGCCCTTCTGATGTTCAAGCCTCTCCCAACTGCTTCAGTGCAAAGTCTGTTAGCTTGTAAGAATAAAGGCCACAGCTTTTCACCCTGGCATGATCTGGGAGGGTTTGTGCCTTGTGTGATAATGAAATATCGTTATCCCCTGACCTCACTGCAGATGGGGCGTGCCGGACCTGAAAGCCATAGACCAAAGAATGAAATGAGCACAAATGAACAAAGTCAGGCCGTGGATTTTTGGGTTTGTACCTTTCAACCAGCCGTCCTTCAGGGGTCTGTTTGTAGAGAAAACATCTCTCTCTCTCTTCCTCAGCCTACAGTGCATTTGGGGTTTCCTCGACCGCAGAAGAAAAACATTGCGAGAAACATTCCTAGAAGATGAAACGAACAAAATAAAAAATAATGATAATAAAAAAAAATATATAAAATTGTAGTCCTTCATTAAGTGAGTTCTCTGTGGTGGAGGAATACATCTGAGGACAGCTGGTGGGTTAATGCTGTGGCTGTGGCTAACTCTTCCTTTAGCTTTTTGAAGGGAGCAGCAGCCTCAGACCCTGCCTGCCTGTGGTTTAGCAGATAGTGTCCTTGCACCCTGAGCGTGTTCCTGGGTGGGAATGCTACTGTTTAGCATATTTGGCAACCTGTTTTTTCCCCTGAGGACTTATTTCAGGGGATATGTTCCAGCAGGGCAGCACTGAGCATCAGTGTCTTTTCCTCAGCACAGAGGTGTCTGGTAGCACAGATCAGGTTTTATTAAGCCCCTAAGAATTGAGACACCCTCTGTAAATATGGGGCCGGAGGTTCCTTTCTTTTAGTTTATTTTTTTTTTACTCTTTATGCAGTAAATTCCACATAAAAGTGAGGGGAGAGCGGAGGAAAAACAGACGCAGTGCTGCTAATTAAATTAGCCATCTCTCAACAACAAATAAATACCAGGCAGTTCAGTCTTGTAAAAAAAAATGCCAGCATGGAGCCCATTCTTTCTGGTTTAAGGGATTACTTGAATGCCCACATGTCAACGCGGGAAAAACGTGCAAATCTAGAGAGATTTATTTTGTCTTACCCTGTGTATTTTTTCAATTCCATCTTTGCACCTACCACTTTTGTCTTTTTTTTTTTTTTTAAACCCATGGGGTGGTAGCAAAAGTTTTCAGGCAAAAAGATGTCACTCTTGAGGGGTGAAAAAAAAAGAGGAGTGTAGTTGAGGTGAGAGAGAAGGGATGGAAGTTCTGGTAGTGCTGAGGCTGTGCAAGAGGTGACCTTTCAAGGAGGCAGGTAGCAATGTGAAAAGTCTTTTTAAAGACTTCCAGTAGCCCTTTCTAGCCCAGCAGCTTGCTATAAAATTGTGTGAGAAAGCCAAACATTAATGTATCTCAATGCAATTATTGTTGATATCATGTTGTGGTTGTTGTTATATTTTGCTGTGAATTTCTGTAGCATAATTTACAAGAAATCTGTGACAACTTTTCAAAATATTTCTCATCTCTTGTTGGTTAAAATAGAGAAGCTAGGGCTCTGGTAGCAGCAACTGGGTTTAGACACAGAGAACTGTTTGCAGTTGGAGGATGGTTCATACCTGTGCTGCTCAAGTTTAGTATATTATACCTGATCTTATACAGGCGTTTAAAAAAAAAAAGAGCCAGTTGGCTCTTAAATTGGTTTCAATTTACTTGTATTCCTTCTAGAACAAGAAGGTACTGAACATCCCTGGAGGTGTTCAGGGCCAGGCTGGATGGGGCTTTGAGCAACCTGGTCTAGTGGGAGGTGTCCCTGCCCGTGGCAGGGGCCTTGGAACTGGATGATCTTTAAGGTCCCTTCCAACTCAAACCATTCTATGATTCTATATTCAGTGAAGGTTAATGATGCTTTTCTAGCCATTTTTTTTAACCTGAGTCAGGCTGTGCTGTTGTGCTTACCTCCATTCCTTGTGTTATATGTCTATATGGAAACACAGAAAATCTACCAAAGAATAAGGAAGTCTTTAATTTTACTTGCTTGGCTTTGTATGTTTTCATCACGTATTCAGATTTTCCTCCGAATTTCCTTACCTTATGTGAGCACCATGTGTGAGAGGTTCAGTATGACTTGCCAGCGATGTCCTTCTGTACCTCCTGCGTGTAAGGGAGAAGACAGTCCCACTGCATCGGGCAGACATGGCACTTCAGGGCATGCTCTAGTGCCCAAGATTGTTGTTTTGTGTCTGATTGTGGGTGTGTTGGGGTTTTTTTGTTTAGTTTTTTTTTTTTTGTGGTTGGACTCAATGATCTCAAAGTTCCCTTCCCTTCCAATTCTGTGATCCTGTGTGGTGGGACGCACCGGTCCCTTTTTGGGTCCCTCCTGGGGTGAAAACTGCCACTCCTTTCCAGAGCTCAGCATCCAGCACTCTGAAAAGTGAGCCACAGGGTCTAAAAATGTGTTGGATGTGGGTGCGCCGGGTGCATGCTTGAATGTTTGCAAGAATGGGAGGGAGGTTTAGGGAAAATTATAAACCTTTTTCAAGGCAAGAAAAGTGACTGAACCCTTTATCACTTCTTTTCATTTCCAAAATGTCACAACCACTCCCCTGAGCTGGGGAAGGTTGCTGTCATTTGTTTCTAAGCTGCTTGAAGGCACTCTTCTAAAGAATAATTATTAACCTCTTTTCTGTTTCAAAACCTGCACTTACACAAAGCGTGTTTCGCTGGAGATGAAGTTACACGACAACTTTGTTGAACACGGCAAAGAGAATTTTCCAGGAGGTGTTTTTGGGGGAGGTAAATTGCCAGAGGCTGCAGGAGGTCCCTCTGCTGCTTTGGCAGAGGTTGGAGCTGAAGGGGCTTCAAACAAGGCAGTTGGAGGGGTGCTTGGGGAGGGCTGGAAGGCAACGTGCCTTGTAGAAGTGTGGGAGGACTAGGTTCCACCCGTGGTTGCCAGCCCACCAGCACGGGGGCAAGAGCATCCATTATCCGTCGGCTCTTTGCTTTCCTTTCCCTCCTCAGATCCTCTCAGAGATGCTGTTTTGGGGGTCGGTGAGCAGGGGCCCACGTGAGCCCTGGCTGCTGGGACAGGCTGCCTGCTTCTGGGCAAACCCTTGGAGAAGGACCCCCATGGAAAAGCTACCAGTGATAACTAAGGATTTGCTTGTTTCTTTGTGGGAGACTCTATACACACATCAATTCATTCTAATCTCTCCAGAGGCTGCCCAGAGAGGTGGTGGAGTCTCCATCTCTGGAGACATTCAAAACCCACCTGGACACATTCCTGTGCAACCAGCTCTAGGTGGACCTACTCTGGCAGGGGGGTTGGACTAGATGATCTCCAGAGGTCCCTTCCAATCCCATATCACTCTGTGATTCTGTGAAATGAGTGGATAAATAACCCTTTCTCTCCCTTGTTGGGAGCTCCCATCTCCTTGATGGCAGCTCCCATCAGCTGCCATGTGATTCGCAGAGAAGAGAAAGAAAGGAGCAACAGTCAGGACAGGCAAAAACTGCCAGCAGGAATTTCTGAAGTATTCCTCTGGGCTTTCCTACAAGATGGCTCATTTTCCCAGGGACCGCTGGAAACAGGCAAGGGCCCCGTCACATAACGTTCCCTGTCTAGGAAAACATTTGGTAGTAGTTTAAAAAAGAAAACTTTACAGAGCTTAAATAGAGCCAAAGATTAATTTGGTGAACCCTGATGCTGTACATACTTTACTGGGGAGGATTTTGAATTTCCAATGCTGCTTGGTGTTGCTAGCAATAGGTGCAGGGCTTGCCAGTCATATTTGGGCTTTTTGCACCAATGGGCAAAAAGCTTTTTGGGCTTTTTTTTTAAATCAAGTTCTTACTATGGTACTTTTAAGCACATGGCTAAATGCAGCTTCAGTTCATCTGTATCAGCACGGTCGTGGCACTCACAAAGACACTGCAGATTAATCATAAAATTCATTAAACCCTAATAGGTATGAGAAGGGCTTCAGTTTCATTCAATTTTTAAAGCAAACCATTTTGGTGTTTTTCATTTCTATTCTGGCTTATAATTACTCAAGGGTCATATAGCCTGGTTTACCTCTGCAGTCATAAGGAATAATTAAAAAAAGCCAAACTAAAGCCAAACTGGGTTTTTTGTTAGAAGTTTAAAGAGAGTCTTTAAGAAAATACGAAACAGTGAAGTGTGTCTTTCCGTACAGCAGGAGTGACCTTTATCAGCATTAGTCTGGCTGAAGTAGGCTAAGTGATTCTTGATGTCTGCATTGGGTTTTGTACAACGTAAATAAATCAATATATTATCTGAGTCAGGACAAGCTTGAACACAAGCTGGAAGACTTAAAATTTCTCATTGGGCTACAACGACTCCTAACTCAGTGTCTATGCCTGGCTCGATGGGGAGAGGAGAGGAAGGGTGTTCCAGGCGGCAGCGCAGTGGTGCGTGCTCAGATCCACCCCTACCCCTGCCAGGAAAACAGGCATCACCGCCGGCGCCGTTTGAAACTCTTATTAATGATGTGTGTTGAAGCTAAGTACTGAATGAATATTGTTAGTCTGTGATAGTATAGCACTAAAATGCATTGGCGGGGAGAAGACTGGGCCTGGTATTTCTTCTGTGGGTAGATGCTTTCCGGCTTAAGGGATGCTCATCCAGCTCCAGCTAAAACAATTCAGTTTAAACTGGCACATACAAGTTCAATTTGGCATTTTATTTAGCCTACAGATGATAAAGATACATTTTTATGATTGCTCAGTGCCAATGTCTGAATGAGAGAGGTGTTAGAAAAGGACGTGCTGCAAACAAAATCATACGGACTTTTCAATAGCTGAAAACTCTTAAAAATGCAACAGCTGAGCAGGTGGCAATGAAAAAATCAGAAATTTGTTGTTCAAGCTGTTCTCTTTTGTTTTATTCTCAGAGATGGAGCAAGAATGGTCTTTATGGTTTTTGTTTGTATGGCTCTTGTCACAAAGAGGTCCTGATCTATGACCATCCCTCGTAAGCACGATGATAATACAGTCATTCATTATTAACAGAGCAGAGGAGAAGTGGGGACCTCAAATACAGCACGAGACAAGCAAGTGGGGAAATGGAGGTATCAATTATGTATCTGCCGTGTTGATGATGCTCTTGCAGAGTAGTTGTTTTCCCCCAAGGGAAGAATCTGCTGGAAGAGGGAAGTGTATTCTCAGTGCCTTCTCTGGCAAAAAGTCTCCCCATCCAAGGGAGGAGGCCTTTCCCCATCCAAGAAAAGGCCTCACCAAGCCCTTTTCTTTAACCCTGTGGTTAATCCTGGGCTAGTGCCTGGCCCTGCAAGGAGAGTGCTGCTGGCTCTCCCACAGGGAAGTGGCATCCTGGTTTCCAGCCCCACTTCCGTGAGCATCTGCACCCCAGGGACATGTTGCAAACAGGGCACTCTCCCAGCACGGCATCCCGGTGCGCTGAGCCCAAGGGGAGCAGCTTTCCATTTGCAATTTGTTCCAAAAGCCAAAGCCTTTTGATTATCTGTGCCTCGCTTCCGTAAACACTTGGTTCCATGGAAAAATTGAAGTCCAAAAAGCGTTTCAATACAGCCTTCAAATCTATATGAAGTACTACAATTCCACTGGGGTTTTGCTGTAGTGATTTACGGTGCCACCAGCTCGCTTGATGGAATTACTATTTCTTGATTGCATAGGGAAGGGAGCACGCCGGTTTGTAAAGTATAACTGAATCCCATCACAAATCGCACACAGACCTGCGGGTCTGAGTTTAAATTGGCAAAGGAAGAGCAGCTGGGCTGGCAGATATGTCAGCTTGTGCCTGATTTTTTTCCCCACCCTGGCCCTAATAAAGAACAAGATGCAGGGAATAAAACAGCTGTTTGCTGCGCGGCCGGGGATGGAGAGAGTAATGAAACTTGATGCGGAATAAAAGTCAGCTGCAACTTGGCAACTCCCGTTTCCTCATAGCAAAGGAGATGACTTAGACTGTATTCAGAATTGTGATATTATAGGTACAGAGTGATACGAACAGTTCTTACAGGTTGTGGTTTTAGAGTTGACAAATTGGCGTTTTGAGTGAGAGAAACGGTGTTTAATCATTAATAGTTTCTTCTGAGCGTGTTAGAGTTTTATTATTGTTTATCCACGCTGGTATCTAGCAACAAAGACAAACATTTTAAAGGCAGCTAAAAAGCTGAACTTAAAAAATAAACACAGTCTTCTCTACAAAAGCTGCAAAGCAAATAGCTGTACAAACATTTGCGATGACAGCAACACTGAGAAATTTGCTGGTTGGATTTAAAAGTGTCCTTGACCTCCCCAGTGGGGTTCTGAGGCCAGCGGGGTCGCAAAAAAGAAACTATTTGCTTCGAGCTTGACTTACACACATTTGGACAAGTGCAATGTGCTGTTTCCTGTACTAGAAAAAAGGTGTTGAAGTTGTGCCAGTATAAAAGAAAATGTCACTTTAAAAAGGCAGTGCAGCAAGCTCCGGGCTGTCCTGTATGGGGGGATTTAATTACATGACTGATCAAATTGCTTCTAAGGTTTTTTTGTACGTAAATGTTCTGTTATTTGTAGATCAAGAGCTCCTTGTTAAAGTGCTTAAGCACAAGAAAGCGTTGAAATGGGAGCCCACAAAACCAAACCTGTTCTCAGATGTATAAACATGATAATTGTGGAAGGTTTGGTTAAAAATAGTAATAATAAAGGGAAAAGCACATGTGTAATGTTTATACAGAATTGTACCTAGCAAGGGTGCTGGGTGGTCTGGAATAAGTGAGATGGGATAGGGAGGAAAGATGTGTACCTCCTTCCCCAGCTCCCTTTATGCAGAAGAGGAAAACAGGTAATGGTGTTAGCACTTCTGGTCCCTCATTGCTTGGACGCTGGATGTGATGAAGGAGCTGTGGTGAGGAGCAGCTCTCTCACCCACTGGAAGGGAGCTCAGGCACTGACCTTGTGCCAGGACTCTTCCATCTCTTCCCAAACTTCTGTCCTGTTCCTGCTCTAGCTCCACAGCACACCACCCAGCTCAGCCTCGTCAGCAAAACTTATTTGCCTGACCCTCCTGTGCCAGTAGAAGGAACTGACTCGGTTTTAAAAGCCTAGGCAAAAAGTTATTTTTCTTTTGGCTCAGTGCAGTGATGAAGTGCAGCCTCACAAATAGTCACCAGCACGGTTGGTGGTTCAGCTGTTGTGGTGGTGTGAAAACACTGGCTGAGATGAGCAGGAACCCACTTGTGTGGGCAGTGTCTCTATCCAGCCATAGCTGCATCCTTCCTCTGCTGGCAGTGGTGGTGGCTTCTGGGGACACATCCAGCAAGCCTCTGGCTTTCCAGATGCACCGAAGGAATGGCCAAAAGGCATGGGAGAGGGATCAGTGGCTGAGGGCAGGCGAGTTGTTAGGGGAGGAAAAGCCTCCCTTGGGATGATGTATGCCTCCAGAGGAACCAGCCAGCTGAGATCTGAAACATCCCCAAGCTTGTGTTTGCTTAGGTGTGGGGAGGAGAGGAGCTAGAGACAGCAAAGCTTTGGCCATGCTTTGACTGTTTTGATAAGTTTTTGACTCAGCTCGGATAGCAAGTAGAAAGGGTCATCTGAGAGTGGGCTGATTCACTGTTATGGTTTGAGAAAACCCATAACAATCCCATTTAGACAATTATTCTATCACCTGATAACCGGTCCCCACCCGGAAAGGGAAATCGGGGAACACAAAGAAACACAAGGGTTGAAATACAAATAGATTTAATAGACTAAGACTAAATAATTAACAATAATACTAAAGAACCAGTATTAATCCCGATACCGATATAAGATATACAAGAATTATACTCAGCCAATTCTATCAGTAGGAAGCTGTGCACTCCCAGCAGTGGACAGCAAATGGCGGACACTGCCAGTGCAATGGCTTCAGGAGGAAGGGAAGGCCTCAGGGGTCCGGCACCGGGGCAAGGAGTTGTCTGGACCATGGCCATCAAGGGAGAGAGAGCTACGCAGCAAACTTTTCTAATTTATATTGAATGTGACGTTCATGGTATGAAATAATCCTGTTGGCCAGCCTGGGTCAAATGCCCAGGCCTTGCTCCTCCTTGTCCCTGCACCTGGCAAGGCTCGAAAACACCAAGACCTTGAATCCCGCAGAGCCTGGGATATTGTGTAAATATTTTCACAAATTCAGACATTAGAGTCTTCTAAAGCATTAAATGAGCATTAGAGACATGAGAGTCTTCTAATGCATCTTCCCCAGCATTAAAAGAAAAGTTAGTCCTGTGTCTCTCAACTTAGGACAACTCTCTGAAGGAGTCCTAGGTAAACATCTAGACCTGCCCAGGAGTTAGCAGCCTGACGGTACAGGGGCTGCTTGGCAGAGTTTGCACCAGAGAAGGTGGTTTGCGTTCGCCTTGTGTCTTTCAGTTTCCTTTTCCCCGGGTTCCTCTGGACTGTGTTTCTCATCTTGTCAGGTTCCTGGGAACGCTGGGGATGAGGATGTGCCAGTGAGGCAGCGACATGGCCATAGCCATCACCTCGGCTCTCTTGTCAGGAGGAGCCAGCACCAGGAACCTGCCCTTTCCTCAGTGGCCACCGCTGCTGCTGGGACAGGGCATCCGAGGGCTCCTGGCCCCTTTGGGGCCGATGGAGAGTAACTTTGCCACAAGCTGGAGAAGTGGGAAGGGAGCCAAAGGCTTCCCTGTGACACGCTTGGCCTGGTTTTATCTCAGCATTAGTATTCCATACCTGTTTATTACCACAAAAATGTTTTCTTTTAATTCCTGTTTACTACCACACGGGAGAGGGGCCACATTCTCACTTCAGTTTATTTTCAGACTTCAGCAGCTATCTGCTGGGACATTTTACCACTTCCCCGTAGCTAAAAATACTTGTTGTAAACCTATTATAGTTATTTTTCCCCCCCGTATTAAGGCTCCACCAAGAAAAGTCAGTAAGGAGATATTTCCAGTTCTACAGTTCTGGTTTTCAGATGTGATGTTTTAAAAACAGTGTTAGAGAATTTAACAAGATGAGTATGTGCAGCTTGATTTTAGGTGGAATTACAAATTATCCAAAAAGATTTTCAAACGATAAATAAAAATCTATACCGTTGTACTCCAAGGAGATTTATCCCTTAATATTCTGACACAAGAAGCATTAATTTTCAGTCCTCAGCTGTTCAGAGTAATTTGGTTGCTGTTTTATGTGCGCTGTTTTTAGTAGTTGTTGTTTTTTCTGCCCTCCCACATCCCTGTTACTGTGCCTGGATTTTTATTTTTTTTGTTCCTCGGTTTTTGTGGAGAAGTTGCTTGGATCCATAATTTGACCTTTGACTTGATGTTTCATGTATCTGGAAAACGTACCTGTCTGGCAATTTTTCATTTGCTGCTCTTCACTCAAGTATTGGGGTTGAGGAAAAAAAAAAAAGGAATAAGCAACGTGCATTAAACCTATGATCCCTTTCCTTCTGGTCGGAGCCAGCTGTCTTCAGGTCAGAGAGGAGGTAACAGGAAGATTTTTGGCCAGATCACTTTCAAACCTGTGTAACAGGGTTGCTGAGCCTTCGCTTATTCCTGGCTTAGGAAGCCAAAAGGAGGGAATTTAAAGATTTGGTCGAAGAGGAGGAACCTCTTCTAATAAGGTCTGCATGATGCCAAAATGTAAATAATTAATCTGCAAACACATGCTTGTGGACATATTGCAAGCACAGGGTCAGGTCCTTATTTTTATTCAGACCTTAAGCAAATCCCTAGAGTGTTTTGACACAAGAAACAAGTGAGAAGAGAGGTGGTATGATGGTAGAGGTACTACTGCAGTGTTCAGTGCACTGTAGAACCCCCCCCACCTCACATGCCAGCGGGTGTAGGAGATGAGATCTGCCCAGGTTCCTGCATGAGAGGTGTAATTCAGTCAGGCTGAATTGCCTGTGGTATTTCCAGTCTCTCTGCAGAGTGCCCTACAACCATAACTTTGCTTTTTTTTTTTTTTTTTTTTTTTTCCTGTAGAATTAACCCAGTAGGAGTGAAAATTATACTGTGAAGTAACTCTGAAGCTGCAGGTGACAAGTCATTATCTGCATTTGGGTTGCATTAGCAAGAGACAACTTGCAGTAACTGATGTGATAATGTGATAGCCTGTAACTTGACAAAACACCCAACAGCAGTCAAGTTGATGTGATTATTGTGACCAGGATATATATATAAAAAAAAAAAAGTAGCACTTAAGGTAATTTGTGGTTGGACTCGATCTCAAAAGTCTCTTCCAACCATGAAGATTCTGTAATTCTAAAGCAAAGATGTCCTTTGTGCTTTACTCCCAGTGAAGCACCAAGCACATCTCGAGCCCTAAAGTTAACACTGTTTTACTTACTGTTTCTTGTATAAGGTAGTAGGAAGCCAAAGTAAAGTCCCCTCCTTGTTGAGGGCCAGTGTCCTGCAGGGCTTCTTACCCAAGAGACAGCTAAAGCTACCTAAGAGCTAAACAAGCTCTTCCAGGCAAGTTAATCCCAGGTGTACAGGTCAGTGAGTGAGAACTAGACTAAAAGCATGTGGGAGGCAGCAGTGTTGCTTAGGACCTTGCTCATGTTCCTCTTCTGCAATCTCTAGAAGAGGATGGTGTGAATGGGCAACTCTCTGAGCTTTTTCTCTGAAATGTGGAACCCTGGGCATCTGTGGGGTCACTCTCGGGGGGGGCAATAAGCTCCCCTCCTTCTGTTTTTCACAGAGCCTAGGCAGGGACTGATCACAGGGGCAGAACAGAGTATGGCCTTTTGACTCCAGATGTAAAAAAGCTGCATTTTCCACCCCTTGCAGCGTTTGACTTTCTGCACCGAGGTCACGTTTTGCTTGTGGCAAGATGGGGAGTTACGGGGTTCAGCCTCCTGAAGCCCTTTCTGGACTTCGGCTCTGCTGGTCTATGTGTGACTCCAACAACCCAAAAGGTGTTTGTGTGTGTATCCTTGTAGAAACCTGGAGGCATCCGGGCAATCGTATCCATTCCTGCCGTGGTTATCCCAGGAAGATCCCCTCTGGCTGTTTGAAGGCAGCAGCCAGCATCCCTCAGAAGTAGCCGCTACCCAGCCTGTTTAGCTCATCGCCAGCAGGAGGTCCAATTAACATTTTGCAATATTGGCAGTTCCATATGGAAACTACCATTCAGCCGCCCACATCTGAACTTCAGCTTTTTCCTTTCATTTAATTAAAACACAATCAAGTCAATTAGCTCATGACAGAGTTTCCCCAAAGTTAAACTCCAGATGTATGGCAAGGCGAAAGCATTCAGATGCCAATTCATTGTGCTGCTCGGAGGTAGATTATAGCTCTCCCATTTGTCAGTTTCTGCACTGGGGATTAGTTGCATTTTTTCCCTTCCAAGTTGAAAATAAAAAGGGAGAAAGAAGAAAGACCTGTCTTTCCATCTGGTTCTGGTCAGGAAAAATGGATACAACGTTACAGAATTTGAGTTGATTTATTGAAAATGACATTGATAGTGTCAGAACGACTTCTGGTTTTTAATGACCGTGTCAAACTCTTTACCATGCACTGTCTTGACTTTTTTTTCCGGTAAGCTCCAGCTCACCATACTCTGTAGGAAGGCGATGAGTTATTGTTCTTGTCACTAAATGGGGATAATATGCAGCTGCATAAACATGTTGATTTTGTTGGCATAAAAATCATGGCTTCCAACTCTGTGCCCTTTGGCAAGACTGTATAGAAAATCATAACGCTGTCAGAAGAGGTTTTGAGGTCTCAATAAACCAAGATGACTTCTGCAGCATTTCCCTGCAGGGCATCTGGGTGCAGTGAGAGGAAAAGAAAAAATTACTGTACTAGCTAACCAGTAGTTAATAAGCATAGAAATTATTCAGGTCCAAATCCACACATAAAGTAGCTTTGAACTGAAGCCATTGCATCTCCTGTTGTGTTTCTTAATTCATTTATGGTTAGATGTGGCAGTGCCCTGAGTCACCTGCATTAGAACAAAAAGCTCACGCTCACACACTTTAAGGGTGATGTAGAGATACCATGGTCATACTGCAAGATGCCCAATGCTAGTGATGGATGCCAGTACTACCTTAGTACCTCGATACTGGTGGAACGCTTGGTTCTGTGCCTTTTCCCCTCTTGGTCATGATCCCCAGCGGTGGGGAGGAGGAGGAGAGGCTGGAGGCAGATTGTTCCTTCATCTGGCTGCTCTGTATCTTGCTTTTCTTGACAAGGATCCAGAGCAGATGCAGTGCAGGTGGGTGAACCTTTGGGAGACAAGTGGGTGGGAGAAGAGGCTGCAACATGAAAGATGCAGCACCCAGAGGGGTGGAGGAAGAAGAGAACTTGCCACTTTGCCAGTACTGTCTCGTACTTAACAGCCCCGATGTGAGAAAGAATCCCTTGAATATATATCCCAGTGCTCCAACAAGATTAGATCAGTTGTGGAGAAGGTTGCTGGTGAGGGGAGTAGAGAGACAGAAGAAAGAAAAAACTCTTCTGACTGCTCATTTGGAAGGTTCAATAGCATTGCAATCCTGTAATATTTATATTTTTTTTAGTATGAGAAAGATTCTCATGTAAAGTACAGTGACTGTTTGTCTTGTGGAAGGCCCATACACGTTGCATCACCCATAATGTATGTGAATTCCCATGTCTTTGTAAACGAGTGAACTTAGCTGCCCAAGTACAGCATCGCGTTCTTCCTGGTGTTCACTCATGGCTGAATGGCCCCAAAACTGCTTTCTGCAGAGGAAAAGTTAGGACATCCCCTCCCAGTTAGGATGTTCTTCTTTGGGAAGGGGAGGATAGTAGGTTTCAACACTACATGTTAAGGAAGGGGGAGGAACCCAAGTCTTCCACCCGCCCTGTGAATGCGCTAGGCAAAAGTATGCTGATTTTTGTGGACTTACCCAGGTTCAGGCACACGCTACATGCCAGGCTCATGGCTGGAGTGTCCTGGCTGCAGCTGTGAAGCTGATTTAGGCTTCCTGCCCAGCCCAGTCACCAGCTCCCACCCCCGGCCACAGCCCACTCCTCACCCAGCCCTGACACTTCAAGTGTTTGTAGGATTGTGCTGAAGACTAATTCACTGAAGTGGCCCAGATTAAAAATAACCTTTTAAAAAAGGAAAGAGGGCAGGAAGGGGAAGGCATTTTTGGTCGGGATCATTCAGAGATCTACTTGCGATGAAGCCCAAGGAACAGTTGTATTTTTACAACCGAAGGGATGGCATATTTTTTTTTAGGGTCAGGAATGAGCAGATGGAAGTGCAGAGAAGAAACTTCCCAGGCTGATTTCATCACCAAAGCCACTCTGCTGTGAAACTCCAGTCTGGGATGCTGTGTTAATGTACAGCGAAGCAGAGATTTCAGATAGTTTTAATGTCATGAATAATGGCATCTGTAGCTTCAGAGTCCAGGGATCAGGGTTTCTCAGGCTCCCAATAGCACAACTTTTGACATACACACCTAAATTCTGCCTTATTTCTTTTCCTGGTTGTCACCCTAAGTGCTTTTTACTCCAGGATCTTAAGGATCTTTGTGACAAGAATAAACTAATTAAACTTATTAGCATTGATTCCAGTGTACTTGTTATCAGCTTGGAGTCTCTGTAAGACTAAATTAAAATGATCCATGTTTTTCATATCATGTGTTGTTGTTGGCCAGGCCACACAGCACAAAACTCCATTTAAACACTGTTAAGATAAGACTCATTAAACAGCAGTTTTATAAGACATTCCCTTCTAGATTACAACAAAGTCTGTCTAATAAACTCTTTCTCTTGGGTCTAAATGTGAGTGTGGACTAACAAGAGAAAGAATCTTACAACTACTCAGACTCATTAAAGGATTCTTCTACAGAAAAATGTTCCAAGTGTACTCCTACTATTGCTAGCTACTTAAGTACTCAGATTTGACCTTTTATAAATCACCAGTGGTTCAAATTTCTAGTAGTAAACTACAAGCAAGGAATTTGGTTCATATAGTTCAAATGAAAAAAAAAAAAAAATTATGATTCTAAAATACGTAAAAAACATTTTCAAATTAAAATACGGTTCTACTAGAAAAATAATAGCATAAGGACATCATGGTGTAGGGTTTTTTTTTTCCATATATCTTGTATTACTCCTGTTATTCAGTTGTGAGGTTAGGTTCTTCTACTGGCTTTCCACTTTCACTGCCAAGAGCAAAAATGAACAGAAGTGAAAATACAGAAAAACTTATGGTATAAATGTAGCCCTCTTTTTCTGATCATGAATTTGCTTCAAGTCAAAGCTTTTAAAAAATGTTCTTACTGCATTCCAGGTCAAAAGGCCCAGAACTAGCAGAATCACAGCTATTTACTTCAGAGGAATTTGTATTAGACTTGCATGAAATGATCCGATGAATAGCTTTGTATTGCATTTTGCTTTTGTAAAGTTAGTTGTAAGTTCTTACCAGAAGAAGGTGTTAGCGTGTGTCGGTGCTGACATGGACATCTCAGTGCTGAAATGGACCACGCCACAGGAAAAACTAGGATGAATTCACATGCCCGCTTCAGCCCCACAATATCTCTGGAGTTCATTCACAGCAGAAAAGTGTCTCCACGCAGGGATCAGTGATGCTTATTGCAGGTAGCCTTCCTAGGATAAGACGTGTTCAGGCATTTCCATCTTTGGGTGTTTATAGGAAAACTGATATTATCCATAAATTGGTCTAATCTTTGCTGGCTGCCCACAAGCTTGGGGAGAGGCTGTCCTTTTCATGTTCTTCATCTATCTCATGGCCTATGCCACCATGATGTGGCTTCACAGTGTCTCAGTTAGAGTTGTTGGTCTCTTACAACCAGATCTCCACTGCATATGACATCAGCATGCCTGGTTTGTACACTTCTATCCTTCTTGTGTACACTTTTTACTCTTCAGATGTAAAACCTACACCTAGGGCAAAAGACTGGAATGTAATAACTTAAACTATGCAGGCAGTATAGTCAAAAGTCCTAATGTCAAAGTTAATAATGATATTTATTAAAGTCACTGAAGTGACTCATGGGCTTTTTGAAGATGGTGGGAAGAAGGCAGGACTTCAAGACACTGTACAAATAAAAGAATGACACAAGTGACCAAGCTCCTCTAATCTTGGAAAGCTGCTTCCTTTCATCTCAGTGAATATGTATAACGTTTATAATGATTAATAGAAGGTACATAAGCTCTCTGAGGTGAAAAATACACTGCTTTATTCTTGAATAGTACATGACCTATAAAGCAAACAGTGTAAATCTTAAACATCTATTTCCTGCTGAGTATTTCAAAGATGAGGAGTAATAGCTTTTGAAAAGATCTTTCCATAAATGCTCTGGAACGTCATTGCTGAAATTGTTTTTGTTTTTTTTTTTTTTTTTTCTTTAGGCAGTTTATTAATTGGTAAAATGTGCTACCTTATGATTACTTTTGAATATAAATAAGTCCTTTTTCCTAAAAATGTTTCTTTATCTTAGATTATTTCTGAAATCAGTGTTTGGCCATGTATACTTTCCCGATACGTATTTGGGTCCCTTTTTTCAAATGAAGGAACTGGTACAAGGTCAATGGTTTAGTGAATTCCCGAATGTGAGCACTTGATGAACTCATTTGATAAATCAACTCCTCCTCGTGTTTTATATGTCGGAAGGAGTTAATGTTGAATTCTGTTTTCAAAAGTTGCAGTCTTCCTGAATGGAATTATTCACCACTAAATGGATCTCTTTTTTTCATATGTTAGCTCATTCGAAGCAGACACATTTATTTTTCTAGGATGAATATCGTAATTTCAGAGTTAAATATTTTCAGCAGAGGGCAAAGCAGGGACTGATGCAAATCCATGTTTCTCTGTGGGGAGCTACTGGAGCCATAATTTTCCTCCATTTCTGCTGGTAGTCACTGGAGAAAAAAAATTTAGATGAGGCTTTTGTGAAAGTGGTTGCCTGCAACAGACTGGACTCCATGACCCAAGAGGGTTTGAAAAGATCTATGTTTATGAAGACTGAGCTATCTGTCACCAGGGTGCAGGCTCCTCACATCAATAACCCAGCCTTTCTAAGCTGGTGGAGACAAGAACATGGGTTTTGTCCCGCTGACTCCAAGGAGCGGGTGGCCTTTCCCTCTAATGAGCTGGTGGACTGCCTCTGCCAGTGAGATAATGCTTGGCTGCTGTCCCAGGATAAAACTCCTCAGCCACCAGATCCTGGTCTCATCTCTTCAGCACTTCACTTCTGATTCTTTGGGTTTACTAGCACAGATTTTACAGAGCAACCATGTTTTTCCACATCCCTTAACACCATGGGAATCTTGATTGGGAAGGACCTCAGGAGGTCACTCAGTCCAGTCCCTCACTCAGAGTAGGACTGACAGTAGGTGAGATCAGCCTTGGCTGAACCTTTGAAACCTCCCAAGACCTGCTCCATTCTTGTGCCATCCAGCTCTGGGAGGCGTTTTCCTTATGTCTAAGCCGACTCTCCCCAGCCACAAGCTGTGGCCCTTGCCCCTTCTTAAATCAACTGGAATTGTAGCTACCCTCCAAGTAAATGTACTTCTGCCTTAGATCCAGTTTCCAGCAGAGGCATTGGTATTCCCCAGGGGATCGTGCACCATAGGCAGTGACTGTAAGCATAGATGAAAGCGCGATCCCCAATTCCAGGTGAGGCACCCCCACAGAGGTCCTTCTGTCCTCTGTCTCATGCCACTCTCTTTCTGCAGTGCTGCTTGCTGCCTTTGGTGGTCTTCTCATCCCCACCTCTCACCTGGCTTTGCAGGGTCTGTAGGGTGGCAGCTGGTTTGCTTTAAGGGAGTCTCAACTACAATGTCCCTAAGGATCACCCTGTTGCATTCTCTAGGATGCACAAGTGAGGAAGCTGAGGTTTTGTACTTGTGCAAGGGGTAGTCATATCCGGGTCCTTACCAAAAGCTTGGCTTTCTACATTTAAAGCCCATTATTGTGCCTTTATTCCATCTTATCTCCATGCTATAGACCAGAAAGTACCCAAGGAAAACACTTAAATAGAAGCTTTAAATTCTGATGCATCTGAATAATAGTAATTTATCCTGGAGAAGTTTTCCATCTGTCTGACAGTACAGTATTTATTACATTTGATGGCATAACACACTCGGATTTATTGATTTAAATGCTGTCATTTTCATACAAATTTATCTCTGGTTTTAACTTCATAGACTCAGTGAAGTTATACAATAGATCTTTTTCCCCAGTACTTTATTTCAAAACTTTGGAAATAAAGTTTCTTGGACTCCAATTGCATTACGTCAGCTTTCTCACAGAAAAGATTTAATTTTTTTTTAGCATCCTGGATCAATCTAAAGTCTAGGACAAATATAGGACTCATTAAATGCCATTTGTCTGAGAAACAGAATAATAAGATTGCACCATGATGTTATGTGTCTGAATATGTGTCTTTTTAGCAGCTAGGACACAGGACCAGGATTCAGGAAGCCATTTGGCAAACATAAAATTAAGCACTTAACAATTCTGTGCTTCATATTTTCCATCTGTAAAATGGGGACAGTGATATTTCCTTCTTTGAATAGCACTTTCTGATTTAATGATCTATGATTATCACTATTACTGTTGACAATGGCATCAACTCTGTTCCGAATTGGTTATAATTAGAATGTTTAGATGAATGAAAGCAATTACAGAGCCCTTATGCCGCAAACATTTAAGCCTGTGATTAATTTTATGTACGTAAGTAATCGCAGTTACTTCAGTGAAGCTGCTCACGTGAATAAAATGAAGCGTATTTGAAGTGTTTGCAGCACCACGAATGGAAGGCACTAAGAAACCTCAGTTCTTAAATAGAAATAGATAATAGTAGAGTTCTTGGGGAAATTTCCGGGAAATTTATTTTAACTATGTGGTACGGCATGTTGTGGAATGAGTCTTATTTTGGTTCACAAAACTTGATGTTACAGCCATCGATGATAAATATTGGCTTTCATATCACTCAATATGTTTTGCAGAAAAGTAATCCTTCGTTAAATTTTGGCTACAGCCCAAAAGCTTATTGTTAAATACGTTTTGTTAATAAGAAGTCTGAGTCATGGCAGGCTGTGCTGCGAATGACTGATTACCAGGGATATCAAACAGACCTATTTCCATTCCACTGCCAGAACAGTTATCTTTAGAGCTCATTTAAGAAAGGATTTGTACTACTCAGAAGAAAATAGTTTATGTTTTATATTGTAGGGGTTTTGTTTTCTATATGATGACAGCTAGTTATTCGGCTTTACCAAAGATAAGGTCACCCAAATATGTGTTGAAAGAAACTCTCCAGTAGCGCTGAAAAACCGCAGAACCATGCAGAGGTGCCAGATGTGTGTGGTGAGAAGCAGATTCTAGCCTGCTGCAGCTGAGGTGCTGAGCAGCGGTGAAGCCTAGGGCTAGCTGAGGTGGGGACTGGCTAGTGACCACCGGACACAGTGAAATGCCCTTTGGCTGCCTTCTGGAAAAAGAAAACACATGGACCCACATGCAGCCTGTTGCAATCTGGTAGTGGAGGAGTTTAGCTGTCGGGTACCGTTTTGGTGTGCATCCTTCACTTACCTTTACTTTTCTTGTTTGTACAGTTGATGGCTTGGACAAGGCTTCAATCGCTAACTCGGATGGACCAGCCCCAGGATCCCAAACTCCCCCCTTCAAGAGGAAGGGCAAACTCTCCACCATTGGCAAAATCTTTAAACCATGGAAATGGCGGAAGAAGAAGACGAGTGACAAATTCAGAGAAACGTCGGCAGGTATGTCTGTGGCCCTTTGGTGGCAAATAGTGGAAAACACTGTGATGGCTTTGCAGAGTAATATTAGAAAAGCTCTTGGAGCTTGTTAGATGGCAGGGATTATTTAGGCACAGTATTTGACATACAGAAAAACAGTTTGATCCTTGGTGAGGAAAACCCTAACCTTGTTCAGCTTCTGTCCTGAACCTATCACCAAAAATATGTAGTTTATGTGTTAACTGTACATTATATGTGATACTCTTTTGATGTTGATAGTACCCTTTTGTTTTTTTCCCACTAAGAAACACTAGGCTTTATGTGACATATCCTCAAATATGTTGGAAATGTCTGTGTCCTCCTGATAGTCAATGACTTGGATTATGAAACATACTTTGCCTTCCCAGGGAACAGAACTTTGGTCTGTTCAGAGGGGAGAAGTAGGTGTGGCTGTGCCCAGCAGAAAAATCAGGATCAGATTTGCTACCACTGTCTTCACACAGGCTGTTCTACCCCTTCACTCCACCATTGGCAAAGCTTGAGGAATGGTCTGAAATAAAATGCTGTGGTTGGATTATATTCCTTCTGAAAAAGAGGAAGATTGAGGGCTGGGATTCAGTTAGCTAAACGCGGTTGCTTGGTGCCACCTGAGATGCTCTGGGGTGTCCTGGCTGCTCTCCCAGAAGGTTCTGTATCGTATTTACCATCCCTGTGCAGACATCCCCAAAACCCTGGGGCATCTCAAGTGGCTGTAGACACGGATGTTTAGGAAACTGAATGCCATCCTGCATATATGTGCGTGTGTCTGTGTGTCACAGCTCTGGCCAAGCTTTCTCCAGAAAAATCCCAAACTTGTTTTGGGATTCAGATGTTTGATGTTGTGCTTTTCTAAATTTGAGCCTAATCAGAGTCCGGGGGGCATCTATGAGCTCTTCAGACTCATTACCACAGTGCAAGCCCTGTCTTCCATGGCTCTAGGCAATGAACTCAGTGCTAATCTCCTAAGGTATCCTCAGTAGGCTCTCCTGAACTCTTAGGAGTACCGTGCTTGACATTTTAAACCCATAGCAATGCTTGACAATTACAGCGAGGAACTGTGTGGTTTTGCAGTGTAACTTCTAAAACATGCTTTATTTACACAAAAGGTAAAAAGAAGCCATCTTCTCTGGTGCCATCATCCCTCCAGGTACCAGCTGAAGTTTTGGACAGTCTTTCTGAGATCCTCAAATCCTTCTCTCAGTCTCTGTCTTCTTTGGGTTTTTTTTTTTATTTTCCTGGGTACCCTACAACAAAACCCCCACAATTACTTCCACTACTGCAATTTAAAAAATCCCTTCAGTCTGCTATTTGCTTCACTGCTTCCAGTTTCCTTCAGCTTCTCCAGTACTTTCATCATACTGCTTGAGCAAAGTTATTTTTAGTTAATGACTCCTGGATGTTTGGCAGCTACGGTTGGACAGGTATGTGATTTTATATGCAGTGAATTCTCCAGAATAATCACCATTCATAAGCTGTGTATACAGAGATTCCTCAAACTGTCACAACATATTAGCATGTGTTAAATTATTATGCCATTAAATAATAATGCTTGTGTCATTTTGCAGTTATTTTTTTTTTACAAATCAGTATCTGGCAAATTCATGTTAAATACAGTATTTCTTATGTTGTACCGTCTTTCTTTAGAGGCCTCAATCCAGTCTTACAAGCATGACACATCCATTCTTATAATACCAAGGCAAAGCATCTGTTTGGTTTTCTTTTACATAGGAGGAACTTAAAGAAATTAAGGTCAGCATTTCCAAAATACGTGGGTGTGGAGAGTGGGTGTGGGTGTGGGGAGCCCACAGTTCCCATTGGCACTGATTGCAGATGGAGTTAAGGACAGTTTATCTCAAGGTGAGCACCTGAAAAATGGAGATGCCTAACAGTAGGTGTAATGGACAGAAAACATTAAATAATTTCAGAATTGTAATGAAAATCAAACTTTAAAATGATGCTATAGATACAAATAGACAAACTTTGAGCCACAAAATGTCCTTTTCAGGTGCCATACAGCTATGGGAGTTTGTAATAGGGGTTTTTATCTCCCCCTGAACCTTGCTGCATTCATACACCTTGGCCATCAGGGCTAAGGTACTAGTGACATTACAGGAGAAGGTGTGTAACGTTTTACGTTCTGATTTTGCCACTGTGTGCTCTCAATGCGTAGCTGCATTTATTACTCTTAAGAAAGAGATAGTTATTAGGAAGCAGTGTCCATCTTAACGACCTCAAAACTCGTTTTCAAGTGATAATTTGTCATCCCGGTTCTCTCAGCTGTGTCTGCCTGGTACTGTGTACCAGTTTTGCGAAGAGCAGATCCAGCTAAAAACAAATCCAGGAAAAACATAGCAAGAAGGAGTAGTTTTCACTCTTCAGCAAAGGTTATCGCTTGGATTACTACTAATAAACCACTCTGAAGCAGAGAGGAAAAACAGAGCCACTCTTTTGGATGACTTCTTAACATTTAGACAACCTGATTTTTTATTTTTTTTTTTCATTTCAGCTGTGGTTTTGCAGCACTGCCTTTCAGGTCTGGAAACTAAAAGAGTAATATAGACCTCCTTGTCTTTTTTTTCAAAGTTAAAGCTTTATTTTCTGATCAATCTTTTCTTGAAAATGGAGAGCACCAGTGTGCAAACAGAAATCCATAAAAGTCAGGAGGATTGGCAGAAGAAGAACAGAGTAGGTAGTGAAAGATAAGTGTAGTGCATAGATCATATAAGTGGGAGCTCTTTTGGTCAATTGAATACATGATTATATATAATTATGTATTGAAAAGTGGAAGTTAATTATCTGTTCAGTGAAGCATCTTTGTAAATTCTGTAGGGGATGGGAAAAGTTCAATGCAGGAGGAGGAGGAGGGATGTCCCCGCTCTAAGTCCAGTCACAAGATGATGTGTTTATAGTCCTTAGTGGCAAAAAAATCACCTAACACACTTGATTAAGTGCTTAATGTATTTTACGTATCTAGAAGTATCATCTCCTATATAGACCTTTAAATTACCTTGAAAAACTTTTGACTTTTTACTTCATTGTTTAGCTAGCATCCTCCTAGATAACCATGTAGTACGTACTCAAGCTCTTAGACAGTAAGGGCTATTTAATAAAGTAACGTAAAACAGCTAATAAAACCCCCAAAACCATTCTAATGCTCTGAATAATACAGACTACAGTATTTCGGTGCCTGTATAGTTTGTGAAGTTTGTGAATGTACAAAATTCAATGCCTGTCTTGGTGAACCGAACTTAAGATGTTATACAAGAGGTTTGGGAATTTTTGATATTTTTGCATTATTCAGTAGATTGATTTTTTTATTTTTTTTTTTCTCTAAGGAGTACATATGCTTTATTTTTAATAACGTTCTGCTTATTCATCCTGGTACACTATAAAATTTAATTTATTTGGGTGGAATTATACAAACATAGTGACATAGGGAATTTCAGGGTTTCATAACTTTTATATTATTTCATATATTCAATATATCAGCTTGTATTTGTATGTCCCAGTTTACATGCATTTTGACAACTATTACAGTATTTAGTGCCTTTTTTTTTTTTTTCCTTAAAATTATACTCTGAGTTCTGTAATATCTGAAGATCTTGACTTTCAGCTCAAAACCAGCAAGACTGGCTTGCTAAGCTAGGGAGAGGGAAAGAAAGTAAACCTGGATTATATGAATCATAACAGTTCTAAACATAAATAAAAGGGTTCCAAATTATTTTCCCCCTTGTCCTGGGTTGAGAGACACAGGACTAACTTTTCTTCTAATACTGGGGAAAATTGTCCTTCTAGAAGACTCTAGTGTCTGAATTTGTGAAAATATTTACTTTCTAGCCAGCCAGGCTCTGTGGGATTCAAGGTCTTGGTGTTTTCAAGCCTTGCCAGGTGCAGGGACAAGGAGGAGCAAGGCCTGGGCATTTGACCCAGGCTGGCCAACAGGATTATTTCATACCATGAACATCACATTCAATATAAATTAGAATAGTTTGCTGCGTAGCTCTCTCTCCCTTGATGGCCATGGTCCAGACAACTCCTTGCCCCGGTGCCGGACCCCTGAGGCCTTCCCTTCCTCCTGAAGCCATTGCACTCGCAGTGTCCGCCATTTGCTGTCCACTGCTGGGAGTGCACAGCTTCCTACTGATATAACTGTCTGAGTATAATTCCTGTATCTTATATCAGTATCGGGATTAATACTGGTTCTTTAGTATTATTGTTAATTATTTAGTCTTAGTCTATTAAATCTATTTGTATTTCAACCCTTGTGTTTCCTTCTGTTTCCTGATTCCCCTTCCCGGGTGGGGAGGGGGCATCAGGTAATAGAATAATTGTCTAAACAACAATAGAGTGTTATGGGTTTTTCTCAAATCATAACACCCCTAAATTTCATATGAGAGTTTCACCCCGTATAACTCTGCAAGATGTAACCTACAAATTGAGGTATTTGGCTGTGCAACAGTGGTACAAGAACAGTTCCCAGAGCTTCTATGTTGAGAAAGAAGAATGTATCTAAGCACTGATTAATCTCTACAGAGCAAAGATTTGGAGAACATCTTCAAGGCAAATGTGGTTCGTAGTCTTGCTTAGATGTTATGGCTGTTTGCCCTCCTGTCTACATACAAAGCTTTTTCTTCCAAGTCTGGCTGTACTTTCCATCCTCTGCCAACAGCCAGTTGTGGGCCAGGTAGGTCTTTCATTCATGCTGGTTGCCCAGCAGTAGTATTAGTAACGCTCGTAGGAGTGGGCCAGAATAAGTCATTTTATGTGTTGACTTCCACTGCCCTCCTGCAGTTCCTCCTCTGTCTTGGCCAGAAACACAGATGACCTCCCCACACATTTCCATGTAGAGAATAATAGGGATAAATTGTACTGTTCTGCAGCACTAACTGTAAGGGGTTGTGTCTCCAGAAATCCTGGAAACAGCCAGGGTGCTGGCCCCAGCTCCGTCACGAATAAGCTGTAGCTTTTCAGTGCAAATCAGGCTAGCTCGCAGTGAAAGCATATCTTTACATGCTTGAGCACTGTTTCGTTCTCAGGAAGCCCCAGAGCTGTAGGAAGATACTCGTTTGCTTTTGAACTCCATGTATCTAAGGTATGGAACCACTTACTTTTGTGTATGTGCTTCCTGTGGGGCTAGAATTTGAAATGAGAACTGGTTTGTATTGCATTCACCCTGCCTCAGATGGTAGTTTCAGGGGGAAGAAAAATATTAAAGAATAGTTATCCCTGTATTTCTTGAAGAAACAGACCCAGGACCAACGGAGGCCGAGAAGATGCATTTACTTGGCAAGCTGCCCCTTGCTGCATTCTGACTGACACAGCAGAAGAAACTTGCTTATCTAACTTGAGAAGGAAATGGGAAAACATCCATACAAAACAAATCCTGTCTACAGGAAATCCTCTTCCTCGGGCTACTCAATGAGAGATGTGTTTACATTCCAGAACAGGGTATGGGTATGTACGTGTGCGTGCGTGCATCTTACATGCAGGAAGTCGATTTCCTGGCCTGAGACCATGGGACAGGGCAACGATCGGCACATTTATTGCCTGTTCTCTTAACAGGCCTGCAGCTTGATAAATCCGAGTGCAGCTGAAGAAAGAGTTTCTTCTCAGACAGAATGTGGGCTACTGGAAAGAGCTCCTATTGCTTTATCCGGGTTTTCAGTAGGCTTTTTCAGTAGGCTACCCGGGGAGGTGGTTGAGTCACCATCCCTAGATGTGTTTAAGAGACAATTAGATGTGGTGCTGAGGGATATGGTGTAGGGGAGGACTTTGTAGAGTAGGGTAGTTATGGTTGGACTCGATGATCTCAAGGGTCTCTTCCAACCTAGATGATTCTATGATTCTATGATTCTTTTTGAAATAGGTTCTTGCTGCAGCCTTGCCAGGGCATGCACCATGCAGCGCTTTGACAAAATCTCATGTGACTCTCTTTTGCCAGCAAATGAAAGATGTTAGTAAACATCAAATACCACAAACATCAAAAAAAAGATGGAGGACTATATGTGGAAGTGTTTGTGCTGATGTGGGAATGACGGATGGAATTTTTTTTCCTTTAGCAATGTATTTTCCCTTCTGTGTCTCAGAAAATCTGTTCTCTGGTCACTGGTTGTATACTTTTCGGCCTAGAGGGCTTTCAAAATTAAGTAAAAATAAACAGAAGATGGCATCATCTCAAGGGTTTCTCCCCTCCACAGTATTTTGCTGTGAAGGAAAAGAAGGCAGCAGTTTGTGTGTTGGCACGAAGTAGCTGGCGCTTCAAAGCTCCACTGCAAGAGTATATGGAGACAGGGAGCAGAAGGCGATTTTAGCTCTTACGAGGTCAGAGAGAAATTAAAAATCAGAATTCTCTCAAGCTTCACTTGGAAGAGCAAAAGTAGAGACTGGAGAACGTCCAGAATCTCACAGCACCCTCTGAGTCAGAGAATGGGTTTTAAGACTGTCGGAGGTTTGTAGCTGCTGGATATCACTTGACAGCCTCTTTAGAGGTGGCAGGGGGGGAGACTGCTTTTTGAGGTAAACTGTTCCTATGATTAGTCTTACTATGATTTGTATTGGGCTAAAAATACAAATGTTTGTGGCATCCTTCGGATGAGTAAGATTTACTCAGGTAAAGGAGGGCTGCATACAGTGTGATTAATTCACACACTTTCTGATGGTTACACCTGAAATCAGGGAAGGCTTTGCTTGTGACTGCAGTAGGGGAAGGATTTTGACGTGGGATTTTTTGAGTCTGCTGGAGCGTGATGTCTGGGAGCGGAGCCCACCTCACCTCAGCCTCCCTCAGCAGGCAAGGACTGATAACCAGTTACACGTGCAGTCAGGACTGACTTGTTTATGTTATTGATTTCAATACATACATGTATACAGGTGGAGAAATTCTTTCCATTTTATTATTGCTTAATGTTATAAACAATGTGTTGATGTTAATGTTGAAATGTTATATATATATTCACGCTTTTGTATATTCACATATATATCTATATATATCATTGATATATGTTGATATGTATATTCACAGAGATATATATACACACACATTATTGTATACAGAAAAGATTTGTAGTACTAAGATCAGCTGGTCACGCGGCTTAAGGATGGTGGTACAGCTAACAGTATTTGTCATATATTTGGTCGGGAATAGTACTAGTCATCTACTCCTGAGATCTAGGATCTCTGTAAGATCAGAGATTGCAAAAATGATGATCGGCAGGAATAGAGAGACAAAAGGGTGCTTATGGGAGAAGCAAATGGGTAGCATATTGTGGCAAGTTCTACTATAAGAAGAAGGAGGAGAAGAGAGTTAGGTCATGGAAACCACAGATAAGAAGTTTAAACTCCTTCAAGTGAAGGAGGAAGACCCCAATGATGAAGTCAATGACAGGGGTGGTGAGAGTAAGGAGTGTGACAAGTGGGACAATGGTGGAAGCACCAAGCTATAGCCCTCTCCCCGTATGGAAGTCGGGAGGCCGAATTATTTCTGAGCTGACACAGTGACGCCCATCTTGGGTGTTTCTACAGTTGTCACTGCTGTTATCTCAGCAGCATATGGCCAATACTCATAGCTTCGCTACTGTTGCTTAGATATTGTGAACCATAAGTAGGCAATTCAGCTAGAATTTCTATGCTTTGGATTGTTTGGTTGGTTTTCTTATTTATCACAGCTTTAATGTCGGAAATCACACCTGAAAAGGTACCTCAACTTGAACACTTAACAAATGTCAGCATGTTTGATAATATGACTTAATCTTTCTATGCTATATCCTACGTATACAATCACAATAGCATCTTTGCACATCTCACATGGGCATCAAGGAGAAAAACATGTTGGCTTTGGTTCACTCAGTTGCTGGGGTGATGTTTGTGAAAACTAAGAGTTTTCTGTTTAAATGAAGGTTTAGGTGGTTCCTCGCATGAGGTCTGGGTGCTAGGTTGAAAGGTAAGATTAAAAATTTAGTTAAAGAAACTGTTCATTAAACACAGCGCAGTCTGTATCCTAAATGAGGCAGGGATGGCAAAGGAAAAATATATAACAAGCAAATAAAAGCTGTACCATCTGCACACCCATCAGCCTTCATTCAGACGTTTCCTGACTTGTGAATGCTTGATTTTGTAACTCTTACTTCAAGAGAGGTTACTGAAACATAAGAGCAGTCAAATGTGATTAGCTCAGCTGAGTAGTTTGAGACCCTTAAAGCTCAGTGCAATTGGGCTCTGATAATCAAAATACTTGACTGTGTAAATGTGAAATGTATTGTATAGTCCAAAGTCTGTAGTAGGCGATGTATTATAATGATGAATCCACCCTGGCTAAGTAGCACCCAGTACAGGTTCATAAGTAGACAGGCTACTCATTCCTCTTAGACAAGAGGACATATTTTTGGTCACTTTGACTTAAATTAAAATTCTGCCTTTTTCTTTGAAGGAATTAAAATTATGATACTCATAGTGAATACTAGTATGATTTCTAAAGTTCTTTCCATGGGCCAAATAATATTTTAAATAAATTATCTTTTCAAGTTGAATTAACTGAGCTTAATCAGTTTAAATAAAAACACCACTCATGGCTAGCATTTTAGATGATGAAGGATTGGGGCTTAAGCTTCTTATCTGTTCATAAATTTTCTGATCTGTGAAATGGAGATAGCTATGTCTAAGGGATGTTATGAAACCTGTGTAATGTTAATAAAATGCTTTGAGGGCTTCCAGTAAAAGTGTAAGGAGTTAATATCTTTTAATGCCAATTGACATTTCCAATGATAATTAATTCAATACAGATGTTAATTCAGTGTTGTAGAACTGAAAAAATACATAATCTTGAAAACTAGAGAGAGACATTGATGGGGGGTCTGGTTCAATGTTCTTGAACTTGATGGGAAGAGCATCATTGTTTTCAGGTGGATTAAGTCCCACAAATAAATACACTAGAGATCATCTCATTTCACTGTCCCCCAGAAAACAGACGTAAAAAGGAAGCAGAGAGGAAAAATAGGAAGAAGTAAATTGTATTTGTAAAGCTGAAATAATAATAAGAGAATATATATATTCACCTCCATGAAAAACTCTTTGCAAGAATAGGACATGCTCCTGTGCTTTGTTTGCTGTGCCAATAACGTGTGTGAGACACAGTTGGAAGGCATATACCTTAAAAAGTAATGGGGGAAAATTGGAAGAGCTCCTGAATAATTTAGGATTGGGACCCAAGGCAGTCTCACCTGATCCCAGTTCAGGCTGCCAGGCTCTCCTCAGGGAGGCTGGCTTACACGAGGGTCTGCAGCCACCCTCACGGCCTCCTTTGTATTGTCAGATGCGATTTGAATGCCATGAAGGTTTGACCCTTAATGAACAAGTCCCACAAAGTGCCTGAGTTACAAACACAGACCAACTGATATGATCTTGCACCAGTACTGTTTGCGTTCATGACCTGTTATCCTCACAGCCAAGGATGGCTTGAGCTGGGCTGGTCAAAATGACACTCCCTGGGTTCTTCTGCCAGGAGTCGCTGCTTTTTTGGCAGGGAGATGCATCCCACGTGGAGCATCTGCTGAATGCCCGCACTTTGCCGGGTGAGGAATAAACGCGGTGCTGTAAATCTGGGAAGCGCAGAATCTGCTTCATCTTGTGTTCAACCATCCCCTTCCCTGGCGGAGAAGGGGAGTGGGAAGCTGTGAGGGGGGCTTGAGTTCAGCCAGCCTGGTTGCAGGTCAGCAGCCGGGGTTACCCGCTGTGGGGAGAGAGGTTTATCAGCTGCTGTGGCTGGAGGGTGAATTTCTCAGAAGCACCCGAGTGCCTCTCTCCACACCTTCACGGGAGCCATCGCTTCACCGTACGGCTGCTCACTCCAACTGGGCTGGAGCAGGTGAGATCGACAATGCTTCTTGCAGCATTTAATCTGCATACAGCAATTAGAGCTAGAGAGTAATTGGATTACCAGAGTGTTTGGATTAGTTGATGAGATAAATAACCCTATCCCATAGCATTAATAGGATGAAGTCCAGCACGGCTGAAGCTTTGAGCTCCGACCGTCGCTTGGGGTTTGATGTCCACATGTAAACAGAATCAGGATGGGAGATGAACTTTTCCTAACAGTGAAGACAGGCTTTTACAAGTGATGCTCACGTTTTATGAACCATGTGCCATGGTTCTGTGGATCATTACAGTGGCCTCCCAGATCACTGACCAAAACTATTGGTTTGGCGGTGGGGTGCAGTGGGGAGTTACTCTATTTTGCCATCTGTGAATGCTTTTCCCTGTAAAACTATTTAGCATTTTTCCCGTGGGAAATAAACATAATAATTAAAATGTTTAATGTCACAGTCTTTTTTTGTGTGTTGTATGCTTCTTTTTTTTTAACCTAAAAAAAGGATGCTGCATTTTTTTCCGTGAAAGCCAACCAGCCTGGATGAGGATGTTGTTCCCTTTAAGAACAGAACTTTCTAGCTTCTGTTTAAGGTTATTTTTCTTCCTTTAAAACAGTTTGTATGTCATAAAGGCTACTCTAAGCAGGATTTGTCTCTCCCAACTCAAGACATTTGCAAAGCAGACGGAGGTATCTCCAGCTGAGCTACTCACCCCAGTCAATGGTAAATGGGTTTTTGCATACTAAATGCCTGCGCTAGGATGAGTTCAGTTTCGCTCCGGAAGTGCTTTTTTCCGTTGACTGTAAAGGAAACCTTATGGAGCCTGGCTCAGCTGAAGGCTTTGGGTCAGATGAATCCCCCATTCCGTGCCTGAAGTTGTGGGAGAATATTTTCAGAGAGAGTCTGTGAAAACCCAGACCACTGCTCCCGCGGAATCAGAGGAAGCAAGTTTTCTCAGGGTTTCTTTAAAAAATAATAATCTTTTCCTACATTTTTCACAAACATCAGCAGTATGAGAATAAATCTGTTCTTAACTGTGCTTTTTCTTTAGTGTTGGAAAGGAAGATTTCGACAAGACAAAGCAGAGAGGAGCTGATAAGAAGGGGAGTGCTGAAGGAAATGCCCGAGCAAGGTGATAACACGTTACCTAGAACTTAGCTCCTAAGTGCTAAACGTGGATGATAAAGCCGCTGTTGCATTGTTTCCAGGTGGTATAAATAGGTATGAGGAGACAAAGCTGATGTGTGAGAGAGGTACTTTGGTTAGCTGACAAAAAACTGGAGTTGGAGTTGTAACTGCTCGTACTATAGATACACCATCTGACTTCTGGTCATATCCTTAAGTATTTTGTTGCTCCCTGTAAATCATGTGACTCCTCTGGTTCCTTCTTATTGTTTGCAGAATTTTTTAAAGTTGGTGATTAATCTCCTTTTTTGAATCGAGGTCTGCTGTCTAAAGCAACTGGAGTATAACATGAGAAATTTTGGTTCACCCCCAAGCGTATCAATAGCATCCATTTCAGGTATCAAAAAGTACCAGTCCTGGGATCGTACAAATCCCACCGCTGTCACACAGACCACATTCACAAATGGCACAAACATAAAACTGTGGGGAAGACACCACATGTTTCTAAAGGCCATAAGGTTTAGTGACTGCTGTTAACCACAACTTGTGTTTCAACAAGCATGAGCAAACCACGGTTAACACCTCTGGGCTGCATCTGGTTATGTTTTTAGTGGTATTTTTCTAATATTCTTGGTCTTCTATAAATCTAGATGAAATAAAAGTCAAGTAAGTAAAATAATTTCCTGTAGCTTAAAATGAAACCATTTTATCAAGGAGTCTAAGAACTCCAGTATTTCCAAAAATATTTTTCTCCTAGAAATTGTGTTACTGTGCCTGAGCTGAAGAATCATGAAAATATCACTGTGTATGGTTAGTATCCTACACATTGATATTTAGAAGTAAAGGGCTTGTTTGTCGACATGTGGCCTCACTTGTCTTTACAGTGTTTTGCTAATTACCAAGCTATGGCATTCAGCATAGCTGGCTTCTCAACTTGTCTCTGCCACTGTCTTTGACTTGAAACAAGAAATGCAAACTCTCCATACCTCACTTTGTCTCTCTTGTGAATTTGTTACATTTTTTTTGCTATGTGCTTTACTGGGGAGCTGTGTGAGTTTGTCCATTGATGGTTGTAAATTGCATTTATACTCCTGGGACAGTTAATGAAATGTGTTAACATTTGAGGTTGGTTACAAACAGTCTGAACATAAATGCTATAATTTGTGCTAAAAGTGTGTATGCTTTGGTCATCAGTGTCCTTGACCCTCTGTTCCGCTCTTAAAAGAGGATGGGACTTTGGATCCCTCACAAAGATTGAGCAAAGTGAGAAAAGGATGTAAAGATGAACAATTTTCTCCCCTTTCTCCCATCTTAAGAAGGCCATCAATCTGGTCCGTGTTGCTTCCTGTCTGATGAAGTTGTAGATTTTAAGGAGCAGTTTGAGAGAGTGCAGGATTGGTTTGAAGGTGCTAAAAAAGGAGGTACAGAAAAGACAGCAGCTGAGAAGTGTGAAGGTAGTTAGAAGGAATGACTGTGGAGATGAAAGCTAGATGGGGAGATTACACGGAGTCTTGAAACATGAGAGGTGAGAATTGTGAAGAAGTGACAGTTTCACATGGGATGAAGAAGAAAGAAGTGGAAGGTGGCAAGTGCCCCTTGGAGGCAGCAGGTGTTTGCAGAACCGTGACACGGGTAAGAGGTGGGGGTGCCACATGTGGAGGCAAAGAAGAAAGAATGGATTTATGAACGTCTGGAAGAAAGGAGATGAAGAACCTGAATGTCATGATAAGGTAAGAAGGAAGCCTCGTGCAGCTGTCAGCAATAGTGAACGAGACAAGGTAAAGAGGACAGAACTTAGATTTTACACATCAAGTTGAAGTTTATGTGGAGGTGAGAATGGAACCATCAACTTAGCCCATGGAACAGCCCAAGGGGGTAGGAGAGAGGCTGCATAATTGTGTTAAAACCAGGGAACTACCAAACATCCATGTCTGATAGCATACAGCAAGGAAGAGGAGAAGAAGAGAGCGGAATTACCACAATTAATGAAGAAATAATGGGAGGAACCAGATGAGACACCAGATAGATTTGCATAATTTTTAAATGGACAGCAAGAGAATCCTGCAGAAAGAAAGCAGTCATCTACATGAACTGCAGGTGGGGTGTGGGCAACGTAAGGATAACAAGCCTCAGAAGCGACCAGAGAAGAAAATCAGCAGCAATTTTAAAATGCATGGTACAGAGAACAGAAATTGGTAAATAAGGGAAGAGAGCAAGCTGTTGAGCCACCAAGAGTATGTAGCATTTTTCAGGAATGTAGAGTCAAATGGGGAAGAGAAAGAAGTTTTTATTAGGATTGGAAAAAACCCAATCCTCATAGCTGAGGCAGTCTGGGTAAGTGAGTAAATTATCATCAGAGCTGGGAAAGAATTTGACTTGCAGAATTCAATAATGGTATAATAAGTGATACAGGAAGACCTCACCTTCGTTCTTAAGACTAGATGATGACTTCGTGACCTATTTTATTCATTAACTGGGCACACGTGTTCTGAGAACTTCTGACTGAATTCCTGGCTGATCTACCTACTGGGATGCCCCACAATTGTCCTGCAACTCTGCCTCACACTTGTCCAGATTTGGGGCCTGTTGGAAGATGTTGCAGCTTCGTTGTGGTCCATGCACACATTTCTTTGCTGTGTAAACCAAGATGCAGGGAGGAAGAGAACAGGATGCAAATGTGTACAGGCAAAAGCCTGGACCTGAAAACCAGGCCCACTGCTGCAGAGTGGTCCACCCAAAGAGCATGGAAGCCTGTAGAGTTCCTTTACAGCATTAACTTTTCAGAGCAGATCTGCAGCCTGATGTTTCTCACACTTCAGTAAGTCTTTCTGCTTTGCATCCATGGAGACTTGAAAGCAGAGGGATGCTGTGTGTTGCCAATAGGTGCTAAGGAAACAGTTAAACTCAACAATAGCTTTTTAATTTTCGTTTCAGATGGTGATGTAACAGTAAATTTTGAAACTTCAAATGGACACACCATAGCCGTTGGTGAAGAAACCATACAGGAAGAAAATGTGGTAAAAGCCAGTGGAGATAATGGTACTTTATCAGAGAAAGCATCAGCATTGGAAGGAAAAAAAGAAGATCAAAAAGGTAAATGAACACATTCTTCACAAATTGTTTCTTGCCTGCTTAAAATATTAACATGTTCTTCCATTAGCACCGATACATGCTGTGAGTTCTGTTCTGCCACAAGGATGCCAGCAGAACCTGCCAAGAAGATAAGACTTGTGAAACACCAGTATTTCGTCACTGGTAGGCACGCCTTTTACTGTGGATATAATAAGGTCATAAAGGGAAGCATGGTCTGAGCATGAAAATGCGTGCAGGGATGTTTGGTTTCTAGATTCAGTGTGAGCCTTTTCTTGTAACCACAGGCAAGCTTTGGTTTCAGGTTTTCCTTTTGTGAAAGAAGACACTAAGTGCATAGGCATCACCTCTCAATACCATTGTAGAAGTGGCTCATGGGCTGAAAATTCCAAAGTGTTTCAGCCACTTAAAAACCATGTATCATTTCGCAAGTAACTTCAGCAACTCATTCCTATTGGTTTTCATTAGATCTTAACCACGTAGAGTACAGCTCTTCAGAAACATTCAAGGGACTATATCACTACCGCAAACCAAATTGAGGACATTTATGGAAAATGTACTTTATGATTGTAGGGTTTTCTATAGGTGAATTGCAGTAAATATTTAGCAGTCCCAAAGTCCATATTAATTTTGTTACTTTTACTCAGATCTACCTTGGTAACAAGAGTTTGACTTTGAAAAAAGTAAAGATTAATGTGGAATCACAAGATTTGGACCGGTTTTATTTTCTTTGTCTAGCCCCTTGAGTAATCCACCACTTCTCTTCCCTACCAAAAAGTGTTCTTAAATACTATTCCATTTATTGGATTTTCCTAAAGGAAAGAGCAAGGATACAAAAGATCAAGAACTTCATGGCTGGCTGTTAGACTGAGCAGCCTTTCCAGTGTCTTCTAGTAACCTCTACCTAGTGATGAATGAGCCTCTGGAGGTTGAGAGGGTCAGTTTGGCTATTACAAAAATTTGAATTCTTCTCTGAGCTATGTAAATCACTTGACTATGTAAAAAGTGGCTGAATGTCCAAGGAGAACTGTCTTTCTTATGAGATTTCTAGTACTTCCTGTCTCCCAACAAGACAGAAATACAAGATTAGCCTTTTTCATGATATTTAAATACTATCTTTTGGTGCCAACTAGAACCAGATGTGTATTGGGTCAGGGGAAAAGAGTTATAAAAGCCATGGAAAACTCCTTTAAAATGGTTCAGGTTAACTTTGGGGTTAGATCAGACCACTTATTATTTTATGCATCCCTAAATACAGCCTTTTGGAACTGTCAGGTCTTGGAATTTTTCCTGAGGTACAGGGTTTTTTTAGAAATACACATTTCTAACTATGTTGAAATCCCCTCCAGCTGACTTTGCAGAACGTAGAGCTCCAGTGAAGCAGGAAAGGTTCAATATCTATTTCAAATACATTATTACAGTCTGCACTCCCTGTATATTGTGTTGACCTTAACAGGGAGAAATTAAAAATGATTGTTGTACAGGAATATATATTCCAGTATACCTGGACTTTCGAAAAGCATTCGATACTGTCCCCCATACAAATCTCGTGGAAAAACTGGCTTCACATGGCCTGGATGAGCATACGATCTGCTGGATCAAGCACTGGCTGACTGGAAGGTCCCAAAGAGTAGTGCTCAATGGATTTAAATCCAGCTGGCGGCCGGTCACAAGTGGTGTCCCTCAGGGCTCAGTGTTAGGACCATTTCTGTTTAACATCTTTATTGATGATCTCGACAAGGACATAGGGTGTATCATCAGCAAGTTCACAGGTGACACCAAGTTAAGCAGGAGTGTTGATTCCCAGGAGGATAGGGAAGCTCTGCAGAGAGACCTAGATAGATTGGATCATTGGGCCAACACCAATGGTATGAGTTTCAACAAGGGTGAGTGAAGACGACAACCCCTGAAAGCTGTTCTGTGCTGCCAGGCAGCTCCATAAACCATGGACCCATCTGCTGCCTGTCAGCTCCCAGGTGCCTTTCATATTTGGTGAAAAAATTCCCTTTGGCAATTTAATAGTGTAGCTGTTACAGTTTGTAGTAATGATGAGATGTCAGTCATCCAGGCAGGGTGTTTAAAAGGAAATTTCTCCTTTATGGCAGGATAATAAGAAGCTGGTGACAGTTTTACATCAAACAGGTAATTGATGGATAAAGCTTTGCAGATGAGAAATCAGAGAAGTCTTTTTCCTAGATCATTTTTTCACACTATGTTTGTACTGGGTTGAGTTCTGAATTCTTTTGTTTTGACTAAGAGAAGTCACCACCATCTTTTGCAGAAAACAGAGAGCTAAGCTGTAGCCATTCTCTGTGAGCACTCTGGGAGGGAAACAGAGCAGCGAGTGGACGGGCAGCATGTCAAAGCACACCTGGGTTGTCTGGGTAGCAGACTGGACTCTTCCATCGTGCCAGGGCTCTTGACCAGTGGCACTTGTCTGCAGTAGCCCCAGCAGAACTCATCAATCCAGGTCCCAGGTGGGGTATGAGCATCGCAAAGGGGATCCAAGGAGCCTCTCTGCCTCCTGCCCCCTACAGCAGTGTTGGAGAAGACCAAAAGCCACATCAGTAGAATAGGTGTCAAATTTGTTGCCGTTTGCTTCCCTAGGTATAGAGACATAGCGTGGTGATGCAGCATGCATGCTGCACATTGTAAAACCTCCTGGTACTGTATCAGAGCAGCTTTTTCTCCTTTCCACCCTCCCAGGATGTCTCTAGCACACAGATATACCAGAGAACCCTGAATTTGTATCAGAGTTCAGTTTTTAAACTTAGTCCTTACTCATTTTTATCCTATCAAGCTAAATCTTTTCATGACTCTGCTAGATACTCCCACATTTGTTAGTTTGGGCTTAAAGAAGTGAAAGGCTCAGTAGCCATTAGCTGGAACCATTACTGCCTGGAAAAAAGGAATAAGTTTCATTTTGCATCCTGTCAGTCAGGTGTGTTAGATGCTGCTCTGATAATTGCATTGCAGGAAGGCAGAACTCCGCTGTGGATATTGTGGGTGACATGGAGGATAAGCTTCTGAAATGTTTATAGAAGACTGATCCTCTCAATTTTTCTCATGTCCTGTGGTAAAAGAAACAATTTGTAGTCCTGTTTCCAAATGAATTCATAGGATACATGCGCATAATGTTTTCACCCCCCAGGATAACTCTAATCTGAGAGCTGGCAAAGGTTCCAGGCCTTAGGATGTTGGGTTCAGTGGTCCTTTCCTCTATACTTTGTCTGCTTTGCCATTAAATTTAATATTTTCTTTTTCTCATGGGTAACAAATTAAAAAGAAGGTTGGAGGCACAAGCTCTGGTCTTACGAGCATGCATTTTTGCTGACCAAAGCTTTAGTTTGTCTACCAAGGAACATTCTTCAAAGTTAAATTTTCTAGGTTCCTCTTCTCAGAGGCCTTTGCTTTATTTCCCCAAAGCGGAACAAAACCTGTTGAATTTAAGATAGTAACCCTCATCTTCCAGGGACTCAGATAAGAGCCTGCTTTCTCTCAAAAGTCTAATGCTGCAAACCATTCACTGTGAGGGACAAGGCAGACTTTCTTCCCTCGTGTGTGTCTAGCTGGCTCCCTACACTCCTGAGCTCTGTAGATCACCATTACTAGCACCATACATAAAAGGGTTGGTTTGTTGGGTTTGTGGGGTTTTTTTGCCTGACTCCCAAAGAATCTCTCACTCCAGCTGAATTATTTGCTGCTGGCTAAAACCAGTTCTTCTAAGAATAGCATATCTTCGATTCATCACCTGAACTGTGATGTAAATGAGGGTGAATCCAAATCTTCTTAAAAGGAAAGCTACCCTACAGATAAAGCTGTATTTGGGCAGAGCCTGTCCACTAACTCAGCCAGGCTGGCTCGTGCCAGTAGGCTGATGTGAGAGGCACCAGCTTTCACCCACAGAAGTTGAGTGGCAGAGGAAAGCTCCTGATCTGTAAAGTTTTTCTTTTACAGGAAAGGTATCCTAATGTGGCTCCAGAAAGATCTTAGATGTCTTTGTAATGAGCTAACCATTCAGTTATTTGAGCATCTCTATGCAGAAAGTGTAAGGAAAGGTAGAAGCCTACATGCCTTTCACTTTCCAAATCTCCCATAGACCAAGATATGGTAAAAGTATGCAGCTGACAGTGGAGATGTTTTAGGTATTTTAGGTATTATTAAAACATAACAGCATTTTTTACGCAAAAGTTGGACAGTTAGAAATGTAAAATGCCAGTCAGTGGGTTTTTTCCCCTTTTTTATCTTGGAATCAATGCAAAATACCTGAATGTAGTTGCTTTAGGTCAGATGTTACACCTGTCCCTTTCTCCCCTCTCCTGTTTTTCTATGCTGTCTCTGGTACAGCACCTCTTGCACATGGTGCTGTTGAAATCATAGAGTAGCTAAAATCTGGAGAGGTACAGATCTTTTTATCCATCTTCAAGAAAGATGAATTCAGAACTGCAGAGAGAGCTGCAAAGGGCATTGTGAGACAGCTGTTCTTGTTCAGCCTGGCGAAACGGAGCCTGAGAGAGCCTGAGTGCGTTTGATGATTGTAACAAGTTGGTATATAGCCAGGAGAGAGCATGGCCGAAGGACAATGCTGGCACAAGTAGAAAGGAATAAACAGTGGCTTGAAATACATTTAGCCTGAAAATTAAAGGAAGCTTTCTAACAATTAGAATGGGTCTTTTCTTGAACAGAATTTTAGTAGCAATGCTAGGAACAAAAAAAATGGAGCTGGTTACGTCTGAAGTTTATGAAAGGATTTGTGTGAGTTGACCACCTGCATCAGCACGGTCAGTGAGTCAAAAAACAAGACAAAAGACACCTTGTCTTGCTCTGTGTCCCATGTTTCTGAATGGCAACTTCTAGGTTTTGATTAATCAAAACACAGCTCTCTGCATAGGTTGGAAAGGAAACTCACGATTCTTAAAAGTCTTATTGACTTTCATTTAGCAGGGAGTCATCCTGCAAAAGACAACAAATTATACTTTTATTTCCAACTTCCATTTTACTTAATGTTATTCCACTGGGTTGTGCTCATCTTCCAGGAGAAGGGTGCTTTGCAGTTGATATAGGTTATATGCTTGTGTTGCAGCACTACTGGTTTTCTGGCTTTCTGGCTTCTGAGCTAGCTTCGTGTCACTGGTCTAGATGTAGAAACAAAAATACCAGTACTGTATGACAAAATCCTGGGGTAGAAAAGCTTTGGCCTTCAGCTCCTTAGAAGTTCACAAAAGTAAAGAAAAAAATCTTGTATTATTCAGCCCAGTCATTTATGGCTTCTGAAACTATTCCCAGGGTTTTCATAGGTCCATTTGGTCCAGAATTTGCAAAAGGTCCCACATTTAGCTCCCAAAATAAGGCATCTAATTTTCCAGTGCATATGGTATACTGGCATCTCTCTGAAAGTCTTTGAGACTTGATGAGTCCCCACAAGAGCTGTTGTATACCGAGTACTTTGTAACCCTGACCATGATTTAGGTGTTTACATGAAACACAGCTTTCTTAAGAGTCTGGCCCCAATTGCAATTGTCGTGAAGAAGAAAATCTGGTCTCAAAGTGAGCTTTCTTGAAAATGCGGCCTTTGGAAAATTTATTCTAAACATAAACATGTTATTGATCCAAATGCTTAATGAGACATTAACATTTGCTTTGCTTTCCTATTTAAAGAGTAATTTATAGGCACATTGCTTTTACAGCAGATGTCTTGATCAAGGCAGCAGTGTATAAAAGATATTCCTATCTGATGGTCTTTTGGAGACCTTTTGTTAAAAGGTCAATTTGTGATGAACAGATGTCTACATTAAGAAAAAACAACAGCAGTAAAAATACAGTGCAGCTGGTACTGAGGTACCTGGGGGATTGGCTTGAACAAATAGATGGGTCTGAACTGATTTAGATGCCTCCTTGTTTTGGCAAAAAATGGAAAAAAAAAAGAGAAGGGCATGAAAACCAAGGGTCCATATTCAAGCATAATCATTTTAGGGTGGTACAATTACAACATAATTGTATCTCGAGCCATTTGCAGACATCAGACCGTCCCTGTCACTGTTTAAGGTCAAGCCACTGTTGCCATTGTTAGTTATTTGCATTTCTGCAGTACTTACATATATAACAGGAATTTATTGTAGTCCCTTACATGAATGCAGAAAAACACAAAAAAGTTCCAATGGACCTGCAGAAAAAGAGAGGATGCTGTGGTTAAGCACTGAAAAACAAGAGGGGACCAGACCAGGGTAACAAGCACAATGCTGGCAGCCTAAAAGTTGTCAGCTTTGGCATCACAGCAGAGGGGAATTTGAGGGAGGACAGTCAGTAAATGTTCACAAAGCCTGAGGGGCAGCAGAGGAAAAGCAATGAAAAGCATCTACTTTGAAACTTAGCTTGTCACTGGCAAAAGCTGGTATAATGGACTGGGCAGGTAGGAACCGGAAATCTGCATCTCAAGAGTAAATGAGAAACAATAGTTTGGGCAAGATCAGACTACGCTGTCTGGGCAGTCAAGTTTGTGTCTGATGAGATAAAAAAGATGAAGCTAACAAAGATAAAAACAGCAAAGCTAATGAGATGCCAAGAGGGACGATACGGTCAAAGGCAATCATCTTTGCCACAGCTTTCCTCATGGCTATGAGCAAAAGGAAGATCCATTGGTCAAGGCCAAGAAAAGGGCATGTACGTAATCAAGGGGGAGTCAAGGCTCGATGGGAGCTGTAGCTGTCTGAGCAGATAGGATGCTGCTGTGCAGAAAGATTCTGCCAGTCTTTGATAGGATGTATGTAACAGTATGGAAAGAGCTGTCCTGGATAAAGATGATATCCTAGTGATGGTAGGGTATTTTGGTTAAAATCAATGTTATATAAATTGCCGGTTTTAATCACAACTGAAGTCTGCAAGCAAGAAGCTTGATATGAATTAACTGTTCCGATTTTGTTTTTCATTTATAGGTTTTAGTTATTTCTCTAAACAAAATTTGAAAATTATTTGTTGGTTATAAGATGTGGTTAGTTGAAATTAAGTAAAGCTTTAGCCTTATATTTTGTATTTTTTTTCCTGAATCGGAAGGTAAATTCTAATACACATGATTTAATCAGTTATATAGTTTAATGTAGCTTGACTGAGATTCTAAATAATTGCACTGTATTAATTCAGAATATGGTGAGTGGTGTATTCCTTTTTACTAGGTTATCGTCTCTTTTTAATATTTTCTCTACTAATATGACTGGAAACAAAACACAGTGATGGTGTATAAGTACACAAGTTTTAAATTCTTTCTTATTGGTAAATAAAATTCTAGCATGCCGGACCCATAAGTAAAAGGTATATCAAAGAATTGTTTACACTTAAAATTCTTTCTGATCATCATGTCCTTCAATATCTTCAAAATACAAAATCTTATCTTCTCTTGCCATGTTTGTAATGAATGGAATTAAAATTTTTAAATGTCCTGCTTTTTCAGAATTATATCAGTTTTTCAACTTTGAATGAAGGTAGGTAGAATTTCACAAGGAAGTGCTTTTTGCTATAAAAGAGAAGAGCAAAATGTAACAAATATATATATTTCTTTCTTCTTCCAAAGTTTTTCTCTGGTCCAAAGCTTTTTTTCTGGAAAAGTAAGAGGCTGTACTTAAATCTTAATCTGTGCTTAAAAGAATCTGTCTGAAAGCTGTAAAACGTTGCTATACAATGGTTTTTGCAAAACATTAGCAGAAACGTATTGGTCTATAATGGGCTGGAAATGAAGGGGGAAGACACTGGACAGTTAATATTAATTTCTTCAGTTCTTCAGGAGACATATGTGTGCATGTTGCTTTTAATAACTGCAGGTGATGCATTAGATTCATGTTAACAAGCCTTAAGCCAGAGGTTGAAAAGGCTTTGTTTCCAAGATGAAGAATGTAACTGTTGTCCAACACATTATTTGTTTTTCATCTACTAATCTTAAAGTGAAAAGGTGCTGCTTATCTCTTGGGAATCATTTACATGGGAAGGAAGAGAGCAAGGAACAGCCACTTAATACGTGTAAGAGTGAGGCTGAAATAGGAACATACTATTTAAGCCTCAGTGAAGAGGCTTAGATAGAAATTAATTGGTTTCCTCTCAAGTCATAAGAGGCTGTTAGGAGTCCTTACAATATTTGTTTGGGCCCTTTCTTCCCCAACTATTGTAGTTTTTAGTAAGATGCAAATTAACCCCATATGATTGTAATGGTATATTCTCGCTTTTATAATATCCTTTTTCTGGAAGGTTTGGAAAGGCTGTCTTCAGACCAAATGGGCACAGAACTGGTGTAATTGAAAAGATAAAGATTGCCCTGTGAGAACTGAGACTGTGATTGTCCCCTCTCAGAACAGCCAGTCTTACAGCCATAGCGATTATGTTGCAAAATTCTATGTTGACTATAAATGGCTAACCTATATTATGATTACAATTGGCATTTGGCATGAACTTTTGAAGTGAATTTCCTGGTCATCCCCACTTACCCTTCTTTGGTTTGCAGAGTACACAAGCCAGGTTGGTTTTTTTTATGAAGCTAAGCCAAAAGATGCGTTCAGGAACTTGTGTTCCCACCAGGACTGGGCATGCAATCTACAGAACTAGCCTGAAGCTAGTCCAAAGCCAAGTCTCCTGAAATGCACATTGTGGTCATTGGGTCCTCGCTGCTACCTCTTTCACTCTACAGAGCCATCCCTATGGCATGGCACAGTGTACATCCCCTCCAAACCCCTGTTGACTAAGGAACTGCTGATGCTTTGAAGTGCAGTCTTGTAACAGAACCCAAAGAGCTTGCAGAAGAGGAGAGCATTCCCATGGCGAATGATATCCTCTTTGATTTAGCTTCATCTCTTTTCTGAAGAGTAGAAATACCCTGGGGAAGATACCCAAAATAAAGTTGCTATGAGCAAGCAGCTCAGGAGAAAAATTCAGGGAAAAAATTCAGCTGCATAGTCATATTTGAACCCGTGGCTGAGAGAATGGCCCTGCTCCCATTCAGATTCACATGGATCTGAGTTTTATAGCCTGTTGATCTCAGAGGGCTGGAAAGAAGCCAAGGGAATTTGTTAGAGGAGTAAATGGCCTTTCCCTTGTTTAGTTTGCAGCCAGCAGTCTAGTTGGGGATACTAAATGTTAGGGATGACCCTTGGAGGTCAAGAATAGATGAGACTGAGAGAAGTACTGGGTAAAAATCTTCTGTGAGAAGGACTTGAATTGAGATGATGCTTCAATAAGAGGCAGAAAAGATGGCTCTCTTGTTGAACATCTCCCAGAGAGGACACTAGAACAGGTCGCCCAGAGAAGCTGTGGATGCCCCATCCCTGGAGGGGTTCAAGGCCAGGCTGGATGGGGCTCTGAGCAACCTGCTCTAGTGGGAGGTGTCCCTGCCCGTGGCAGGGGGGTTGGAACTGGAGGATCTTTAAGGTCCCTTCCAACTCTAACCATTCTATGATTCCGTGACTCTAAGATGAAGTCTCTCCTGATTCCCAAAAGCTCAAGCAGCAAAAACTAGTCGTTGTTGTCAGGCTTGCCGTTGAATGTACGTGGCGTATGTCTGTGTCAGTTGGCTTCTGTTCACTTTCTTATCTATAGAGAGCACTACTGATCACTGCCCAGAAACACCGGCATCCCATGCTCCACCACCACCCAAGCCTAAGCCTAAACCTAAAAAAGCTCCGCTACCACCAAAAAATGCTAGTGCCGCTTCCACCACCACCACCACCACCAGCCATAAGAGTAACGAAGCACCTCATGCTAAAAAAAAGGGAAAGGCTCCTGCTAAGCAGCCTCCTCTCCCACCGCCCAAGCCAACAAGTCACGGTGCGAACCGAGAAGCTGGTGAGTACTGCAGAGGCAGTGCCAGTTGCAGCGGGTGCATGTGCATGGGGGCGCTTGGCTTGGTCTTACCATGACTTCTGCCTTTGTACGTAGCGGTGTTGCTGAAGGACATGTTGTATAGCTCGCTCTGGTTTTGCTGTCTGCAAACACCCCAGACAGCAGACAAATCACTTCGCTGTTTAATGAACTTAGTATGCACCAACACCGAGCACATATATTGAATTCCCAGCACAAGTGTGAATGCCGGCAACAAAATGACTCAGAGAACTGCTGAAGAATCAGCAGGAAAAAAAAGGTGACTTCTGAAACCAAACATGAGTTGCCCCAAAGTAAAACCACCTTGGTATCTCTGTAACTTTCAGCTGGAACTATCTAGTATTCTGATAAATTTGACAAGATTACAAGATCTCAAAGAGGTAAAGGATAAAACCATGAAGATATCTTTAAAGACTGTTGAGTAGCAGTTGTTTTAGCTGCAAAAATAAAAAGAATGGTAACTCATTAGAAATGGCCAGGCTTCCCTGGGCTGGTTGATGGCTTACTGTGATTCTAAATACACACTGGAAATGGAAAGTGTCCATCATCAGGCACAAAGAAGATGTGTTTATCACTACTTTTTGATGCTAGATTAAAGATTATAGGTAGCTGTTCTTAAGGTACTAATCTGGAGTTTGAATGGTTGGAATTTAGACAATGACCGAAATGAAGACATGCAAATATAATTTGAACACAAGCAGTGTTATGATAAATGTACTGTATATATAGATTGGCCAAGTTATACAATCTTTGTGTTTCCAATCCTCTGTCAGTCTTTCAAAGCCCTTCAGTCCCTCCAGTTTTCTCTCCAAGTATACCTCTTCCTAGCTTGTACATTTTGGCATGTTTTGTGTTTGAAGCACGCAGAAGAGGACTGTTTGAAAACATTGCAAGACTGCTAGAGTTACAAAAATAACTTTGCCATAAAATATCCATTAACTTGGTATTAACTGTCCCTACTACATCAGACAACCACAAGAATAAATATTTCAAAAACCTCAAATTTGCTGCTTGTATTTCACATTCAGCAGGAAATCTCAGTTCTTCCCAGGTGAAGGAACCTTGCAACAGCAGAACTTTCAGAAATGAAACAATCCATCACATAAAGAAATGTTTTGACCAGGGGTTGGTAACAAGCTCTCAGGTATCTCAGTTCTTAAATTAAAATACATTCAGATTCCAGATTTGTCTTTTAGTAGCCTTGCTGAAATTTTATGCAATGCTTGAGACCATATGGGTATAAAACATATCAATATATTCCTTATATAAAATAGTACATATTCCACTGGTAATTTCTTCCAGCATTAGGTACATTATGTTCATTTGAAGGGCAGTACTTAATAAATAAAGCTGATCAGGAGCAGTATTTAGTACAAGAGATTTACCAGATCCTTGTGAAAGAGAACACGTGATGCAGTCAATGATCCATCCCATGAAGAAGAGGAGGAATATGAGTAACAGCAGAGCCAAGGCTCTCCTGAGGGCACCACAGCAGGTTTCCAAACTGAAATAGTGGAGTTGGGAGAAGGGGGATTTAAACATAAGCATGGACATGTGCCAGAAAGCAAGTAACAGCCATGACATTTTTTATTTAAACAAAATTCAAATCTTCTACTGAAAAAGAGGCATGACAGAAAATTGTCAGCCAGCCCAGTCAAAATCAACAATAGCAATAGCACTTTTGACCCACGTGAAAGTGTAGGGGGGACTTTCCCTGGGAGAAGTCTTTCAAGTTGCTGTATCTAATTGCAGGTCTAGAAAGGTTGTGAGAATAATGTAAGGGTTTTTTCAATGGAAACATCTTTTGACATTTTCCCAGCGCCAATTACAGTGTGGCTGTATATTGGTATTATCTTGGTGTTCTTAAGTGTAAGCGTGTAGCTGGTTCTGCTGACCTCCAGCCTGTGTTTAAGTGCTTTGCTGGATCGGAACCAGAGCCCTTTCTTAATACCCTCCACTTACTCGGTAAGGTTTCTGCTAAATAATATCCAGGTTGGAGCCACCATATATTTCCACTGCAATTACGAACTGCTGCCTATACCATTTCTTTGCTTCCTTTTGTGTTTGCTGGTAAGTTAAGTCAGTGATTTGTAGTTGCTGTGGGTGATTAGTGCAGTATCAGTGGATTCTGTACCGTGCCCCTTGCACTCACCTTGCAGCGCAAAGAGGGACGGTGATTTGCCTGAACTCAGGAGCCTCTGTGGATTTTTCCAGATGTACTGAAAGCCTCACAGCACTCCAAATGTTTATAAACCATAACATTCAGCTACAGAAGAGAACAGTATAATGTGTCTTCTGAATTATTTTCCGTCTTCTTTAAGGCTGAGAACAGTCTCACTGTGAAAGCTATTTTTATATCGGGAGCTTATTATGGCCAGTATCTGTATTTTGGTTCCATCCTAATCTGCTGGGGCTTTGTTTTTATTTAAATGCTTATAAGTAAAGTAGGCCTTTCAGCAGATTTCTATTACAGCTTTCTGTTTTACTCAGTAAGCTCAGCCGCAAGGCTGCTGCGTAGCTTTATAATGCTTTCATTTGTTCTCTTGAGGTTAATGCGTTTTTACTACAGCAGAAGTGTTTGAGTTGGCTGCATTTTGTGATGAAAAGGGCTGAATCGTTAGAGGGTTGTCATTTTTATTGCTTTTTAAATGAAAGGCAGAAGTCTGAGGCTCCCAGTCCAGATGATGGGCGCATCAACACAGCCATCAGAAATGTGACTGGAATGCAGAGGGGCGTGCAGGCTGGCTCAGATCTCCTGCAAACTCGGGCACTGGGACACGTGTGCTTCAATGTAGTAGGTAGCACAGGGTTAAACAACAACATCCCTGGCCAGCGTGTACAGCTAGTGGCAAAACCTTCTGTCACTACATTTACAAGGCCACCTGCATTGGTCCCTGGTAAGACGAAGACCTCCAGCTGGGGTTGTTCAGCCCGGAGAAAAGGAGGCTGAGGGGAGACCTTCTCGCTCTCTACAGCTCCCTGAAAGGAGGGTGCAGAGAGGTGGGGGTCCGTCTCTTCTCCCAAGTCACAGGCGATGGGACAAGAGGAAATGCCTCAAGTTGCACCAGGGGACGTTCAGGTTGGATATTAGGAAAAATGTTTACACTGAAGGGGTTATCAAGCATTGGAATGGGCTGCCCAGGGAAGTCATTGAGGCACCATCCCCGGAGGTATTTGAGAGACGGGTTGACATGGTGTTTAGTGATGGTTTTTTATCAGACTTAGGTTGATGGTTGGACTAGATGATCTTAAAGGTCCCTTTCAATGTAGACAATTCCAGGATTCTATGATTCTATATACAGGAGGCCTTCAGTGCCTCCTCCCTTCTGGAAACAATTTGTGTAGGGTGAGATCAGTGGTTTCTGCCTCTGTTTTATGGACATGCCCAGCTGGGCCTGAAAGCACATCTTGTTTTGCTGTCCTCTGCTGCTTGCTATTAACTGGGAGCATGCCATTTGCAATAACATCGTGAAAGGTAATAAACTGATATCCATAATGGTCCTGAGGTGTTCAGTGAAAAGCATAAGGAAAATCAATGGTGTTCTCCTAGTGCTCAGACCAAAAATTCACATAATAGAAAAGGTCAGGCAGTTTTCTCTGTTTGGTAACACTTTTTTTTTAAACAGGGCACTAAACTCATAGTAGACTTTTTAGATGATGTCCAGGCAAGTTGGAATGGGCCAATGCAGAATGCTAGAATCAAACTCTTACCCATTCATGAGGCTGATCCTCTCCACTGTTCTTGGGCAAGTATTTATTGTTTCAGTTTTTCCTACCTCAAAGGTGAAATTTGAACTGCAACATTTACTCACCTCAAGCACATAGATGAAGGATTGCAGAAGTATCAAGTGTATTTTTTTCATTTTTAAAATATCAGCACGTGTGAATCCATGCAGAAGGGACAGTGAAAAAAATCATATAGTTGCAAGACTGTAAAATGCTTTGTCTTTTCTTATTTTAGCTAGTTCCTCTCATGCAAAAAAAACACCGGTCTCCAAGTCCTCTTCATCACCATCTCCTTCGTCCACATCATCTCATCCCAAAGCCTCTAAGGAGACTTCCAGCAAATCGGGCACATCAGGGACTCCCAGGGGCAAGAAAAAACCTGGGAAACAGTCAGCCCCACGAACAGCGCCGGATGGGGCTGCTGTTTCCCCCTCGGGTGCCACAGCCAACAGGTTGGAAGCCAAGGCAGAAAAACCTGAGCCTCAGCAACCTTCCATAGTGATTTCTGAGACAGAGGACGCAGACCAACCGAGCAAGCTCGTCGTGCCCCCTCCTCCCACTGCTGCTCCTCCTCCACCTCCACTTCCACCTCCTTTTCCCGCTGCGGCCGCTCAGCCCGTTGTCTCCTCAGATGCCCAAGATGTGTCAGATGGCTGCGTGGCAGGGCCAGCCGTCCCCGGGTCAGATACTAAACCTCTTCTCCAGACTGAGCATGGCACAGATGAGAGCCTGAGCAGTACGGCCCTAGACAGCGGCCCGGATGCTAGTGGAGAAGACACTAAAAGGTGAGATGGTGTGGCTGTCATGGGTAAGTGGCAGGACCCACAGCCGAGGCAGCCACGTTTCTTCTTGTAAGGAACACTGTAGGTGCGTAGGAATCTCTCCTGTTTCTTCTGAAAGAGGGGAGATTTAGATTAGATATTAGGAAGAAATTCTTTCCTGTGAGGGTGGTGAGACACTGGAACAGGTTGCCCAGAGAAGCTGTGGCTGCCCCATCCCTGGAGGGGTTCAAGGCCAGGCTGGATGGGGCTTTGAGCAACCTGGTCTGGTGGGAGGTGTCCCTGCCCATGGCAGGGGGGTTGGAACTCAGTGATCTCTTAAGGTCCCATCCCACTCTAACCATTCTATGATTCTGTGATTCTGCTGACCGGTAACAGTTTGTGTCCTTTTCTTGGAGGCCCAGAGGAGCGTTATATCCCAGCACAATTTATTCTTTGCCAATGTCTTTGAGCCATTCACCTGCAGTACCTCATGTTTCCCCAGAAGCTCATCGCTCCTAACCTGCCTCCTGTGGCTTAATGTGACCACTGTGGTCAGCAGTTCAGCTAGCACCTGATAACATTTTTATTTCTCTCTCATAAAGAGAGGGAGACTTTTATTTCTCTCTCACAAGAAGTGATGCTGAATTACAAGGGGGCTTTACTTTTTTGTGGATGTCATTAAATATCTCACTGCTAAAGCCCTCATCTCAATAGCTGAATTTACTTGGAGACTTGACATTTTTCAAGCTTCCATTAGTAGGTGTTTGGTCTCTCACTGCCTAATAGCTTGTCTAAATCTCAGATACTATAAAATTTAGTAAAGAGCAAGGTCATAATTACATTTTTTTAAGCAAAATAGCTGGCAGCAGAAAAGAAACTGGCTTATTAATCTGTATTTTCCCTGCTATGAGAACCAGCATCTTGCATAGCAACCCAAGAGACTTTAGTGTAGATGCCAGTGGCCCAGAGACTTGCCTTTAAATTCTTTTTGGTATCTCCGTGCCAGCATTGCTTTCCATGCTGCTTCTCCCCTTACTCTACCCTTCCTTTACATAAAGATTTTCCCAAGGCAGAGAGCACTCTGCTGCTGATTTCCATATTCATCAGTGATGGACATGAACGTTTTGGACTCAACAACAGTAAAACTCTATCTACAATAAATAGAGTTAGGCGTTCACAACCAGAAGCTTTGCACTCCCATCCGCTCTCCAACTCGCTCCTCTCACTCCCAACTGCATGAATCATTTTTCTCTTCTTAGTAGTTTTTATGTACTATTGGTCCCATCCCACAAGAAATAAAAGAATTAGGATTTTTCTTTATACAGGCTTTGCAGCATGTCATTCCAGACTGTTTGCAGCTTTTTTTCTTAACATACATACATACAGATATGTATACGCGTGCTTTTATAGGTTTTATGTATGTATATTTTTTAGAAAGAGAGAAGTTAGTTTGACTAACTTCTTTTGTTTTCATACTTACTTATACAGTCTTTCTCCTATTTGTGTCCTGTGCTCCTTGCACTAATGTGACACCGTGTCTGCTTCTGAATTACCAGCTTGGCTACCAAAGAAGACCACGAAGCGGAGGCACCTGACCAGGCACACTCTGAACTGGTGGAGGAGGCTTCTGATGCTGCTGCTCCTCCTGAGAGTGAAAGTAGCCGGGAGAGCCACAGCAGCGACTCGGACTCTGACGGACCGATACTCTACACAGACGATGATGACGATGACGATGATGATAATGCAAGTACTGAAAGTAAGCCCCCGACAAGAAGGGTGTACTGGGAAGGGATTGACCACCTTTGGGTATATCTAATATACATGTTTGGCCTGGGCTGGCTGAGAGAGCCTGCTAAGCTGCTGTGATTGCATCCAGCTTGCTAACTGGAGCTTACTGGTTGAGTGTAGTCCAAAGACATCTACACAGTGAAATTTCGTGCGGCTGCCTCCGTTAAATTGTGGCCTTCAGGAGAGCAAAGACTTCAGGATGGAGCTGCGAGCAAGCACATCTATCCGTGGGTGATTCTGTACCAGGGTCTGGTTCTCTGGCAAGGCATCCCGCTGAGAAGTTACAGGCTCCCTTTTGCACATTGTTTTATGTGAGCATGCCTGACCCCTGCTAGTGCAAAGTAAAGAGTGAAAAAGGAGGATATGGCTGCATGGGATGGTTTTAGATGATTTAATATTTTACCACTACTGAGAAATGTTGTGTCCCACTTCTCCCAGACAATTGTGACGAGAAACCTGCTGGGACCCGTGCAATGGTGGGAGCAGATCAAGCATTATGCAGATGGGAACGGAGGTGGGAGGAGCAGGTTCAGAAGAACACGAGGATGGAACAAGGCCTCAACGTTAGGGCATCAGCAAGCCATTGATTTGGCTTGGCCATGTCATGAACCTCTACTGTTAAAGCACCAGTGTAGCTTTCCACTGAATTGCTCTAGAAACCCAGAGTTTCTCGTGGGAGTAAGAGATAGGAGGCCCATCAGCCAGCAACTTCATTATCTGAAAGTCATTTGTTCCTCTTTGATTGGGGTGTTTTTAAGCATTGGAGCACCTTAGCAGACAGAGCAGATGACAGTGAATTACTTCTAAGTTTACAGCTTCGAAATTTCATCTGAAGTCATGGCTGTATCATTGCCATGTGTCATTTGGCAGAAGTCTTTGCTGCTGCTGCTGAAGGGCGTTGTGCTGTCCACCCTCTGCCTCATCCCTGCTCCCAGCTGTTCCTTTTTCCCTTAAGCCAGTGCTCATGTTTGGTTTTGCAGCGGTGGCTTCTTTTCAGTAGAACTGGTTCCCTGATCCAGCTCACCACATGGTTACACATTGGCTGGAGAAGAAGAGGTAGCAGCAACAACCTGTCAAGGGTAGAGAGGAGGGCAACCCTACCCCTACCACCTGCAGGGTGGCCTTATGTCAGAATAAAATGGCCATCAAGCCATGGCTTGAGAGCCTTGGCCATTCAGGAGGAGGTGCTTCTCTGTGCTTCGTGAGTGACACCTGAACATGAAAGCACTGTGTACTAAAGGGCATGTGAGGGAAAATGAGTGGTTCTTTCTTCGTTGGACACTGGACACTTTTTTCCTTGGGCACTCTTCCTAGCTCAAGAGGCTGAAGTCTTCTGCAGTTCTGCTTTTGGTTTGAATACGATCCAAAGTGGTAGCAACCGAAAATTCATGTATTCAGACAGCAGCACCGGTGGCTTATGAGAAGTGAGCTCATAGCCTGCGGTCTTCCCAAACTGTCTGATGTCATGAAAACCTGCCAACCTAGGACAGATGTAGCACCCTCGGTCAGAATATCAAGAGACAGGGGAAAGACTAAAGATCAAAATACTCTTCCTTCCACGGCTGGCTGAAGCTGACGCTGGCAAAACTGCATGGCCCTTGTCCCTGCTGTATCTGTTCTATGGGTAAACAGGTTACTTCAGTGCCAGGGAGGTCCTGTCTAGGTTACTTTTCAAGCACTGAGAGCACTTTTCTAAACTCTGTACTGTGTTTTAATTTATGGATTAGTTGAAGATGAAAAGCGCTATACAAGAACTAAGTGGTATTAGACTGAAAAAAAAATAAATTGAAAGAATGAGGGAAAACATGAAAGAACAAGACTAAACCATTTAAGGCTGAAGAAAAAGAGCAACAGGCTGATAAATATACTAAGTAGATAAATAAACCAACCTGTAATGTATCAGACTTCAAAGACACTTTTTGTCATTTTTATCCCATCACTTCAGAGATGACAAGTGATGTTTTTAAAACTCTCTATCAATTTGGCTGGTAGCGTTTTCATCAAAGCCTTTCAGCTTTTTATTGTTGTGAACTGAGCTAAAACTATTTTTTCTTTTGATGTTAATTAAAATTCCTCTCCTGCACGTGGGAACAAGGCTGCTTTGGGGGGGTATGAAAGTTCTTACTCAGAGTTTGTGTCTGTAACCTAAGCATGAATGAACTAAATCTACCCTTCTCCTCCTTTCCTCAGGCTCTTTGGCAAGTAAAATTCGTCGCAGGGATACTCTTGCTATCAAACTTGGCAACAGACCATCTAAGAAAGAATTAGAAGACAAAAACATCTTGCAGCGTACATCTGAAGAGGAGAGGCAGGAAATCAGACATCAGATTGGAACGAAGCTAGTGAGGTATCAGTGGCAGGGTAAACGTGGTTTCACTGGGCGGAGGTGGAGGAAGAGGGTCAAGAACACTGGGTTTCACATTTTAAATGCAGCCCAATGTGTGGTTCAACTGCCTGGAAAACAATATTTTTATTTCTCAAAAAAAACCCTTAAAAATGTCAATAACTCACTTTTTTCCTGCAAGAAACAAATCTGAGAGCTTCTGGGGCTTGGGGGTTTTTTGTACTTTTTAAAAAGAGGAAGAGAATAAGAGCAACTCCAGAATAATCAATGCCATGGTTCAAGCTTTTTCTCACACTGGGTACCAGGGACTTGCGCTTGAATATCCCCATCTCAGACTGAGTAGTAGTTCCTGACACCCAGAGCATGTCTCTGCACGTTCATCCCTCCTGGCTCTCCTCATCCTCTTCCTGCTCTCTAACCCCTTCGTTATTCATGTGCTGGTTCCAGCAAAGGAAATGGAGAGAGGCTGACTTTGTAGGTCAGCGTTTAGTGTTTTACTCTGCCCAGCTCTGAGACACGGCTTTCTCATGCTGTTTAACTGCAATGGGATATAACCTTAGTTTCTTTACCTGGACCTGAGAACATTGCCCAAAAAAAAGACTAATTTTCACTTGCGTTTTTACAAGCTTTTTTCAAAAATTCCTCATAAATATTAATTTTGGCTTTCATGGTCTCTGAGAAAAGACTACAACATGTCTGGATTTTCCCAGACCTGTCCTTGTTCCTCTTGTGCTCAGAAATGTTGTCCAGGCAGATTGGGAGGATGTCCTGTGTTTGTTGGAGATTTCCAGATACTGGTTAGCCCAGCCAGTACTGCCCCAGTGCAGAGTACGGCAGCTCTGCATCAGCACATGGAAGATGAGCTGAGCTGCTCTGTGAATCGGGCAGCTGGTGAAGTCATTTCTTTCATCCCTCAGCCATAAGAGTGATACATCTACTGTGTGCAGCCCAAGGGTCATTTTTCTTCTGCTAATAAAGCAGCGGGGTTGTTATCACCGCTTTCCTGACCCAGCTCTGGTGATCACATCCTGCTTGTTGGTGCTCCCTCGGGGGGGCTTGAACAGCAGAAGCTGCTCCAGTTCACATCCTGAGCATCTTGCGCAGGGACATTGCTGGTTCTGCTGGGAAGCTGGCCCGCTCCCCACGCAGCTCTGCTTTGGTGGCAGGAGACGACATCTGTGCGTGTCAGGGCTGTGCTCAGAGCCTGAAATCACGACCAAGTTTGACTCCAGTTCCTTAAAATTTCCTGGGGAGGTGGTGGTCAGCACCCGGCAGCATCGAGGTCTGACGGGAAACCTGTTCCCATAGAAACCTGTTCCCATTCAGAAAGAAATTCTTTGCTGTGAGGGTGGTGAGACACTGGAAGAGGTTGCCCAGAGAAGCTGTGGCTGCCCCATCCCTGGAGGGGTTCAAGGCCAGGCTGGATGGGGCTTGGAGCAACCTGGTCTGGTGGGAGGTGTCCCTGCCCAGGGCAGGGGGGTTGGAACTGGATGATCTTTAAGGTCCCTTCCAACTCTAACCATTCTATGATTCTATGATTGTATAGTTTGGTCAGGGTCAGGTCAGGTCCCAGCCTGGGACTTCCTACAGCAGGAGCTGGTCACCCGGGGTAAACTTGTCAGTCCTCCCCACCAGGTAGACCACATGCTTGGACATGGTTTGAATAAGATGGATTTCATGAGGCTGAAGGTAATCTGTAGTGAACAGTGCAAGGTTTGCTGGAGAGAGAGGCATCTATCTTTAAGACATCTGCAAAATTAATTTTACTCCTGAAATTTTTCTTTCTCCTCTTAAGTGAATGAGTCAGCCTGTTTAGTAAACACAGAGACAATATCAACCACCTTCTCCACTATACAAACAAGAAAATTACTGTCTCAGGGTTGGGGTTTTTTAATGGCAGTTGTTGAAGGTAACTAAAATTAACTTTCAATGTGCATACAAATCTGTGAGGAATGCACAGCTTATGTTGTGTTTAAAAAAAAAAAAAAAAAGAAAAGGATTTACATTCAAAATATCTGAGAATAATCTTATGATTGCACAACTTACCATAATTATGATGCTTGGGGGCAAAAAAGATTTATGAACTCTTGCATAAAATTCTACTGGTAAATGAGGAATTTAAATTTGCTGGTACAATTTCTGTAAAACTATGCCAGTTTCAGTTATTTATGTATTTGAGTGGAAATAGTACATCTTTTAAAACAAATGGCCACTTAGTACTGTGGTTGCATGCACATTTATTATAACTGTATCTGGAAATTTCCCGTGTTGTTGAATACCTCTGATGGCAAAGAACAGCATGGCCATATGAGAAACACCTTTTAAGCTGTATTACAAATCATAATGTGTTATTTAGATCTGATTTTAAATCAGTCCCTTTGTTCTTACAGGAGACTTAGCCAGAGGCCTACCACTGAAGAGCTAGAGCAAAGAAATATCCTAAAGCGTAAGTATTTTATTCAGGTTTCAGATAGTATTTACTTAGAAAGTGAGCATATGTTGGATTCATATGGAAGCCTGTCATTGTTGCTCTAGCATTAGAGCCATAACTGGAGTGAAATTATGTTCTAGAAAATAACATGTCAACATTAGATCTATATACTAACCTGTAACGGTAGCTGTGAAAATTGCCTATATTCAAGATGGTGAATTTTGCTTGTCTCAGTCCCACTACTTGAAGTTGGTTCCACAGATCAGGAATGACTTAGATACCCCTTAGAAATAGTTCTAGGCTGGTTAAACTTTCACCTAGTTTTTATGAGGAAGAGGAGTAGGAGGGAATATCAGCAGGAAGCAGAGGTGGGATATAAAGGTGGAGGTTGGAAGGTGGAGTAGAAAGAGGAAAGGTGAAGCATTGAGGGGAAAGTGAATAGATACATGCCAACTACTTCAGCTCACTGGCCTTCATATCCACTTCTGACATCTCTACTGAAAGAAGTACATGAGACATTCTCACTGAATGTCTTCCCATTGATTAAATCCTTCTTCAGTATCCCTCTTGAAAAGTTTATGTCTATAATTCAAAAAGTCAGGGGCAGAGGAATGAAGTTACATGGGATGTTTACCCTCTCTACCTGTTCTCCCATTTACTTGTGTTGGGTTTGTTCTTAAGCTGGAAAATGCTTCAGAATGGGCATTTTTTGTCTTCCTTTATGAATCTTTCCATAATATGGATGTTACCTAAACGTGTAACAGTTGTCATGCCCAGCTCCTCTAGCCCTGTCTTCATTCTGCAAGGGTAGCTAGTTCTTGATGCTTAAGTAGAAAAACTAAATGAAGAAAATGCACATGGAAGCATTTCACACATAGCAACAAATCCAAAACCTCATTTGTTCTTAAGGTTTAAGAACTTTCCACACTTGATGTAGCTGAAAGGGCAGGTATAATGCCATTATTTCCAACAATCACTGAGAAAAGTTGGAGTTCATCTGTGCAACCCTAATTGAAGAAAAGAAAATGGACTGCTTACCTGACAAAGTCCATGGACAGATCACTCTGTCACCTGCTCAGGCCACCAAATCAAGGAGACATAGTGATTATTGGCTTTCAGGCAAGCATCCATGCTAATGAAATCCTACTGCTGTTGTCTGAGCTCTCAAAAGCCAAATAGTATCTTGTCTTACCGAGAAGTGAAGCTACAGTTCATGCATTATGGTGCACGGGAGAGGGTTCAAGGGACTCCTGTCCAATACAGAATGTGAACAGACTTCCTAAGACTACAGTTTCTGAACCTGTAGATTGCATAGATAAAGAAAAATTTTGAAATATGAACCTTTTTTTATATGACAAACTGCTCATGCTGGACTACATGAGAAAGGTAATTCCAAAACATCTTTGGTGGGCCAGGATACAGCCCACTGAGCTGGAAGCACCTGCAGGGCTTCCTTGCTGCCATCTCTGCCTGGCTAATCTCTAGATAACTAATCTAGCAACAAACCTGCCATGTATTTAATATCCCTTTTTGCCATTGTTTATTCCGTTCACTGATTTTGCAATAAGTAGCTCAAGACTGGAAAGCAGTTAATAGATTTCTTCTCCTGTTTCAGCTTGTTTACTTTTAAGCTTTTGGCAGCCTCCCAGGCCTTGCACTCAATGCCTCCCGCCGTCCTCTCCTGCTGCTCCGGGGGGTGTCTTAAAGAGGCAAAGGAGAGCAGGGAAAGAAGGCTGGGAAGCAGCATTATAAATCACCAAAAAAAAGAAAATATCACAGAGATGTTGAGAACCCAAAACTGTATTTTGCTCGTCACCAAGATATCCAGTATTTCCAGTTGACAGTGGTGGGTAAAAAGCAAAGGGAACCAAAGCAAGCCAGGGCTTGTTGGTGACAATCTGACTCAGAGCCCTTTCAGGGGGCAAGTTAGCTCTAAGGCAGTCATGTTATTTATCAAAATTACTACATTCCCTTCCTGTGGGTCATTCGGAAATGTTTACATCCCTTAAATGCCTTTGTTGCCGTAGGCAGCTTTTGTGAATAAGTTGGGATTTCTTTCATAAAGCTTCCTTCCTCCTATTTTTACGCAGTGGATGGGGAGAAGGGGTTATATTATTGCATGTGTGTGAACTGCAGCTCAGGGAAAGTATTGTTTTGAGTAATATTTATCAGACTTCTAGGTTGCTTTAAGTGATAAAGGTCAAAATGTTTCTTTCAGGATTAAGATCGGCCCAAATCTTTCTAAGAGAAAAAGTCCCTACTTTTCTTTTTTTGTATTTCCAGTTAGTGAGGAAATCTGTCTTGCAAGAAGTTTTGTTTTGATAATATTTCCAGATAAACCAGTTACTGAAAATCCTGTGACGGACAACGATCGCAGGCGGATTTCTATAAAAACAATTTGGATAAAACTATCCAGGCTTCTGAGTCTTCCCACACTAAAACAAAGTTACGATAACTCAAGAGTCCACTTGAAGGAATAGATAAAGCACTGTGTTTTTAATAAAGACAGGTTTCTTGTGTACTGGCTTTAAGCCAGTAGTATTTATAGTACTGCATTATAGCAAAGAAACTTTATTCTTCCAGGAATTTTGGATTAAGACAGCTGTATTTTTTCCTGTATTTGTAAGGGACGGTGAACTTCTTGCGCTGTGCACCTGCATGCCTGCCAGGACGGGCTTTGTGGAAAACAGGGCTTAGCTCTTGATGCTGGTTAAGGAATATTAATGGTTATCTTTGCTTGTAAAACCAGGAAAGAGAAACCGCTCTTTGCGTTCCAGAGCACTGCAAGAGGCAAGAGCTTTGTTTGTCTTTTCTTTCTCTTTCCCTTGCAAGCCCACAGAGAAGTCTAAACATAGCTAATCCCACAGGGACACAATGGAAAGTTCGGTTTTACGCTCCAGGAGTACTTTCTGGTCAAGAACGGAGCAGTCCTCAGGCAGAACAATTTCTCTTGTCTCTTTTCGCCTTCCGCTGTGAAGCAAATGTCCTACAGAACAGAAGGTGACCAGATGCAGGGTGGCAAAAGTGGCAGGAGCAGTAATGTATAGATGCCAGCCGATTGCTCAGCTTTGACTGGTGGATTGTTTCAAACTCGAAGGCCATGATAAGTGATGCTAAAAAAAATTGTTTGAGTTAGGAGTCAGATCCCAGTTTGACTTTGTAGGAGCTGCAGAGAGATGGAGGGAAACCACAGCTTTGTGGAGATCTAAGTGGAGGCTCCTGCAAGCAAAGGGCTCTCGCTGGGCTGATCCTTTGCCAGTACAGCAGCAGCAGGACATCTGAGGAGNAAATCCCAGTTTGACTTCGTAGGAGCTGCAGAGAGAGATGGAGGGAAACCACAGCTTTGTGGAGATCTAAGTGGAGGCTCCTGCAAGCAAAGGGCTCTCACTGGGCTGATCCTTTGCCAGTACAGCAGCAGCAGGACATCTGAGGAGGGGACTTGCAGCTGGGAACGCTGTGTTTATATTTTCTTTCTCCACATCACGCAGATTAGATCTGCTTTTAAGGTGGAAAGCGGTCAGAAGAGTGTTCCCGTGCATTAATGTGTTCCTGTTTGGGCAAACGATTCAGTTCGTACCTGCAGCTGAAACGTGGCCCTCCGGCTGGAATTTTCCACACCACCTGAAGGAAGCAGGAGCACCAGACCCATTATTTTTAGCACCACGCATCTTCTTAACTCACTATGGCAACTTTCAAAACTTTTCCCTTAAAAGACCAAAAATACATAGTAGATGTTACGGTTAGTAGGAATTTTTGTCAGGACGGTGTTTCTGTAGCACTGGGCTTAAAGTAGCAGGCTGCTGTGCCCAGCAGGCTGGAGGTGGGAAATAGGTGCTTTAGGTACGAGTCAAACGTACCTAAAACCCATAGATGGAGGGCTGTTTGTCAAATGGCAGGTTCAATATATTAGCAGCAACCACCAGATTTCAATCCCTTTAGCTCTTGAGTTTTATTCCTTGAATAAAACTCATATGTATAAACCACATCCTGCCTCTTGACCTCTCATGCAGAAGACTCTGTTCCCCATGGGTTTGATCCCCACCTGCTTTGCCCAGGAGTGAAAGAAACTCCTGATGCCTCCTCTTAGAGTTGTCCTCCAAAAGGTAGGCTTCCAGCACTCCTTGACAGCCTGCTCCAGGACCTGCCTGGACCGGCCCAGCAGCTGAGATGATGGCCTTGCTCATCTTCCATTTCTAGGTGGATTCCCATGTCCAGCCATCCTTTGCTGCAGTCATCTGTGCTCCATCCTGTAGTCTGCAGCCCACAGGGAGGTACCTTAACAGCTTGGGATAGACAGCTAACCTTCAACCTTCCTAAATGTCCAGCTCAACTTTTGTTTTGTTATTTTGTCCTCCCCCAAACTATAGAAAAACAGTATTTCAAATGCTGTTGGTAGTTGTTTCTTAAGGTACAAATTAAACAGTGTGAGCCCCTGTTTCTTCCATCAAACGTCTTATTGCTGCTTCTTAGGAGATGCAGTGGTTTAGATAGCAGAGAAATGTCAAGGTATGAATAATGAAGAACGTATTTTACAAAGTAAGTTAAGGAGCTGTCTATCCAGCTGCGTTTTTCCTGCTGTGTCTGCCGCTGGAGAATTTCTGAGACTTAAGCAACTCGGTTCATGAAGGGACAAATTTTTTTTATGTCAAACCATTCCCAGGTGAATGGAAGCCCAAAGTAATAGTTTGTGTTTAATTACCTTGGTTACTATGTCTGTTGATTGCAAAGACTGTGTGTTTAAACAAAAGCCTACTGAAGATTTACCTGTCCTAAGACAGCTAGAGAGCTTTTGATTTTGTTAGTTGAAGATGTTATAAAAGGAGTTCTCATTTGAAGTCATAAGTCCTTAAATGCACTCAACTTGTTTATTGGTAGATACAGTAATAAAAATTTTAAAAATGTAGATCAGGCTTTAACTCTCCATTCTTCAGCTTTAGTCAGGTTACAGCTCCCCCATGGAAACAGGCTATCCATTTCTTCACCATTTAAGAGAAAAATTATTAATA
>JAHREE010000095.1:3654251-3678682 GCA_033628505.1 Tringa tobata | reverse complement strand
TCCCTTCCAACTCTAACCATTCTATGATTCTATGATTGTATAGTTTGGTCAGGGTCAGGTCAGGTCCCAGCCTGGGACTTCCTACAGCAGGAGCTGGTCACCCGGGGTAAACTTGTCAGTCCTCCCCACCAGGTAGACCACATGCTTGGACATGGTTTGAATAAGATGGATTTCATGAGGCTGAAGGTAATCTGTAGTGAACAGTGCAAGGTTTGCTGGAGAGAGAGGCATCTATCTTTAAGACATCTGCAAAATTAATTTTACTCCTGAAATTTTTCTTTCTCCTCTTAAGTGAACGAGTCAGCCTGTTTAGTAAACACAGAGACAATATCAACCACCTTCTCCACTATACAAACAAGAAAATTACTGTCTCAGGGTTGGGGTTTTTTAATGGCAGTTGTTAAAGGTAACTAAAATTAACTTTCAATGCACATACAAATCAGTGAGGAATGCACAGCTTAAAAAAAAAAAAAAAGGATTTACATTCAAAATATCTGAGAATAATCTTATGAATGCACAACTTACCATAATTATGATGCTTGGGGGCAAAAAAGATTTATGAACTCTTGCATAAAATTCTACTGGTAAATGAGGAATTTAAATTTGCTGGTACAATTTCTGTAAAACTATGCCAGTTTCAGTTATTTATGTATTTGAGTGGAAATAGTACATCTTTTAAAACAAATGGCCACTTAGTACTGTGGTTGCATGCACATTTATTATAACTGTATCTGGAAATTTCCCGTGTTGTTGAATACCTCTGATGGCAAAGAACAGCATGGCCATATGAGAAACACCTTTTAAGCTGTATTACAAATCATAATGTGTTATTTAGATCTGATTTTAAATCAGTCCCTTTGTTCTTACAGGAGACTTAGCCAGAGGCCTACCACTGAAGAGCTAGAGCAAAGAAATATCCTAAAGCGTAAGTATTTTATTCAGGTTTCAGATAGTATTTACTTAGAAAGTGAGCATATGTTGGATTCATATGGAAGCCTGTCATTGTTGCTCTAGCGTTAGAGCCATAACTGGAGTGAAATTATGTTCTAGAAAATAACATGTCAACATTAGATCTATATACTAACCTGTAACGGTAGCTGTGAAAATTGCCTATATTCAAGATGGTGAATTTTGCTTGTCTCAGTCCCACTACTTGAAGTTGGTTCCACAGATCAGGAATGACTTAGATACCCCTTAGAAATAGTTCTAGGCTGGTTAAACTTTCACCTAGTTTTTATGAGGAAGAGGAGTAGGAGGGAATATCAGCAGGAAGCAGAGGTGGGATATAAAGGTGGAGGTTGGAAGGTGGAGTAGAAAGAGGAAAGGTGAAGCATTGAGGGGAAAGTGAATAGATACATGCCAACTACTTCAGCTCACTGGCCTTCATATCCACTTCTGACATCTCTACTGAAAGAAGTACATGAGACATTCTCACTGAATGTCTTCCCATTGATTAAATCCTTCTTCAGTATCCCTCTTGAAAAGTTTATGTCTATAATTCAAAAAGTCAGGGGCAGAGGAATGAAGTTACATGGGATGTTTACCCTCTCTACCTGTTCTCCCATTTACTTGTGTTGGGTTTGTTCTTAAGCTGGAAAATGCTTCAGAATGGGCATTTTTTGTCTTCCTTTATGAATCTTTCCATAATATGGATGTTACCTAAACGTGTAACAGTTGTCATGCCCAGCTCCTCTAGCCCTGTCTTCATTCTGCAAGGGTAGCTAGTTCTTGATGCTTAAGTAGAAAAACTAAATGAAGAAAATGCACATGGAAGCATTTCACACATAGCAACAAATCCAAAACCTCATTTGTTCTTAAGGTTTAAGAACTTTCCACACTTGATGTAGCTGAAAGGGCAGGTATAATGCCATTATTTCCAACAGTCATTCAGAAAAGTTGGAGTTCATCTGTGCAACCCTAATAGAAGAAAAGAAAATGGGCTGCTTACCTGACAAAGTCCATGGACAGATCACTCTGTCACCTGCTCAGGCCACCAAATCAAGGAGACATAGTGATTATTGGCTTTCAGGCAAGCATCCATGCTAATGAAATCCTACTGCTGTTGTCTGAGCTCTCAAAAGCCAAATAGTATCTTGTCTTACCGAGAAGTGAAGCTACAGTTCATGCATTATGGTGCACGGGAGAGGGTTCAAGGGACTCCTGTCCAATACAGAATGTGAACAGACTTCCTAAGACTACAGTTTCTGAACCTGTAGATTGCATAGATAAAGAAAAATTTTGAAATATGAACCTTTTTTTATATGACAAACTGCTCATGCTGGACTACATGAGAAAGGTAATTCCAAAACATCTTTGGTGGGCCAGGATACAGCCCACTGAGCTGGAAGCACCTGCAGGGCTTCCTTGCTGCCATCTCTGCCTGGCTAATCTCTAGATAACTAATCTAGCAACAAACCTGCCATGTATTTAATATCCCTTTTTGCCATTGTTTATTCCGTTCACTGATTTTGCAATAAGTAGCTCAAGACTGGAAAGCAGTTAATAGATTTCTTCTCCTGTTTCAGCTTGTTTACTTTTAAGCTTTTGGCAGCCTCCCAGGCCTTGCACTCAATGCCTCCCGCCGTCCTCTCCTGCTGCTCCGGGGGGTGTCTTAAAGAGGCAAAGGAGAGCAGGGAAAGAAGGCTGGGAAGCAGCATTATAAATCACCAAAAAAAAGAAAATATCACAGAGATGTTGAGAACCCAAAACTGTATTTTGCTCGTCACCAAGATATCCAGTATTTCCAGTTGACAGTGGTGGGTAAAAAGCAAAGGGAACCAAAGCAAGCCAGGGCTTGTTGGTGACAATCTGACTCAGAGCCCTTTCAGGGGGCAAGTTAGCTCTAAGGCAGTCATGTTATTTATCAAAATTACTACATTCCCTTCCTGTGGGTCATTCGGAAATGTTTACATCCCTTAAATGCCTTTGTTGCCGTAGGCAGCTTTTGTGAATAAGTTGGGATTTCTTTCATAAAGCTTCCTTCCTCCTATTTTTAAGCAGTGGATGGGGAGAAGGGGTTATATTATTGCATGTGTGTGAACTGCAGCTCAGGGAAAGTATTGTTTTGAGTAATATTTATCAGACTTCTAGGTTACTTTAAGTGATAAAGGTCAAAATGTTTCTTTCAGGATTAAGATCAGCCCAAATCTTTCTAAGAGAAAAAGTCCCTACTTTTCTTTTTTTGTATTTCCAGTTAGTGAGGAAATCTGTCTTGCAAGAAGTTTTGTTTTGATAATATTTCCAGATAAACCAGTTACTGAAAATCCTGTGACGGACAACGATCGCAGGCGGATTTCTATAAAAACAATTTGGATAAAACTATCCAGGCTTCTGAGTCTTCCCACACTAAAACAAAGTTACGATAACTCAAGAGTCCACTTGAAGGAATAGATAAAGCACTGTGTTTTTAATAAAGACAGGTTTCTTGTGTACTGGCTTTAAGCCAGTAGTATTTATAGTACTGCATTATAGCAAAGAAACTTTATTCTTCCAGGAATTTTGGATTAAGACAGCTGTATTTTTTCCTGTATTTGTAAGGGACGGTGAACTTCTTGCGCTGTGCACCTGCATGCCTGCCAGGACGGGCTTTGTGGAAAACAGGGCTTAGCTCTTGATGCTGGTTAAGGAATATTAATGGTTATCTTTGCTTGTAAAACCAGGAAAGAGAAACTGCTCTTTGCGTTCCAGAGCACTGCAAGAGGCAAGAGCTTTGTTTGTCTTTTCTTTCTCTTTCCCTTGCAAGCCCACAGAGAAGTCTAAACATAGCTAATCCCACAGGGACACAATGGAAAGTTCGGTTTTACGCTCCAGGAGTACTTTCTGGTCAAGAACGGAGCAGTCCTCAGGCAGAACAATTTCTCTTGTCTCTTTTCGCCTTCCGCTGTGAAGCAAATGTCCTACAGAACAGAAGGTGACCAGATGTAGGGTGGCAAAAGTGGCAGGAGCAGTAATGTATAGATGCCAGCCGATTGCTCGGCTTTGACTGGTGGATTGTTTCAAACTTGAAGACCACGATAAGTGATGCTAAAAAAAATTGTTCGAGTTAGGAGTCAAATCCCAGTTTGACTTCGTAGGAGCTGCAGAGAGAGATGGAGGGAAACCACAGCTTTGTGGAGATCTAAGTGGAGGCTCCTGCAAGCAAAGGGCTCTCACTGGGCTGATCCTTTGCCAGTACAGCAGCAGCAGGACATCTGAGGAGGGGACTTGCAGCTGGGAACGCTGTGTTTATATTTTCTTTCTCCACATCACGCAGATTAGATCTGCTTTTAAGGTGGAAAGCGGTCAGAAGAGTGTTCCCGTGCATTAATGTGTTCCTGTTTGGGCAAACGATTCAGTTCGTACCTGCAGCTGAAACGTGGCCCTCCGGCTGGAATTTTCCACACCACCTGAAGGAAGCAGGAGCACCAGACCCATTATTTTTAGCACCACGCATCTTCTTAACTCACTATGGCAACTTTCAAAACTTTTCCCTTAAAAGACCAAAAATACATAGTAGATGTTACGGTTAGTAGGAATTTTTGTCAGGGCAGTGTTTCTGTAGCACTGGGCTTAAAGTAGCAGGCTGGTGTGCCCAGCAGGCTGGAGGTGGGAAATAGGTGCTTTAGGTACGAGTCAAACGTACCTAAAACCCATAGATGGAGGGCTGTTTGTCAAATGGCAGGTTCAATATATTAGCAGCAACCACCAGATTTCAATCCCTTTAGCTCTTGAGTTTTATTCCTTGAATAAAACTCATATGTATAAACCACATCCTGCCTCTTGACCTCTCATGCAGAAGACTCTGTTCCCCATGGGTTTGATCCCCACCTGCTTTGCCCAGGAGTGAAAGAAACTCCTGATGCCTCCTCTTAGAGTTGTCCTCCAAAAGGTAGGCTTCCAGCACTCCTTGACAGCCTGCTCCAGGACCTGCCTGGACCGGCCCAGCAGCTGAGATGATGGCCTTGCTCATCTCCCGTTTCTAGGTGGATTCCCGTGTCCAGCCATCCTTTGCTGCAGTCATCTGTGCTCCATCCTGTGGTCCGCAGCCCACAGGGAGGTACCTTAACAGCTTGGGATAGACAGCTAGCCTTCAACCTTCCTAAATGTCCAGCTCAACTTTTTTTTTGTTATTTTATCCTCCCCCAAACTATAGAAAAACAGTATTTCAAATGCTGTTGGTAGTTGTTTCTTAAGGTACAAATTAAACAGTGTGAGCCCCTGTTTCTTCCATCAAATGTCTTATTGCTGCTTCTTAGGAGATGCAGTGGTTTAGATAGCAGAGAAATGTCAAGGTATGAATAATGAAGAACGTATTTTACAAAGCAAGTTAAGGAGCTGTCTGTCCAGCTGTGTTTTTCCTGCTGTGTCTGCCGCTGGAGAATTTCTGAGACTTAAGCAACTCGGTTCATGAAGGGACAAAATTTTTTTATGTCAAACCATTCCCAGGTGAATGGAAGCCCAAAGTAATAGTTTGTGTTTAATTACCTTGGTTACTATGTCTGTTGATTGCAAAGACTGTGTGTTTAAACAAAAGCCTACTGAAGATTTACCTGTCCTAAGACAGCTAGAGAGCTTTTGATTTTGTTAGTTGAAGATGTTATAAAAGGAGTTCTCATTTGAAGTCATAAGTCCTTATATGCACTCAACTTGTTTATTGGTAGATACAGTAATAAAAATTTTAAAAATGTAGATCAGGCTTTAACTCTCCATTCTTCAGCTTTAGTCAGGTTACAGCTCCCCCATGGAAACAGGCTATCCATTTCTTCACCATTTAAGAGAAAAATTATTAATAGGCCATAGATTACATTCACATTTCAGTATCTCAGTAAAATCACCATCAACACTAGATCCAACCTAGTAGTCCATAACCCCTAACCATGAATAAAACAGGATCAGAATTTTATGGATGTCTCTAGGTGGGATATTTCAGTCACAACAAAGTTAACTTTGTATACAGCCATCAGAGGTGGACAGAAAGGGCAAATAATATTCTTCAGAATGTAAGTCAATTTAACAAACTGCTGAGGCCATATGAATGTGCCTTTGTAAGTGTGATTTTCACTGGAACTGAGGAAATCAAGTTTGGTTAGCAGAGAAATTTGTTAAAAGCACATTTCAATCTCATGCCCAAATACACTCAAAAAACGCACGTGTCATTTTCTGCTGCCCTCGCTCATTTGGTCTAGTTAGTGGCTCTTCACCAAGAGGGTTGAGTACTGTGAGTTGTATACCAATGTTATAAAATCAGACAAAAAACATTAAAGTAACAAACCCAATTTGCAGTAACAACTGACAGTGAAACCAATTGTCATTGACTCATTGTAGCAGTACAGGACACTCCGCTGATTCAGTCACTCAGGGCAAACTTTTTTCTTTACCCTTATGAATAATTAGGCTCTAAAGTCAGTAGGTGGCATGTTGGAAGTTAAAGCAAGAGTGATTTTGATGTTGGGACAAGCAATTGAAACATTAGGCAGCTCTTTCAGGGTACTTCCTATTTGCTGTTACACAGAAAGGAAACGGCAGGCGCCGCCGCCTCTTTGCTGGGTTCCTGACCCACAGTGGTGACTTGAGATGTCTACAGAATTGGGGAAAGTGAGGGTAGGGAAAAGAAAAGAGAGCAGACAAATTCCTAAAGGCAGACAACATATGCAGGATCACCCAGAAATATGAGGAAACGTGACTTGAAGTCCTGAAGCTTTCAACCAAGAGAAATACAGTGTGTGCATTTATAATACTTAAATATTCACTGCTTTTTATCTCTTTTAAAAACAGAGAAGAATGAAGAAGAAGAACAGGAAGCCAAAAGAGAAATAAAACGTAGACTCAGTAGAAAGGTGATGATGTGGGTTTTGTATTGTGTATTTTATGTACGTAGGATTATTTTTTACAAGATTCTAAAAATCCGTGTATATACATTATTGCAAACGTCCATCAGTCGTGTCCCCAGATTAGAAATCTGTTGAAAAAGCAGTGCAAGCCACGTCCTTCTTGGGGGCAACTCCATCCTGTCCAGTTTCCCGTAGCTGGAAAAACACATGGAGTCTGGCCATGCTTAATATTTGTCCATGGAAGCATGGGAGAGAAACAACACGTGTTTGTGAGCACGAGCACTGCTGTCATGTATGTTCAAGGGCAGCCCCACCTGTAGATCTGCTCTTCCCTGGAGAGGCAAAGCAGCGTCAGCCCTAAGAAAGCCCTTCACCCATCTTCTAACCACGTCAGTGGTCTTGGCCGCTGCAGGTGGGATTGTGCTCATGGCCCCTGGAAATTAAGCAGTTACGGATCTTCTGCCCTGCCTTGGGGAGCTCGTTCTGGGAGAGGATGGGGATTGTTCTCATACATAGCCCTCGTCTGCTCTTCTCTGCAAAAATACAGTTTCCTTAATATGAACTTCCATAGTTAATGAAAGCGAATATCGTGTGAAGTGATACAATTTGGCATCATAATGGCCTCCAGATGTTCAAAATCAATGTTTTCAGTTAGGGTGGCACCTCCACATCCTGCTTATTTTCAGTATTATAGTTGAACACAGCACAATCTGTAATCGTTAATGCAAATGGACGATTGCAAGTGCCTAGTGGGGTAAATGGTTTGACAGTTGCAAAGTCACAATTAATATTGCAGGGATAACTGTCACGATTCTCTGTGACCTGCCCAACAAAGACTATTTTTATAATTGGAGAAATTAGGTTGTGCTGCTTCTCCATTCCCGTGCAGCGCTCCCAGGATGGTGCCTTTTTTTAGACACCTGAAAGTGACCCTATTTAGAAATACCATTAAAGTTCTCTTGAGATTACATCATACCCCTAGCTTTTATTTTATTTTATTTCATCTTAATAATTGTACTATTTTCTGCCTCCCGCTTCCAGCTCAGCCTGAGGCCTACAGTGGCTGAACTTCAAGCAAGAAGAATCCTTCGATTTAACGAGTATGTGGAGGTCACGGATTCTCCGGATTACGACCGTCGTGCCGACAAGCCTTGGGCCAGGTTAACTCCCGCAGACAAGGCAAGGGACAAATGTAGATTATAAGAAAATGCTTGCATCTGTCACTTTTGGGGGGACTTTCCTCTGGCTTACATTCTTTTGATGCCAGCATCACGAATGACATCTGCTGGAGGCAGCAAGATTGTCGTGGTGCTACTGTGCATCTACTCCTTGCAGCTCAGAAAACCCACTCGGACGCCTATTAAGAGCGTATTTACCACCTCCGTTATGGCAGTTCAGGCCAGAATTTCTTGCATCTGTAAAGCCTTGCTAAGCCAGGCACACACTCTTAGCAAAGATGGATAACAGAATCCTAGAATGGTTTGGATCGGAAGGGACCTTAAAGACCACTGAGTTCCAACCCCCCTGCCCTGGGCAGGGACACCTCCCACCAGACCAGGTTGCTCAAAGCCCCATCCAGCCTGGCCTTGAACCCCTCCAGGGATGGGGCAGCCACAGCTTCTCTGGGCAACCTGTTCCAGTGTCTCAGGAAAGAATTTCTTCCTAATATCTAGTCTAAATCTCCCTTCTTTCAGTTTAAAACTGTTACCCCTTGTCCTGTCGCTCCACTCCCTCCCCATCCCTCCTGTGTTCAGGCAAGGTTTATGTTTGCAGAAACCTGTGTCACTCCCACCAAGAGTTAATTTTGCAAGTCACTCAAGTGAAAAAAGGTAGAAGCTGCTCGATCCTCATTAGGGTTCTTGGCCACAGCCGTCAGTGCAGGAGCTGCCCGTATGCGTGCAGCACACTTTTGGGGGGAGTTTGCCCCCAAAATGGTGCAGTTAATAGTTCCTCTGCCTAACTACACAGGATGAGACAAATTCTGTGATTCTCTTGGAAAAAACAGATCAGTCAAAGATTACTATGAAATACTCTTCCATTTTCCTCCTATTCCACTTAATAAAAGGAAAACCGTAGGATTTATCCATCAAAAAGTGCTGGTGCCTTTAGCCCTGAGTCTGAACCAACTTTTATGGAAATTGTGTGAGACGTGGTTGGTGTGAAAAGTGATACATGCAAGGACTCACTGTCTTTTAGCTAAAGACTGAGAAGCACTGATTTTATTTCAGCTTGTATTTTACTATTAATGCCAGCTCATCTGAAAATCAAAGGAGAATCTCATATATCAAGTCAAGGTGGAGACATTAAAAATGTACCCAGAAGTGTTTGTAGCTGTTGGTTCTGGGAGGTGCAGAGCACTCTCTAGTCCTCACGTAGCCTGTGGGAGGTTAGAGCACCCAGCACCTACCTCCACTTTCACCTTGGTCCAACCAGGGTAAACTGCCCTAGAAAAAAAACCAGCAGAGTTTCCTACCTACTTTAGGGCAGCAGATTTTTAATCTCAATTAATTTTGTAATGAGGAGGTGCCCGAGGCTGGTTCTGTGATCCCCCTGTTTGTTTGCCTCAGCAGAAAGGCAGACCCCGGGTTGCCTGGAAACTCCCTTGCCCTTTTTTTTTCCCTGGGAAGTCATTTTTCTAATTCCAGTGGGAGCAGAAAATTTTACTGTAACTATATTATGGAGCTGGAGCTCTGGTGCCTTTGCTGCTCAGAAATAGCTGTCTCTTTCCTAGCTATTACAGCAGCATCCTGTAAGCAAGCTGTTGTGGCTAAACAGAACCATCCCCTGTTTAAAATGAAGTTTCTCATTTACAAGACCGCAGTCTGGTGATGCTGTAATTTTATCACGCTGCTTGTCTGTTCTGCACTGAAAGGCATGCACACCAGATGAGATTTCTTTAGGGAGTAATGAAATGATACTGCTTTTATTTGAAACGCTGAAAGAAAAGAGTGAGTAAGAATAAACTGCTGTTTCATTTCACAGTGAAAGTAGGAAAGCATATGGGATAGAAACAAAAGCCACTTGTATGTATTAGAATATTTCAGAAATTATATGTATTGCTTGATGGAGTAAATTGCTTATCACTCCTTTAACATAAGCAACAAGGCATTTACAAATTGCACTGAATTTCTGCCGTCCTTTAGAATCTGCCAACTGCAAACGCAAGCCTGAAATGTCCCTATAGGTAAACCTAATCCAACCAAGTGATTAATTCCACTTAAAACCTGCTGCTTGTCTTGCCTTCCTGCAGTCCTGTCCCCGGAGGGGAGGTGGAGGGCCCTTGCTGTGTGTGCAGTGCCTGTGCAGGCAGCGTGACTCACCGCCTCCTCGGGGGCTGCCCACGCAGATCTTACCCCTCGCAGTTCCGTACTCAGCGGGTGACTCTCCAGGTCACCCAGTCCCTGGGGTTTGTCCATTTTTGTCCACAGCCAGCGCCGTATTTCGGTGAGGGGGTCGGTTCACCCGTTGCAGGAGATTTGGGGTTTCTTTGTGTATTGTTGGCGTTTGACTCTTTGAGTTTCTTTGTAGTGTATTACTGCTCCACGTAGCTGTAATTGAAAAAAAGTCTCTCGTGTCGGTGATCAGAAAGGTGCGAGCTGTGGATTGCAGTAAGGGAGACTGGAAAATGGGAGCTGTATGGGAACCTGCAAGAGTAGGGCCAGGTTCCTTTCAGACTCTTTCCTTTCCTTAATATTCCTATTTCTTATGGTTGCATGTATCACTATTGTTTATTAGGCAGCAATACGGAAAGAACTGAATGAATTTAAAAGCACAGAAATGGAAGTACACGAGGAAAGTCGGCAATTTACCAGGTGGGTGAATCCCTCTTCTTGGGTAAGTCACAGAGATGAGTACGACAGTGACCCTCTGCCTTTCTGTAAGTCCTCTGAGGCTGTGTCATGGCTGGTTCCTTGGGTAGATTCCTACTTGAATCCCACCTGAATCCCACCACTGATTCTGGTGGGATCCCCAGTGTTGCCGGTGCCATCCCTGAAGCTGAGTGGTTGATGCAGCAGTGAAGGTGACTGCAGTGGATCAGTTGCTAAGTGGAAAAAGATTGTTTGGGAAATCTAAAAAAATAATCCTTTGAAAGGACTCGGCATTTCTCCCAGATTAGTTTAACAGTCCTCGAGCACAAATAAAGGATGTCCTTCTCTGGCAGTACTCCCTTGCTCATCAGAGTACACATATTTGTAGATGCATTTGCTAAGTGAAAACGAGATGATGTGCTGAACTTCAGAAAAGCTTACCAGTGTTTTGGGGAGCTTTCTAGGCTCCTGGTAGCAGTTTCAGGGGGAAAAGACAGATTCTAATATTCCTTGTTTGCTACTTCTAATATATTAATCTGCATTTGTTCCAGTCTCTGTCTTGGATAACACCAAGATATTGTCTGAAGCATTATGATTTAAAGAGGTCTGAAGTCTCCACAGTGTTTAGCAAGTCTTCAAATTTTACAGATTTATTCCCTAGGAAGAGGGAGGCACTTTCTGCCATCCCCATGGCATCTGTATCTTTTGAAGTTATAAAGACTGGGCAGAACTTGCTGTTGGGATCAGCCAACATTGCAGAGATAGCATCATTATCTTCACTTCCACGCAGAGTAAAGTCAAATCAAAATAATTGGCTCTGACCATGTCCCTTCCTTTTCCTGCTGCTGTTTTAATCAAACTTGGGATCTGCACAGGCGAGTGTGAATGCTCTAATTAAAGACAGTGTCAGAAGGAAAATTCACCATGGGAGATGGGGTTTTGGTGATCTCTGGCAGCTCCTAGTTCAGTGCTTGATTTCACCACTTCGGTGATTTTTCTTCATCAAAACATGGATTTTCCTATGATACTATAAACCCACCTCAGTGTAGTATTTATTCATGTATAACATGAATATACATGAATATTCATGTATAACATGAATAAATTCATTTAAAGAAAATTAAACCTGTTTCACAGACAGCAAAACTAAAGCAGAAGATGAACCAGGAGGCAGGAGCCTTTTCAAACATGGATTTGTATATTTTCATTTGGCTTCCGATGTCATTTTCCCTTCAGGCAATAGGTAGTGTATCTTTTTCAGAATATATAAAAATAGTACTTTAAGAAAAGGGGCATCCCAAGGGAGAGAAGGAAAATGAGCAGGAATAGAAACCTGGCTGTGCGCTGAGAGAGATGGAGTGCGACCTCCTGCTTACGTTGTTATGTTTTTTTTGAGTTGCATTGCAATATAGAAACGTAAGTACAGATAGGCATGAGTCATAAAAAAAAGAACTGGTTATTTTTTCATGACAATTGAAAGCAGTTGAGACTGATTACACCTGGATTCTTGAAAGATGAACTAAAAATCTCAGGAATTCAGTGGAATGACAAACCAGTTAAAAAGTGATTTTTTTTTCTAAGTAGGGCCTTGGAAAATGGAGTCAAAAAATGGGCACAAATTGATAAATACATGGTCCTGAAAGAATTTCAACCTGAGGGAAATCAGGCTTTCTCTGTTCTCTCTCCACCCTGGTTTTTTCACCGGTCATGTTGTGAAGCCACTGCACAGAAGTCAGCAGAGTAACAGTAGAAAAAGCTAATTAAGAACAGAATTAGATACAGATGTTTTAAGTCAACTGCAATTTTGAAAATAAAGAGAGATTTGGTTTCCTCTGGGACCTCTCATTAAAAATTACGTAGTTTGCCACTACGTTTGGATGGATACAACAAAAGTGATTTAAGAAAAAGACAGACAAAAGTTTTTGGCCAGACAATTAATTACTCAGCTTTTAATTTTTTTCAAGGATGATCACTGAGGTAGTACAAACCAAAAGGCACTTGAATTTGCAGCTGGTTAACAAAGGCTGATTTGTGAAGTTCTGTGATAGAATGAGAGACCAACGAAGCATATGGTTTCTTATATTATTAGATATTCAGTATAAGCTTTAGTATTATAATCAGTATTTAGAGTATCTTTGAATTATTAAAATTTTATGTTAAAATTTTCTGTTAAAATTGGGAAAGGAAAAACACTGGTTCTCATTTTTCATCATTTACTGTAATGACTGTCAGTTGAACTGTTTCTCCACTCCTCGGAATTTAGACTGATTCCTTCTGTTATTTCATAACAGAATCCAAGAAACCGAGTTTCTAAAAATAGAGAAATAAATAAAAGTTTGGGAAGAGGATATTAGTAGATGTTTATAAAAGTGCTTCGAATGGAAATGCTAGATGTAGTCCAAGATATTATTGTTCTACAGAGATACAAAAACCCCGTGTCTTTTTTTGCAATGCACGGTACCCTCACGGAGCAGATGAGCCGCGTACTTGTGAATGTCAGCTTTTGTGTACACCTCCTTGCTTTGAGAAATGCATCCCTGTATTGCATCGAGCCGCGTTACAAGGGTAACCTGTGGCTTGGTTTTTTTTTTCTCCTCTCCAGAACTGTTAAGAGAAAATGTGTCAAAGAAAAACTTATGTAAATGTACTCTGCTAAGTGCATCATTAACTAGGCTTTTTTTAAAGTTGTTGGATCTTTTACTACTTCATGGATAGATATATTTTAAAAGTCATTTAAACAGAGATTTAGAAGTCTGGTGATAGAGACGTTGAACACCTGATATTGGTGCCCTTCTTACCCTTTTGCTTGGATTCATTACATTTAAGCTGAGTTTGAATTTCAATTGCTGTAGGCTCCCAACTGACTCTAGAAAAGGGTTGGCAACACCCTTTGGAGCAACCCACCTCTCTATCCATCACACAGGCAATCTGGAACGATGTACGTGCCCTACCTAAAAGTCTAAGAAACGACAAGGTGTATTTGGGCCTTCATGTGCCACAGTTGGCTGCTGTTAATAGGATGAAAGCATCTGCAGTCCTATAAAATTTGTTGCTTACTTAAAAAAAAATCCAAATTTTTTGTTAGCCTCATTTTGTGGAAGGATTAAAAAAATCAGAATGTTAAGTTTTATGCCATAGCAAAGCTTTTCTGACTTAATCTACAGTGTCTCCAAATAGTAAATGCAATCTGGCTAAATCTATATTGGTAAACGAAACAGAGTGGAGACTGTTCTCCAGCCCTGAGGCCAGCAGGTTTGGCATGGCTTGAATTCATACAGTCAACCTCTTCTCCCAACCCCAAAACAGGGTGATGTCCCCCCGTACACAGCCTGCCTGTTGGCCTGGGCTAATCCCAGCCATGCCCAGGCAGTATCTGGAAGAGTGCTGATTGAGCCACGCAAAACTGTGCCAGGGACCACAGTTAACAGGTTAGTGGTATGGACAGACAGACAAACACCAGTGCACAAGCCACACCATGGCCCCATCTGGTTTTCTAGTAGAGAAGGACAGACAGCAGGGGATAATAGAGCTGATTCAATCCCACTTAGACCAGGAAAACCAGGAATAATTCTGTTCAGGCAACACAAGTAAACAGCTGTGGGAGCAGGATGAAAGTCATTGTCGATTGAAAGAATATAATTCTAAGTTTTTTAATGATTTCTCATTCCAGGTTTCATCGTCCATAACTGTCTGACTGCATCCCGTATTTCATGTAACAGTTTTCTTTGGGGAAGTCATTGCGTCCTGATGAGCTGAGATTGCACTGGAACTGGACTGAGTGTGAGTGTGTGCTACAGCTTACCCCGAGGTTCATGAAGGTGTGGCCCTCATCTTTATCAACGGACAAATGATTTGTGTGGGAGGAGAACCCACATGACGTGTTTGTCATGGTTAAGACAGACCACGGTTCTGTGGCTAACCCACACAGACGAGTCGGTGGACTTCTTCGTCGGAGCTCCACAAGTCAGGAAGAACTGAAGACAATCGCTTGAGAGCCTGTTGCCAGGATCTCATCAGACTTCGTAGGGGTTGTGACTGAGGGTAATGGAGAGGGGGGAGCATGAAAAGGACTGAGAGGGAAGGGAAGAGAGACTTCACTTGTCAGTCCGCGGGGAAAAGTGGACCGGATGGGACTGCTTAATGATGCACTTGGCCAGTGGGAGGAATTATTTTTTAAAAAAAAAACCAACAGAGTGTGAGCAACTGTGCATGTATTTCTTTTAGTGGCCACAGCCTGTCTTAGAGACAGCGAGCCACAAGTCCTCATGTCATCAGTACTTTAGTGAAGAACTGTAATTTTCTTTGGTGCCAGTAAATACAGTTGCCAGAAATTAGTCCTAGTATAACTCGGCTGTCTTTTTTAAAATCCCGATGAGCATGCTTCAAGAACGTACACTGAACGTTCACACAGAACAAGTCACACATTTTTTTTGTTTTTAATGTTGACATACCCTGGATCCTCAGAAATGCCTAAACAGGATTTGAAGAACAAATAACGTGACACTATGAATGCAATGAAATGCTTTGTGTTTAGAAACACTCCTCGCTGTCTGTCACTTGCCATTTAAACCAGAGGGATCATTATCTTTCTCACCCATGGCAGGCAGTGGTGGCAACTTCGATATCATGCTAGTGTGAATCCAAAATCAGAATTGAAATTAGGCACAAAAGTCTTTACTAGTAGGCTTGAGCAGTGATTACTAATGTGACTTCTTGCGTTTAAGGACTCTTGCACTGCTTTGAGGAAGAACTCACAGGTGAATCAGTATGTCTTCAGCTACTGGTCCTGTAAAAGCGAACGGAAATCCTTAGAGTGTCTGCAGCCTGTTTTTGATGAGTGTGAAGAATGCTTCTTAGAGTCCTAATTTTTTATACTATCTTGAAATTGTACATGTGAATACAGTACTATTAAAAATAAGTGGTATGGAGTGTGAAAGGCAATACATGGTTTTTCTAAGTTGGCCCAAAGGCCTATTAAAAAGCCTGTGGCATTGTTTACACTAAGAAATTCTGTCTTATATTAGCACTTATTTATCCTTTGAATTAATGTACACAATGTTGGGGGGGGTCTGGAATTCACATATGCATCCATTTAATGCAGTATTACAATATATTTGCTATTTATCCTTTCTAATGTGTGTACATATTACAATTTATTTTTGTCTTTTATGTGCCCTGTTTAGTTTTTAATTATGAAGTGTAAGTATTTCTTTTTCAGGCAATAAAAGGTCTGTGTAGATGTGATTTTTACCTCAGAACCTGCAAGAGATTCTTGTGGAATGTTTTTCATTTACAAAATTGAAGGTTGTTGTTATAGATGTCAGCCTAAAGGCAGGAAGGCAATTTGGTGGCTAAAATTAGATCTTCCTCTTTACTGATATTTACAAGACCAGGTTTGCATAAATGGGGTAGATTATTTTAGTAAAGAGCACTTCTAGTAACAGGAGAGTGCTTTGCAACAGCTGTCACTCTATTATTTTTAAAAAGATTGACAAACCTTTTTTAAAAAAGATAAATTTACATGACTGTTAGGATCACATTTTAGTAAAAATCTAATGACGTACAGAGCCCAAAATATCAATAACCACATAAAATAACCATCTACATGCTTGTAGCAAAGGAAAGGAAGCAGCACCTTCCTTTTTTAATGGAATCAATAAGAGCCATTAGGATTCCATTTGCAGAAAACAGTTTAGCTTCTGTGAGGCCCATCATTTTATAAATATAGAAACACCACTTTGACATCAAGGAAATGGTGAAAATGTATTCTTTGGCACTAAATCATACAGGAATGATCAGGTAATTAGAGTTAAGATTTGTCAGCAATTCTGGTAGAACCCTAATTATTATTTTTAGAATTTGAAGAGTAAACTTAAAACTTTCACTGGTACTTAATAAATAGCTCTCCTGCTTGAACTTTTCGTTGTTGTTGTTGCCAAATTTAGAAACGTGTGCCCAAAGCCTATAAAGGCCTGCTATGTTGGCTTTGAAGTATAACACACAGTATTTCACTTCAAAGGGAACAAGCGGAGCAATTAAATAGACCTCAGTGCTGCCTTAATGACTTTGAAACATTTGAAAGCAGCTGAGATACTAAAGGCCAAAAGATGGCTGTTGCACAGGCAGAGTAACTTGGACAAAGGTAAGGTCAGACTATATAAACTTTATATAAGACAGTAGCTCCACTGACATGCCAGGGCACATACGGCTCGCACGAGGAACCTAAAAGTTGCTAAAACTCTTAGGATGAAGCCAATGAATTGACTTTGCAAGAAGACGTTCCTCTCCACTAGGCCTGGACCATGGATGGAAAGACATGTGGCACCTTCTTGTTTCAAGAGCTAAAACACAAAGATGAGGATTCAACTTCTGGCTTAGACTTCCTCAAGCTGCATTTTGCCGTAAGACATGAGGATACAAAGGTGAGGTATCGCTTAGGTTTTCCCTGTCCTCCTTCTGCATTTGGGGTTTTTTAAAGTATTCACTACAAGCCATTGCTAGAGGCAGAATACTAGTCTGAATAGAGAAGCTGAGCTAAATCTTTCATTTCTTATATAATTTCTTATTATCTTGATGATAAATAATCAGGTGCATTCTTTGGCCCACAATTCAGCAAACTACTTAAGCAAATTTATGTAACTGGACTAAAAGAGTTGCCTTTATTGGAACTTATGTAAAAATGTAGTATATTTGCAGAATTAGAACTATAAACTATCTATTGTGTATTGTACCCACACACAGAATTGTATATACTATTTTTATATTCCAAATATCAACTGCCAGAAAAAAGACAGCTGTAAAGTGTTATCCATGCAATAAAAATAACAAGCTTTTGGTATGTCACTATGTGCAGTGAAGCAAGTTTGCTTTACCTTATTGAACTGCCTGAAGCTGGTTTCTGCTGTTATCTCCTAATCCTCTATATTGATGATTTCAAATGTCTCCAAGTTGCTGCAACAGCCCACTGGAAATAATACATCATGTATCTAACTGCCTCTGGTGCTGCATGCCTCTTAGAAGGGAAAACTCAGGGTAAGTCCTGAGAAACTCCTGAGTGAGAAATCCTTGAGGAAAAAAAGTAAGAAGATGAAAAAAGGCAAAGAAAAAAAAAACACTTTTCATGCAACACATTGTACAATCCAGCTGGTGAAAAGGGATCAAGATGTTAATTTTTATCAAGTTGGACAAATCATTAAAATGTCATCCAGAACATATGATAAACCTGACACACATACCTGTGTTCCACAGAATCAGATATGAACTCAGATGTCTTACATTCACACAAAATGAGTAGCTTGAAGCAGTGGTTTCTGAAATTACCTCATATATCACATTTATCAGTAGGATCACACATCACAGCATGTTGCTGTGGGTGCAGGAAACCGGATGCTTAATCAAACCCTAATTTCCTCTTCATATAACAAATTGAAATTGTTCTAGAATGTCTGTCATCTCTTTCTTCTTTCAGGTAGTACATTCTAGTCCTTATAACTGAAAATAGTTGTTTCAAATGAAAAAAAGCCTATCTACATTTCCTTGTATTGTGATGTACGTGTTGACTAAACAAGTACAAAAAAAATAATTTAAGCTAAATGGTTACAATTATTTAAGCTCAATACCATTTTGACCAGTGATTGGAAACAAGGTAGGACCAGGAGCAGTGTCTCTTCAAAAATCACTGCAAGTATTCACAGCCGTTTGTAGGTCTACAAGATTGTATTTATTTGTTGGTTTTTAGCATTTACATACAGTTTTGTGTGTCCTGTGCTGTGGTGGATTTTACCGACCTCTGATGTGGTGTGGGGCAGGGCAGCCCCACCACCTGCTTTTGCCACACTGAGCTCTTAGAGAAGCACCACAACCTCAGTGCTGACATGCAAAAAACATATCAGGTGACCACTTTGGTTTTACTTTTTTTTTTTTTCCCCCTTGAAAACCAAATGAAAGATGTGAAACAAAGGGATGAAAGNTTTTTTTTTTTTCCCCCTTGAAAACCAAATGAAAGATGTGAAACAAAGGGATGAAAGTATCCCTGATATTACAGAAATTAGTCCGCTCCTTCCAGGTGAGATTAGTGCTTTGTTTCCAGCAGAGATGCTTCAAACCCAGCTCTGTGACTAGTAATACTACAGCTACATCAGAGCTGTCACTTAACCCGAATATAAATATAGTCTGAACCATAAAATGGGAAGAAGATGCAGCCAGCACAGACTCAAAACATCTATCTAGTCTGGCAGCCCAGGAATCAACGAAACCCCCTCGTGGGCTGCAGCTGGGAGCACGTTGGAGACAGGGTAGGGAGAGCCACGCTGTCACCTCGGTACCTGGCAGATGGCACCAGGAGGACAGGTCTGGTTCAGCTCTGCTGGCATCCTAGAGACTCATGTCCTAATGTCTGTTAATGCTTTAATGAGAAAGTAACCAAGCTAAAAGCCTACATTTGCATTAAATAGTCAGGTATAGCAGAACTGCGTCTTTTAAATCTTTCACGTCATCTGTTTTTATACATATCCCAAGGAGTTCAGACCTGTGTCGCTGCTGTAAGCTAAAATAAAGACATACTCAGGGTGAAAACCAGAAAAAATTTGCCTCCTGCCTTTAGGAACTCCCACATTTAGCTCCATTATTGTTGCTATCTTTATTCTTCTTGTACAAAGCTCAGTGTCATGCTCACTGCTGGGACCTAGCTTTTGATGAATGAAAAAAAAGCAATTCTGAAAGTTTTTATTAGTTTGATATTAAAATATTTTGAGGATCAAATGAAAGAAAACTTCCCAGAACAGCTTAAGACTTCTATTTAACAAATATCTGAAAAGAAAAAACAAACAAAAAAAAACAACTTATGGAAGTCTAGCTATATAGAGAAAGGGAGAGATGGAGTAAAAATAACATATTTCACTGTAATGTTCTGTCACGTTTCTATTTATTAACTTTACTGATTAATAAGGTCTTCTTTCACTTTGTCATTGTTCCCATCTTGTTTCAGGATTTTAATGGAAATAGAGCTCATATGAACTAGATACAGCATTTCACCAATATTTCATTATTTTCTAGAAGCTAAATATTGCATTGGATAAGTACAAAGAAAGTAATGGTATTCTCTGTGTCTCCTTGTTGATTCATTAATTCTTTATATTAAAAAAGTCTTGCAATACTATGTCAAATTTAACCATATTTGAACATTGTTATAAAATACTAAAATGTTGCTGAACTTCTCTTCCTTTCACTACTTTGTGTGGTGGTATATTGATTTGTAAACTTGTATAAATTTTGGAATTAAAAAAATTCTGTGTTTTGGACAATTATTTTAGCTGGTGTGATTTGAAACAAAAAAGATGCCAATGGCTTGTTTGAATGGGCATCTAACTGAATGAGTAGGGTGGGAAGGGTGTGGAGATGGCACATGCTAATTGCCTGCAACTGTTTAAATAGATATTGAGATTTTTTTTTAATTTTTTTTTCCCCCCTAAAAGAGAAATAGAATTCCATTTACAACCAAACTGCAAATCTAGGAGAGGTGCAAGAATGCTGCAGACTACATTTCTGGACACTCAGGGGCTAATAAGTTCGCGTCCCTTCCCAACTCTTTATGGAACAATGGCTCAAAAAGTAAACCATGGCAATATTAGTATGCTGTACCTTAAACACTGGGTGTTCAAGAACGTGTATTTCCCTGGCAGGGCTGCAACACGCTGGGGCAAGGCACTACTCAGTAGCAGAAATCTTTGCTCACATGCATCTTCCAATCAAGGACACCTCTCAGAGATGACTCCAAGAAGAAGGGATGGATAACCCATCTCCACCAGTGCAGGTGGTGAAGCTCCAGCAGGGCCTTTTGAGGGTCCAGTAAAGCCAGGAGGTTCTTGGGTGCTGAATATACCATAATCGGGCCACAGTCACCTGAAATGAAATTTTTCACATGAATTCATTGGAATTTAAATTTTGCAGCACATAATGGAGAGTGTCATCTGTTAATAGGCACTGGGCCAGTTCTTAAGACATTAGTGTTTCCATTAATTTGATTTAAAATAGGAACAAATTATGCTCAAAGTAACTTGCATGAATTTCACTAAATGTTCCTATTTACATTGACAATAAAATTCAAGACGACGACAGAGGCAACAAAAATTCAAGACTTAGTTCCTCACTGGCCGTCATGCTGGACAGTTATTGATAACTGTAAAATATCTACCCGAAACATTGTCAGCTTAGAAATGCTGGCATTTTAAAATATACTTTCCACATGTTTAATGATTTTCAAAAGATGTGAGGCTGTGGAGAATCTGTCCCGATAACTTTTCAGCTTATACAGTGGGTATTTTATGTAACAATTATAAAATGCATTTACCTGTTTTTTGGCAACTTGGCTTAGTGTGATTGAATATGGTAACTACAAAGAAGTGGCTGATCTGATACCGCTTTTTACATAGGTGTATAGATATCTGTGAATGTAAATAACTGGAATTGTTACAAATTAATGATAGCTGTTTCTTGGGGGTTTGTTTGTACTGTAGTATATACCTATAGATACACACGTACACAAATATATTCCAATAGTGTCATCTGAAAAGTAGAATATGTATTATCTTTTTTATACAGTACATATATTATGCTTATTTTATGGTGTTTTTATTTAACAAGCAAAAAAAAATGTGTGCTGCCCTAGTTGTACAGTACTGTAGGATACTCTGCTGTGCACAGTTCCAAGTGCCTTAGACAACTGTTTAGCTCTTCGAATTATAGATATGTGTGAATGAATATATATAAAAATATAAAATGAAGAAAATCACCTCAATAAAATTGTTCAGAAAATCTTTACAGAAGGTATTTTGTTCTTGAATCTCTAGCAAGTACGTGAGCGTGTGTAATGGAGTTAACTTCAGAGAGCTGTTACTTGTTGGAAAGCGGCCTCTAGAGACTGAATTAAAAGTCCCTCAGCATGGAAATGAGGTGAAGGAAGGTTCCTGAAACCTTCCTTTGAATTTTGGGAGTCCTTCAAACATATCTGGCAGCTCTTGTGTGGGTGGTGTGTTCATGCAGAGGCGTGTTCGAAGAGGTGGTAGTTATTTTAAAAATACTTCCAGACTGATGCGATGCTCCTAGACCAGATTTGGGGTGTATGGAATGACATTACTGCCACTGTTTGACAGGGGGTCACCAGGCACAGGGGATTGTGAGGTGTAATCCTGTTACCAAGTCTATGTACCAGTACTTTGCTACTTCTGTGGATGCCAGAGCTACCTCAGGGACCTGGAAGCAATAAGGAGCATCTAATCTGCTACCCCACAGATAAATGCCAAGCACCGTATTTTCAAAAGTTGGGTGATTCTGCTCTTAGTCACCTCGAGAAAAGCTGGCTCTCTTACTCCACCTGATACTGGGTTTGAAGTACAGACACACTATAGGAAGGGAGTTGCTCCTGTTAGGTGCAGTCCTGAAAAATCCATTCACAGCATGCAAAGGGTTACCAGCCTTCCTGTGCCATGAGGTGTGCATGAAAACCTTCAGAGGCTGACAGCACCAAGATGTACTTTTAGGAAGCAAGAGGAAAGGAAGGTCTAGCCTTTGTGCAAATATATGCAGGGATAATTTGAGTACAGGCATCATTTCAACTGATGGAGCAGACCAAATTAATTTGTACACTTCCATGAGAGCGATGTGATGTAGCTTGATGGTGAAGATGCAAGACTTCAGAAAACAACAGGCAGGAGACTGAAAATCTGGGCTCTTTTGAAGCTTTAGTGACACCTACTGAAAAACAATGAAATCCACTCAAATACAGTTGCACAAACATACACTTCGCTGCACACATATACACACATAATAGGTGGAAAATGCTTTCTTAATTTTCAGCAACAACCTTTCCATAGTTGTTATTAATTGTTTATATGCATACGGAATAAACTGCTCCCTTCTGTGTTTTACACTTTCTTTTTGAAATCTAACAAAATGCTTTTACATCATATTGGTAAAACACCAAGCATACTTTTTTTTTTTTTCTTAGCAAGGAGCATGTACCTGTGGATCTGTGTTTGTGCATAGGCTGCTACGTGGCACAGGCATAATTTATACAGCTAAAGTACCGTATCACAAGAAATAAGAACTCATATATGGTGAAACACTGTTAATATTAATACATATTATTTACACCAGAGCCTTCAAATTGAGCCTGGATGTGAGCTCGCGTGGAGCCAGACTGCAAAGGTGTGTGTCAGAGCTGACACTAGAATCATAGAACCGCTTTGGTTGGAAGAGCCCTTTCAGATCATCAAGTCCAACTGTTAACCCAGCACTGCCAAGTTACCACTAAACCATGTCCCTCAGCACCACTTCTACCTGTCTTTTAAATACCTCCAGGGATGGTGACTCCCTGGGCAGCCCATTCCAATGCTTGATAACCCTTTCAGAGAAGAAATTTTTCTTAATATACAATCTAAACCTCCTCAGAACAACTTGAGGCTGTTTCTTCTTGTCCTATCGCTTGTGACTTGGGAGAAGAGACCGACCCCCATCTCTCTACACCCTCCTTTCAGGGAGTTGTAGAGAGCGAGGTCTCCCCTCAGCCTCCTTTTCTCCAGGCTGAACACCCCCAGCTCCCTCAGCCTCTCCTCATAAGACTTGTTCTCCAGACCCCTCACCAGCTTCGTTGTCCTCCTCTGGACCCGCTCCAGCCCCTCAATGTCTTTTTTGTGGGAAGGGGCCCAAAACTGGACACAGCCCTCGAGGTGGGGCCTCACCAGTGCTGAGTACAGGGGGATGATCAGTTCTCAAGTCCTGCTGGCCACACTACTCCTGATCCAGGCCAGGATGCTGTTGGCCTTCTTGGCCACCCGGGCACACTGTTGCCTCATGTTAAGCCCACTCTGGACCAACACCACGGGGTCCTTTTCTGCCGGGCCGCTCCAGCCACTCTGCCCCGGGACTTCTTGTGACCCAAGTGCGGGACCCGGCACTCGGCCCTGTCGGAGCTGGACGCGGCAGGGCTGGCTGAGGAGACCCTTCCTGCCGGGCCAGACGGCGAGTGAGTGCTGCCGCGCCTCCCGCCTCACGCGGCTTCTAGGTAGAAGTTACTATCTTGTTTAACTGTCGCGACAGCCCGGCCGCTGCGCGCGCGCGCGTTGCCCTTTGGCCTCGGGCCGTCAAGCGTTCTGCCGCTGAGGGCGGAACCATTCTCCACTAGTTTTGGGGGGGAGAAGTGGAGAAAATACGCCTCTGGAGAGCGCGAGAAAGTAGTCTGCTTGCGTTCGCCGAGCCTCTCTTTTATTAAAATGCTATTTCAGTGTGAGGAAACTCCCCGATTTTCGTTACTGCGGGGAAATAAACTTATCTGGACCGGCAGCCTATCACCATCGCCACCCGCGCTGGTCACTGGTTGATCCCAAGATGGAGGCGGCAGCTCGGGAGTGCTGAGGGGCCGGCCCGCGTGGGAGCGAGCGGGGCCTGTTTGACCGGAGTGGCAGCAGCGGCTCCTTTCGCCGGTGGGCAGCGTGTGGTGCCCGGCCTGACCCCGCGCCATGGTGAGGAAGAGGAAGAAGAGGAGGAGGAGGGCAGGGGACCGCCCGTTCGCGGCTCGCTAGCTGCCATGTCTCGCAGGCGGCCTTGGCGGCCTGGGAGTAAGCGTCGCTGAGGGGCGGCCTTGTCTCTCCAGCGGGCTGGGCCGCCCCGGCCGGGGCCTGAGGCGGGGGCCGTGAGGGGTGGGGGTTGCCTGCTTCCAAAAGCTTCTCGTATTTCCTTTTATGGTTGCTCCAAGCATAAGATTTTAAAGGGCGTTTGGGGGGGGGGGGGTTTAACTCAAAGCTTATGGTGGCAGTTG
>JAHREE010000095.1:3586731-3654166 GCA_033628505.1 Tringa tobata | reverse complement strand
ATTGGGGCATTCTCAATAGATGTGTTACTTTTCTTTTTACTAATAAGTTTTAAATGGACTTAAGTAACTAAATATATTTCTTTTTACAATTCCCAGGGGCATGAGGAGCAAAGGAGGGAAGAGCAACGGAAGTATGGAGTCTTCTTTGATGATGACTATGACTATTTGCAGCATCTGAAGGAAGCCTCTGGTCCCTCTGAGCTTGTCCCTTCTGTGCATGGACAGCAAAGCAGAATTGTTGTCACAAGTGAGGGGCACATAGAAGATGAAATTCAGCGAGTATCAGTAAGTAGTATTTTTGCTCATAATAATCCTGTGCTGTTCTTTGGAGTTGAGCATCCTGTAGGCACTTTAACCGTATTTGACAAGTATTATCGTTACTGTGATCTATACATACATCTATATAGGATCCTTTTAACCCCCAATCAGACTTTCCTACAGGTAAAGACAAAAGTTAACAAGCCAAATTTTAGTGATGAACAGTAATTTGCTAGCACAGTGTTAAAACGCTTTGTATACCCGTGACAAGCTTTTCTTGACAGAAGTGGCTTACAAAGGCATGTGTTTGAAAAGTCATGTGTTTTTCTGGAGTTGGCATTTGTTATTAAGAATTTTAGAACTTTTGAATGTCCTAGGAGTTCTGAATATACCATGTTGTATTACAACCATGGTACGTCACACCATTACATTACACCGTGCTTTTAAAGTGGAGTGTAACAGAACCCAGAAGGAATAAAATCAAACTTTTCAATTGCTGGCATAACTTGTGGAATTTCATGATGCTAGATCATGTTGGAATGGAAAATAAATAAGTAATTTCAAGCAATGAAGTACGCAATTGCCAGTCAGTCACTTTTAACTGAGAGAGTTTGGTTTAACCAAATATTATTATTTTAGTTGAAAATGATGTTCTTAGTCAGAAATACCTTATGTAGGGATACTACATAAGTTAAAGTTTAAAGTTATTTTAGATGTGCATGTTAGTAAGTTTTTAATAAGCCTATCAATAAAGGAACAGTTTCAAATGTGTGTTAGTCTTCTCTAAAACAAAAAAACCCTACAAATTTCATTGTGCCTGCTGGTACAAACGTTCTCTGAAAAGCTTCAGAGATGCAAAAATACCGCCTCTATACCTGGAGAATATTCACATGAGAATTAATGCTGCCAACACTTTAGCTGGCTTTGAAAATTTGTCACCAATAAAGTAACACTTTTCTTAATATTGAAGTAGCACTCACAGAATTTCTTTTGGTCACGTGATTATTTCCACATTTTTGTAAATGTGAGCTCATATGAGAACTGAGAAAAAGTAATATTGCAATGTTGGGGTTTTGTTTCTTTGTTCTAAGGCTCCATCTATTAAGTTGCCTTCCTCAGTATTTGCCACAGAGTTTGAAGAGGATGTGGGCTTGTTAAATAAAGCTGCTCCTGTTTCAGGTATTGTTAAATCTTCTACCTTTCTGTAGTGTGAGTTGCCATCTAGGTATTAAATGATAATTGTGGCTTTGATTACAGTATGATATTAGTTTTGAACAGGTTCAGTAGCAGATGGAATGAGCTATAGGAGACCTACGCTTCAATTTGAGACCTATTTATGTGATTCACTAATAATAACTTTTTACCTTTGCTGGGACGGGGGGGGGATCCATGAGCTCTTACTACTGTGTAGCAAATATAAACTAATAACAGGGGAAAACTGTAGATGATACTGTTGATTTATTACTCCCATCTGTTTGAATCCAAGTCTGGAACTGGATTTTTGATGTCAGAATTTCCCTTCTTTCCAAATGCAGAGGGGTGTTTACTTTCCTTCCTTACTATTGTTTCAGTGCTGCAGGCTGTAGGCACGCTTTTGTTATGTATCCACGTTTGCACTGAACATTCACTTTGCAGCTATCTTAATATTTCATGATGGGAATTGTGGTAGTTCTCTCTGTCCTGACAGAAGGATGCCAGAAACACTTCTGTTAATTGCAGTAGACAAACACTTTCTGACCTTTTGTAATGTTGAGAGTTTTAGGGGGTGGGAGCTAGGGTTTGTTGATATACAGTACTCCGACTTGGGTAACTTTTCTTCTGCAATACTCGAAGTAAAATATATTAAAATACATTCCCTGGAAGTCTTAAGCTTCCAAAAATGTTATTTTTCTGGATGAGGAAAATTGACAAGAGGCTGGTGACTTGCCCTGGCTTGTGTAAATCTACAAATATTACTGAGGAATTTTGTGATTCTTAGATTTAATCTTTCCTTAGTGCAAATTAACAGTCTAGTTGGATTGGGTTTTATCCAGGAAAGCAGCTTCATAATGTCAGAGAAACTTAGATATTTACATTGGTTTGTGTTTGTTTGGCTTTTTTAACTTTCTAGGACCACGGCTGGATTTTGACCCTGATATTGTTGCGGCTCTTGATGATGATTTTGACTTTGACAATCCAGAAAATATTCTGGAAGATGATTTTGTTCTACAAGCAAATGAACCACGGAAAGGGTACAGAGGGCTTTGTAGAACTGTTTGTCATATGTAAATAGGAATGATGCTACTTGTTATTTCATGTGGTGTTGGAGGAAGCAAGAATGGTTTCAGATTTCAAACTGAATACTTAAAAGTGTGTTAAAGGAAAAAAAGTAATACCTTGTGTTATGTGGGTTGTAGCTTCCAAAACAAATTTTCATTTGTTATCCAAGAGATGGATTTAATTTGTTACGTTGAGCTCATGGCTTATATATATTTATTTACATATGCACTGTATGGAATAATGGGATTCTTGAACTATATAAAACACTGCCATCTATCATATCTATAACACATCAGTAATGATATTGATGAGGGGTAATGGGTGTTTCCAGAACCTTTACGAATGCTTTACATGATACCCTACTGCATATTATTTCTTTATGTTTTTGGTATAATTCTCATCATTTTATGAACAATGAGAAATTTTGCTAGATTTAATACTGAAGAATGCAGCTAGTATTTTTCTTTTTCCGCTTGGACATGTATAGCTGCATGTAAACACAACCTCAGTCTCAGTGCACGGATCCATGATCCAACAGTTACCAGATCTGCTTTCAGCTTAGGGACAGAAGTAGTATTATGCTGACTTTGGCAACGCTGTTACTGCTAAACTTGGGTTTCTTTTACCAGCTTGAAAATCATCACTTTTTATCTTTGCCTCTCAAGATTTAAATCTGTTACTGCCAAATTGTTTCACATAACCCAGGACAGGGCAGAGCTGTGGAAGGGTCCATGTGTTATTCTATAATTGGTTTGTACTTGTGTTCAGGGGATCAGATGCTGAGGATGAAGATGAATGGGAAGATGTGGAGGAAGACAGTGATGAAAAGGACAGTTGCAGTAATGATTCAGAAGGTCCTTTCTCAGATGATGGGGTTAATGGAGGGCCAAAAGAATTCCTTTTTATGCAAGAGGAAACCAGGAGTCGTTTCACAGACTATTCTATGACATCTTCGGTAATAAGAAGGAACGAGCAGTTGACCCTGTTGGATGACAGATTTGAGAAGGTGAGGCAGCTCAAGAATGTAACTGTTAAACATAAGGCTGATAAATGCTTCTTTGTCTTTTGATGCATCCCCTGTATGCCTGTGCAAATTCCTACTGCCTTCAGCAGTCAGGGCATCAAACAGTTCTTCTTTGCACACACTCCCCATTTAATATTGTGTGCGCTACGAGGCTTGTGTTAAGTAGTTAGAGCGTTAATTGCTATGAAAAGGCCTAACACTGATACAGTTAAACAAAATTATTGCAATGAGTGTAATGAGCATTCATAGTTGGTGTTATAGTTCTGTGTGAGAGGCTCAGTTCAACACAGCAAATCAGGTACAAGTGCCTGGTGAAGTCTCACTGATTTCACCCTTTCTCTCCGCTGTACCAAGTACACATTCACTAAGTGATGTCAGAGCAGTGGAAATACTTTATGGTGTCCTAAGCAGAGTCAAGCTTTTTAATGTATGGATTGAAATAATGCATCAGAATAAGAAACAGTTTTCCAGAAGCTCATTTAAATATTTAAAGATAACTTTGCAACTCCCATGCTGAAATAATACTGACAGTAAGGAGGAAATTCCGCTGCAGATGTGTTTGGCAGTTGTTCAGCAAATGAGAGGGGAGAGAAAAAAGGGTCAAATAGAAGAAAATATGTAGATCTTCTTTAAGCTATCAAAAAGTTGCACAACAAATGTGGTCTAACTACAGATATTCACTTCTTTATTTTAGTTCTTTGAGCAATTTGATGAAGATGAAATTGGAGCCTTGGATAACGTGGAGTTGGAAGGCTATATTAACACGGACAATGCTCGGTTGCAGGAAGTCCTTAATGATTACTACAAAGAGAAAGCAAAGAAGTATGTATTCCCAGAAATATTCCTTCACACGAGTAGCTATGTCATCCTGTGTTTATATTGAAAGTTTGGGTATGTTGTTTCCAGTTCACATACTCAAAGATTGCATCCCACAATAAAAACATCTACGTATGAGCATTACCTATTTTTTAAATGTCTTTTAATGTCAGTCTTAACTTAGGAGATGATAAAATTAAGTGGAGGCATTTTGTTGGTTTATGTGAGATTATGCTCCTTTTGTCACATTGTTTTGAATTTAGTGTAAGCAATATCTAGAGGCATTCTTCCTTTCCCTTCTTTGTGTAACTTGCCTTCCTCCTTGTACTTTTACTTTTGTTTTTAACAGACTCTGTAGCCAAATATATTCTGTCCTGTTGATATGCGATTGATCCCACTATATACCTAATTACATGATAATTAATTAACTCGTAGGTGACTGTTTCACTGAATTTCACTGAATTTTTAGAGTTGGAAGGGACCATAGAGATCATCTAGTCCAACTCTCCTGCCAAAGCAGGACCACCCAGAGCATGTCAGATCATGTTGTTTGGGTTGTTGTTTGGGTACCACTGTTTAGAGCACTGCAAAAATCAATTCTGATAAAGCCACACCATGTCAATGTAAGACTGCGTTTCCACAGAATATTCACTTTGTCTTAAAGCAGGTGATATTACCCCAAAGTTAAATGGCTAAATCTTCTCGCATTAGTCTTGTATTTCCATGGTAGTGTATCCCTTGTAGTGAAAGTCAGCTGCTCAGTAGCAGGGTACGTAATCACCTCTAGAGGTGCTTTGCTTACAGACTAAAAAGTATATCCTCTTCTCTTCCTGACCTCAAGTTACAAATTCTGTGTGCCAAATACTTTTGAAATGTGGAAATTCTACCTTTTTTCAACTATGCCTCTTGTCGTAATGTTTTAGTTTATTTTGAGGACGGTTACTTAAGGAAACTTATTTTTGCTGCGAGTTTCATTGAGAATACCTTTCTTTCATTTGGGTTTTTACTGAGGGGAGACTGGGTTTACGTAATTACACATTTTTAAGAAAAGATTTTTTTTTTTTTCTCTGAACTTCGAAGTTGTGTGAAATTGGATACTCTTGAACCCTGTGAAGAGTTAGACTCTCCTATGAATGAAGAAAGTGAGGAAGAAAAGGAAGAAATAGTAGCTGTAGTTATTGAAGAATCAAAAGAAAAGTGGGATTGTGAATCCATTTTGAGTAAGTATTTTGGAGTTTGCTTGTTTTTTCATCAGATTTCAAAGTAAATGATGAGTGATCTCAGAACTTCTCTAGCAGTGCTTTAGGTAAAATGTTTTTCGCTTCCTGCACAACAGCAGGAATTCTTGCTAGATAAAACTACTGCATTTTTAAGCTTAATTCTTGCAATTTTATAGCTCCAAAGACTAAACAGTAGTACAATTCGTAATAAATTTACCTAACTTCTATTTGCAAGCTGTTCTTCACTGGTTGGTTTTGGTTTTTTCTTTCTTTGTCTCCTAGGTACGTATTCAAACTTGTATAATCACCCAACACTTATTAAGGAGCCATCAAAGGTAAAATCATTAAACTGACTCTTACTAACAACCTGGCCTGGGAAAACTTCAGACAAAAGTGATTGTTTTCTCAATGGATATCTGTTTTTAAAAAAGAGGAGGGAGCAGAACAGAGGGTTGGGGAGGGTGTTAGCCTCCGGTAGTGCTGCTTCACTGAAGAAGTGTTTAGATAAATTTAGATAAATTAAAAATTTCTGCACTAGGCAGAAATGTGGAGAGCAAGGAAATCACTTTCTTGTTACCTGCATTACACCTTTGTGTAATCTGTGTCTCACAACCACATATTAGTTTGGGTTTTTTTCTTCGAAATAGGTTTCTATTTCCCTTCTACAGTTTAAAACAATTTATTCTAGTTTTTGGCCTTCCGGACGTTCCCCATCATTAGATCACAGCTCGGTGCTCCACGTGTGAGATTTTGAAAGGAAACCCTTTTCTTGAAAGCTTATAAAGGAATATTAGTGCCTACTTAGGTTCATGGGTTTTTTTGGTAATATTTAAATAAAAGGGAGAAACTCTTCTTGTTCTGAGAGGCCAGATTCTGCTCACAGGTGTGTTTGATTTCTTACTTTGGGATTAATGTGCATTTTTCTGAGGGAAGAAAATAGCATGAGGAAACTTACCTGTTTATGACTGTTAAATCTGAATCTAATGTTTTTATACTGAACAGGCAGTGCAGTGTGCACTTTTTGGAGAGAAAGCTAGAGACCATTAATACATCGTGCTCTCTGTTTTAGCCCAAACCAATAAAAATTTCCCAGAAGACCGGAATCCCCCTACATGTCTTGCCTCAGAAGGGTCTTACTGCTAAGCAGATCGAACGCATGCAGATGGTTAACGGCAGCGACCTGCCAAGAGCATCCACACAGCCCCGTTCCAAAGATGAGAGCAAAGAGGATCGGAAAGCTAGAAAACAGGCAATAAAAGAGGAGCGAAAGGTATGCCTTGTTTTAAATAAGACCCCGCAAAAACATGTTGTATTATCCAAATTCTGGTTTACGAAGTTTTTTTTAAAGTTCCTTTGTTCTTGTGTCTGGAAATGAATGGAAAAACTTTCTGGTCTCACAGGACTAATTATTGCTTCTTTTTAAAAAAAAAAAAAAATCTACTGCAAAGAAAGTTAACCTCATAATTTTGTCATCCTGATTTCCTATGTGGAAATTTTGGTCTGTTATTGTGGTCACTATTACATATATAACTTTGGACGGAGCCCTCGTATTTCCTTATTATCTAGGGAAGCAAAGAAAATAGTTGTGGTGTTTCAGATCACACAAAGTGGAAAGTCTCTGAATGAAATGTGGAAAATCTAATTGACCACAATGATTTGCTGGTTATTTTATTTAGGAACAGAAATTGCCAGGCTATTAGAAGCTTCAGCTAAGTAGAGATGATAATCCTGGTGGTACACATTAATTTGTCTACTAATAATTAGCGCCATAAAGAATATTATTGTTCAGATAGCTGCTGATTTCGTGATCTAGAACTGTTAATTAAAGTGGTTTCTTTTTGCATGTTACGCCTATATTGTAAATTTGTATTTATTCGTATGCACAGGAGCGCAGGATGGAGAAGAAAGCCAATAAGCTGGCCTTCAAATTGGAGAAAACAAGGCAAGAAAAGGAGTTGCTCAATCTGAAACAAAACGTTCAGGGACTGAAGCTGTCTTGATAGAACTGAGGAACTTATTGTGGAAACATCCTTAAGTTCTCATTTGTACTGAGAAGGGAACTGCGAACTCACAGCGCTGCCAGTCGTGCACAAAGGGGGTTATTCACATATTACTGTAACAAGAACCAGTAACTTGTCATTCTTTCTGAAATGAAGTTACACATAAAACTGCATTAATGATGTCTGTTCTGTCATGAGTGACATGGCAACTCTTGCAAAGTTTCATTACAGTAGAAATATATGAAAATTATAAAAAAATATTTTTTCTTACAAGCTATTACTGGACAAGTTTTATATATATTTTGAATGTATTCAGCAAATCAGTGGAATCCTACAGATTTGATCTGATTAGATTCTTCTATTAAATTATTTCAGCTTACAAAGCAATGTATCCATTTATGTCTTCTCTCCGTTATACTGATGGTTAAATATAGTGCCTTGATACAGCACAGCTTTGCAAGTCAAGGAGTTTTCACCCACTCCTTAGATCTTTCCTGGGTTGGTTATTTATTGTTTGGGTACTATGATGAAAGATGTAAAATAATCTTTTGTAAACAGAGGTGTCTGACAAGCTGTTGTGTGGGTAGACATCCCTGTTACCTAACTTGAGTTTTACATTTCTTAGCAAATAAAATCTGTCGCAACAAGTGTTGCTGTTGATGTAGTCAGTGACCCTGACTGTGGACATTGAAATCGACTTCGCTGAAAGTGCTCAGTCTGAGAAGTGTGGCAAACAAAGCAGCAGGTACTTAAGACAATGGTTATCTATTTTCCTGAGTTTCCTGAAATACTATTCTTGCATTCAGTTTTGTTTCATTGAAATACAAATTTAAAATCCACCACAATTGTTGCAAAGACCTTCTGGAGATGAGCAGAGGCATGGTATCTTCAGGCTTGGTGTGATCTTAGATTTCTGTGCTGTGCTTGTGAATTATTCTGGTAGTGACCAGTCCATACACGTGAATGAAATGAATAGGATTTGTAGTCAACCCTTCTGAATCCTTCTGTATTGGTAACAGACCCTCAGCTTTAGATCTTCAGGGCTGGAGACTGAGCAATCTTCTGCCTTAGGGTGAAAAGTTAACTGTTTTACTGGTAAGGAACACGGTAACCAACGCATCAGTAGAGTGGTTTGGCTACTACTAAATTCAAAGCACCTTAAATATTCCTTAAATATTTAAAAGTTTTGTGAATACTAGATGGAGACAAGCTAACAGAAGGACTGATGAGGCCTTTTAATGTACGAAACAATTCAAAGTACTCCTTTTTATTGGAAGAAGGCTTTTATAATGTATTTTAATTGATAAAGTAACATGGGTTTGGAGAAGGCAATAAACAGGCAACTAAGCCTAAAAGTCTCTTGGTCACTGCTCAGAAAACTGAAGTGTCAATACAGTATTTGGATCTAGATTAAGCCTTAATTTCCTAAAATTTTTCAAGACTCTGTGTTAAGCAAATCAGTAGAAGCCATCTAAGCTTAGAACAAGTTTCAGAGTTTCCATTTAGCCGATACCTGTACTAGTTCTCGTGTCTTTCACAGGCTTAAGCAGGGTCTGCCTGCATCATAATTGTTAATTACGTAATTGCTGATGCTGGTAACTGGAACTGTGAGCTATGTGAGCAATGAAGACCCATCGCCTTGTACTCCCCACTCCTGACAACAACAGGGAAAAGGAAATTTGAGAAACCATTCTATTGAGATGAGTCAGATACCAGGAAAGGAGTTAAACAGAACAAGTGAGTAACAGAAGCTGCTCGGTGGTTTGGATGGAATGTGATTTTGTGATTTACTTGGAAAGGAAAACTTTAAAGACAGTGCCCGTGTTCCTTACTAGTCCTGAACTCATCTGCTGTTGTATGTGTCTAACTAATCTTCTGTGCCAAATTGTCCTTTTTCCTGATTTCTCATTGCTGATTCAGTGATACTGTGCTTTTACCTAGATTTTTTATTTTTATTTAAAAAAAAAAAAAAAGCTGTATCAGTCAAAACCTGGAGGGGATGAGAACAGAGTTGGGGGAGGCAGAAGAAGATGCTTGAAAGGAAGAGTGTAGTCTGGGCGAAGCACAGACACACACAGAGGTGCTGTGTGGCAGCAAAAGTGGAAAGACCTTTAAACAGAGGCAATAGAACAAGAGTCAAAAAGGTGTTAGAATTGCTTTATTCCTCTACATTTGTAATCAATGGAACTCTGTAGTAACTTTAACTTTCTGCCTTGGAGCTTGGAAGGAAAAGGTAGAAACAAAAGTCTGCTGCTACTTGGCCAGACAAGGGTTTCTTTTGTTTCAGCAAGAGCACGTACAGAGCACTTCAGTTGTTCCCTCTGTAGGTTACAAGTCTCATGAAAAAGGCTCTTGTTGTTGAAAACCTGAACTTATTGTTCAGGTTTTCCTGAAAGCTGTTTTTATTAATACAAGTAGTGTATTTAATGTAATTAATTTCTCTGAAATGAGAATATGTGACTGCCATTGGAATCAGAAAGGCTGCAGACTACTTTATGTGTAACTTAAAAAGCTATTTTTTAAAAAAATCTATTTTAAATCTGATTTAAAAATGAGAATTTGACATCTGCAAAGTAAGATCATCTTGGAATGCTGCTTCAGCGCGTCATGGAAATGTTCTGTTTGAAGAATGCAGATTCTGGCACACTTGAGAGTGTCACCAGCTACTTTGCAGTAACAATGGTTTACCCCGAACCGTTCCCAGGCATCACTTGTTCCTGATGACTTACAAAAGATCCGGAATAAATCGGGGTGCAGTTTCCAGCCCACCCCCCAGAATTTAGGCGGCATAGAACTTGAGTGTTCTTCCATCATCTCCTCACCCAACCGTGGTGATGTTGTGAAGGGATGTACCCGAGCATCACATGGAAACCAAAAAGCTGTCCATCGTAGTAAAGGAGCAGTTGTGCTTCGTAGGAACAAGAGAAATAAGGCAGTTCTGCAAAAGGGAGCCCTGGCAGGTGGCTGGAGCCCTCCCTTTCTGAGGAGGAAATACCGTTTTCAGCAAGGGCTGTGTCCGAGCGCCGACTCTGCTGTAGGTGAGCCGTCCTGTACCCCCTAACTGAGACTCTCCCACGGTTTGAATTCCACACAGCTGCCCAAAGCCAAGATCTGGTTCCTTGTACAACCTGTGGAAGACGTTTTGCACAAGATGTTCTGGTAAAACAAAACTTTTTTCTTTTTTTTTTAATGGGAATGTCAATATGTTTAGCTGAAGGGGGCGGTGAGCGCTGGGGAAGGAGGAGGTGGCTGCTGGTAGAGAAATGGGTTGAACGCATGTTTAAAAGAGTACATGATCTAATAAGTGCTTTCATTAGTGAACTTGATTAGGAATTGATGAATGTGCACAGCAATATTGTGGCTTATCTGCAATCTCGCACTATCTTAATTTACCTGCTTGTCCAAAACCAGATGTTTATTATACGTTGCATTTAAAATAACGTATCTCTTGGTGAGGCATAAATTACTAACCTGAAGCTTCCTCTGTGTTCTAGGCAGAATGTGTTATTTCAGGCTTCCTGGGAAAAATAGACTAATAAACCATCTGATAAGTAGTCCCTTTGACAGCACAATGCGGGCACCAGGCTCCCTTCCAAAGCCTGCTGAAGTGAATGAAAAGATTCCCCCTGACCTCCCTGATCCCTGGATTACCAACTAAATGGGTGGCTGCGCAGTTTGCCTGGCACAACCCAGCCACAGGGGGTGGGTTCTGCAAAGAAGGGGGGCTCTGCATGCCCCCTTCCTTGGTTTGCATTACTGATCCTGTGTCAGAACTAGAAACTGATTTAGATGGAATAAAAAAAAAAAAAGACAATAAAAATACACTGGAAGCTGAATAACTATGAGCGCTGAGACAAAGGTGAAACTGCATGATGTTGTTAGTTCCACGTTTGGTATCTCAGATCAGAGACATGAAGAACATGATGGCTTAATCCAGCAAAAACTGTTTGAAAAGACAGCTATCTATGTTTTCAGGGAGGCGGGAGGTTTCTTGTCACTATGTGGTGGTGGAGTCTCCTTCTCTGGAGACATTCAAAACTCGCCTGGACAAGTTCCTGTGCAACCTGCTCTAGGTAGACCCCTTTGGCAGGGGGGTTGGACTAGATGATCTCCAGAGGTCCCTTCCAACCCCATATGATTCTATGCCTAGCGTGAGATACACGTCCTGTTTTGCCTCTCTGTGCCCCAATGATGAAGGACTGGTGTGCTCTTCAGTGGGCCAGACAGGTATCTCTTGGCCCTCCAGGGGAACCCTCCTCTCAAAAGGAGAGTTTGCTGTGAAAAATGTCTAGAAACAGAAGATAAGGACCTGGAGACGTGGATAGAAAAGTTCAAAGGGGAAGGAGAATGTAGAAATGTGTGTTGTGGCAGGAACTGCTTCTTGGCTGCAATGAGATGCCTTGCTCAGGGAGCTGCTTAGCTCCTACGGGAAGGGAGTGGATGGCATGGAGAAATCAATGAGAGGATGAAGAATAACTGAGAAAAGGAAGTGGGGAGTGAGCAAAGGAAGAAGATAGGAACGGGCTCCTTAATTTACCAGCCATGGGTGGACTCAAAAAGGTCTGATCCGCAGCACACGGAGAGGAGGTAGCTTTGCCCCCGCTTTCATGGTGTTCCTCACAAAGGGCCATCCTGCTGTAGATGAGCAAGGTCAGTGCTAGAATCGGAGACACTTCTGAATCTTGTGGGGTATGGCTCTCCCACAAATTCGGCACGGGACATCTACCTCCCTAAAATTTCCCTATGCTTTCAGCTGCGGGTGGTATCCCTGCTTCTCCTTGGGCGCTGTGGGGTTTGGTGTGCTGGTAAGAGGCTGCTCCCCTTCAGCCACTGTTCCAGTGGTGCTGGTGGGATGAACGGTGCTGTGGTTTGTCAGGAGAGCCCCCAGTCTGCAATACTTGTCTAAACTCAAAGAGCTAATAATGTAAATATCGGCCCCTTGGACGGGATGAGTCTGTTCTTCCCCTTAACCAGAAAAAATGGAGAGGAGGGTGAAAGTCCAATGGGACTGTTCCTCTTCACAGGCCCAGTCTGTTTTTCTCTGCAAGTCGTTATTTGTGCTGGCCTCCACTCTGTCCCTGAGCAGAATGAACTGGAAATGGTTTCTGGGTCTTAGTTGTGTCAAACTGCAGCTGTACTTGGACAGCTTTATAAAGTTTTGCTGAATTCCTTCAGGAGTTAAACTGACCCCGAAATAAACACTGCTTCAGCTCCCTGCTCCCGAATAGAGGCAATTTTAAAGCCTGGGTAAGGAAGCATCGTTAACGAAGCCTGACTTCAACCTGTAAATGACTGTGTTTCTTCGCATCCCAGCTGAGACATGATCCAATATGCAAGAAGGTCTTCAACAAGAAGCGCAAGCCCTTCAACTCTTTGAAACAGAGGCTGCGGGGAACAGAAATCACCACGGTGAAGAGGCAGCCCCCGCCAAAGGTGCAGTTAAAATTGCAGCGCGCGTGTTATCTCCATATGAAGTCTTTCATTCATAACGTTAGTGTTTCCTCCGGGGACAAAGCCTGGGAGTTTTGGATGAGTCTCACACGTGTGCTTGACTGAGTGCCAGATTCTTTCCTCCCCCTCCCTGCGTTCGGGAGTGTTTCTCCTTTAAGAAGCCAAAGCAGTAGGTGTCATGACTGCTCTGGGCACCCAAGTGTCTCTGCTTTTTCTAGGAAATGTTCTGAGTGTGTTTTAAAGACTATGCGAGCCTCCGACAGCTTCCTCTTCACTTAAAGCTGAAAGAGCGTGATCCAAGATGCTTGGTGCAGGAATACCCCAGGTTGAACCTGAGAGCTGTCAGTAGCCCCAAATCTATGGAGCTACAGAGATTCACTGCTATTTGGTTTAAAAATGCACTTAAATTTAACTTATTTACAGAGCTGGAGGGGAAGAGGCTTAAACTTTTACTGGAACAAGGTTTTTTTCATGCATTGCTGGTGAGGAGGGGAATATGCATGGTTGTGCATGTGTATAATTTTACCCAGAGATGCCGAATCACTACTGATTTCATATCCATGCAAACTGTGGTTGTAAAATGTCCTTTAAAATCAGTTGCGGAAAGAAACAGAAGGGCACAGAGGTTTAAAGCAAGAAGAAGAATCTGACCAGTGGAGGAGAAGGGAAGGGGTTGGTCATAGTGTCTTTTCTATTCCCTCTTAAGTGCCCTGTGTTCTGCCATGACCAGAGTGTTTTGTTGGAGGGCATTGTTCTTCTATCCATCTTCTGGTGCCCTCAATAGACAGCAAAGGGCTGAATCAGCTTTCCTGTGCCTTTCAAGAAAAGCACACTTCTTTTGTTCTTCCTTTCCCTCAGGAAGAACCCTTGCTCTAAGATTTTTCTCTGTCCCTTGCAAAGGGGGAAATATAATTTGTGTCTTCCTTTTTTTCCGTTACAGAAGCAGCCGGGGAAGAAATCTAACTGGAGGCAGCACCATGAGGATTTTATCAATGCTATTCGATCAGCCAAGCAGGTCACAAAAGCTCTGAAGGAGGGTCGTCCTCTTCCACCTCCTCCCCCGCCAAGCATCAATCCAGGTTTGTGGTCAATTTTATTTTATTAATGTTCTCCTACTGATCTTCGGCAAAGGAGTGACCTCTTACTGCCCACAGCTGGGCTTCCGTTTTGCACCCCCCAGCGCGACACAACGTGAACATTAATTCCCTCTGAACTCTCTAAATTTCAGCTGTATTTCTTGGCTTAAATTGCCAGGCAGCGCAATGCAGAGGTGGTGGGAAGGAAGAGAAAACTACCTGTACCTTTTAAGTTTAAAGGCAGCATGTTTGGGGTCTGAAATTAGTGCTTTGGAGGAGGGTTGGGATGCCTGCGTTCTAGCACAGGCTGTACCACGGTACCACAGAGGGTGAAACACATTCCCTTACCCTTCAAAACAGCTGTAGTGCACAGAGGGTCCCCCGCTCCCGTGCGGTGGCCTTCCATGGTCCCCTTCTCCTGTGTAGTTAGGGGAAGCCGATTAGAAAAAGACTGGTCTCGTTTGCTCCTAATACCAGGTGTGGTCTCTGCATGGAGCTCACTGTGCTAGAAGTTATGGATCCAAAAAAAAAAAAAAATGCACGTAGAGCCAATATTTCTCACAATATGTGATTTATGAAACGTGGGAGCAATTTATGAAACATCTCAGTGGAGTCTTGCCTGCGTGAGGAAGGCAGAGGGAGGGAGGGAAGAGGGAAAGGGGGGTATGTGTCTCTGGGCTCACTTCCAAAGCAGGAATTTGTGACTGATAGCAAAACCAGCTGCCGTGTTTCCAGCCTTTCTCCTCTTCTAGATGACAGCAGCGTGGTATAAGCAGCAGGACACATCTTCCTTCCTTGATTGGGGTCAAGCTCCTCTCTGAGTGTCCACTCCCAAACTCTTTAATGACTCTGTTATTTCTTGTCTGACTCTACCGACTCTAAGAGCAGACCCCTCCCTTTCCTTCTCCCTCTTGGAGGAAACCAAGTGGTGCAAGAGCCGCGGTAGCTGTGGGGAAAGGAACTGCAGAGCTGCTTTTTGGGAAAGACAAATTGCTGAGGGGCCTAGTGAGGAAGTGTATCCGGTGCTACAGGACTGGAGAGAAAGCACATGGACTGGCGGGAGGAGAGAGAGATTCTCCTTCCCTCTCTTCCTCCTCCAAATAGAGCCCACAGCTCCCCATTTTCCCCTGAAGAGCCAGATTCCCCTGCCAGCCCCCCAAAGCTGGGCATCTGCCCTGTCTTGCCCCCATGGCTCCTGTCTTCAGAACCATTTTGCCCACGCTGCTGGCCTGGGGCTGGCTTTTGGTGGCTGCTTGGGCCACCTTTTCTGGGCTGTTACGGGGAAAAATGGTTTGTAAAGATGCTGCATCTGTAATATTAGGATAAGGACACTCAGGCTGCTTTTGTAAAAGGCACTGGGAGGGGAGGAAGGGTCTGGGGACAGCAAGGGCAGCGCGAGGGCTGAATGAGACTGCATTGACCCCAAACACCAACCATTCATTGAAACAAGTAGGACTGATCAGTGGTAAATGTAATCAAACAGGTTTTAGCAGAATCAGGACTATAACTCCATGAAAAACGGCTCTAGGAAGCACCATGGTGTGTTCTTCACACACAGAAACCTGGCTCTTGGATGTGCCTCACCTGCTGGGGCACAATCTCTTAAGCAGTGTTCTGTCAATGTCCAAAGGAAATGGATTTTGTGAAAACAACGAACAAACTTAATGACCGGTCTTGAAAAGTAGTCTTAAAATCATTGATTTAGACTACTCAAGGAATTTCTAAATATCCTTTTTTCTGCAGATATGTTCATTGTGAGGCTGGGGGTGGGAACAGGACAAAGATGATAAAATCTGCTTTTATTAATCCCCAGGAATTTATTTTTTAAAGCAATTACTGTTTGTTGGGTTAATACCATAAGCATGTATTTTGGGATCTCAAGTGCTTTTCTGGAGGAGGTTTTTGAAGTTCTCCAAAGTTTGTACTCCAGGAGCTTATGGGACCTCACCATGGTCACCTGCTGATGGAGCCAGGCTTTGAATTATATCTTGAGTGCTCCAGGAAAGCAGGACAATTCTTCTCCCGTAGAGTGTAAACTGTGACACGAGTTGTTCTTTTCTTGTGATCAGACTATATTCAGTGTCCACACTGCTCACGAAGATTTAATGAGGCTGCAGCAGAGAGGCACATGAAGTTTTGTGAAGAACAAGCTGTCCACCGTGCCTTTGCTGCAAAGATCACCAAACAGGCTTTGGTAAGCACACGCAGTCACACTTTGTCTTGTCCTGGAAGCAGATTTGCCAAACTGTAGTTTATGCTGAGTAAAGAAAGACCCATAGCAATATAAAACTTAAGACTCCAGGGAAGCTGGTGAATTCTTAAGATGAGGTATGTGCTGAATATCAGCCAGGAGTTCCCCAAAATCGGGGCCCTTTGCCAAGAGAAGTTGTGGCTGCCCCATCCCTGGAGGGGTTCAAGGCCTGTATGGGGCTTTGAGCAACCTGGTCTGGTGGGAGGTGTCCCTGCCCAGGGCAGGGGGGTTGGAACTCGATGATCTTTAAGGTCCCTTCCAACCTAAACCATTCTATGATTCTATGATATAAAAAGAGACAGAATATGATCATAGAAAAAAGTTGGACAACAATTTCTTCAGTCTCTTCTGCGACTGGATTCCAGGGTAACAGCTGCAGGGAAGCAGAAACCTGGCAGCTTCTGCAATGTATGGAGAAAGCCCTTCCTGTTCATCAGGGCTCCCTGCTGTTTGCAGGTTTGCTGTTCCCTGCAAATGTACGGCTGATTTACTCCCCGGCCAACTCCCCTTTGGGGAATCAGAAAAGTGGAGGTAATTGGCAGTGTCTTGAAGTGAGCTCCTATTTTATTATAGAAAAAACAATGAGAATGCAAACAGTTCCTTTAGGAGGGTACCCTTCTCCTCCTTCTCCTTTTTTAAAAGGTACTTGAAAATCTTACTACTCTTTTACCTATTTTGGGCAGGAAAAATGGCTTCCAAGTGAGAGGGTGGTGCACCTTTTTCCTATCCCTTCCTAGCACTTCTTCAGCAGTGATTTGGAGAGTTGTCACCGGCTTCCGTAAGCTCCTTGCTGGAGTGGAGTGTGGACTGTGTGTCTTCTTTTACCAGGGCAAGCAGCCAGTGACTCAGAAAAAGCCCCCACCCTTAACAACTGCGGTGTTAGCGCTTCAGAAGAGAGTACCAGAAGGTGCCAATACAGACAAACCTGTGCCAAGTAAGGAGGTCACTTCACTGTGTTTATGTCTTTCTTGTAACAAACTCTGATGTATTTGAAGGGCAGGGCGGCATTTTGAAAGCAGAGCCTAAGCTTTGGAATCCAGTTTTCTGATAGAATAATACAGTTTGGAATTTTTTTACGTTTTGTTTTGTTTTGCAAGTCCCAGGCCTTGACATGAAATCCTAAACTCATTTCCACACACCCACACACCGCTTGTTAGAAATGAGAAGGGTTAAAAATTTCCAAGTGGGTGTTGTTGATACTGAATGGCTTTCCAAGTCGTTATCCTGATCTCTTGTGCTGAGTGGATACACAGAGGTTTTCATGTGGGTTCTCAGGAGGGGCTTCTCAGCCTTTTCAAATAGAGGTCTTCAAACGGAAGTGTCTTTATAGATCTGAAATACACAGTGTGGGTGTGAGGTTCTTTCTGTCCCATAAAGGACTCCATAACCTTTAATCTTTGGTGTTAAAATTTATTCCATCCTCTTTATCTTTTCTTAAGTCACAGAATCACAGAATGATATGGGTTTGGAAGGGACCTCTGGATATTATCTAGTCCAACCCCCCTGCCAGAGCAGGTCCACCCAGAGCAGGCTGGACAGGAACATGTCCAGGTGGGTGTTGAATGTCTCCAGAGTTGGAGACTCCACCACCTCCCTGGGCACCCTGTTCCAGGGCTCTGCCACCCTCAAAGTGAAGAAGTTCCTCCTCATGTTTAGATGGAACTTCTTATGTTCAAGTTTGTGCCCGTTTCCTCTTGTCCTGTCACTGGGCACCACTGAAAAAAGACTGGCCCCTTCCTCGTGACACCCACCCTTTAAGTATTTGTAGGCATTGGTCAGAAATTGAGTCCATTGAGACGAAGCATCAAGCTTTGTATGTTGTTCATTCCATATGACTCCCCTGTTGATTCAGCCTTAAAATTAACACCACCACATCCCTAAAACAGTTCCCTCTAAGCAGGATACCATGTAATATGTTTGAAGGCACCCATTGCTACTGGTAATCGTGGGCTGTACTCGGTCTATGTTTAGCGGATGTTTTGTAAAGTTATTTTAATGGTTATTTGTAGTATAAGCCATGACTGATAATACATAATGCTCTTTGTATCAGTCCCTTTGATCCCTACATTTCTGGGGTTTATGTTGAATTTATGTAAATGTAAATTATACTTTTTGTATGGCCAATATTTCTTTTTTAATTAATGATCTGCAGAGAACCCTCCAGGAATGCTGCAGAAAGCCAGAAAACCTTTGGGTGCATCTCCTGGGAAAAATTCTTCAGGAGAGTTTGGGTAAGAAATTTTTTTTTTTTATTTCAACAGAGTAACATAAAAGGACCTCATTTGCTTTTGTGTATATACAATATCCTGTTGCAGTGTTCTCAGTATTAATTTCTTTGTATTTATTAAATTGCAATGAAAATTTTTGCAGAGCTCCTTATGTCCCCAGTATAGGATGCTGAGAAGATTCATTTTGGTGTTAAATGCCCTTTGATTTGGAGCAGCTCCATCCTGAGTAGGCAGTGACCGCCTTCTGCCGTAACAGGCATCTCGAGAGGGTTTGCTGCTTGATACTGCAGACCTCTCTAGCAGGTCTTGTGCTCTCATGATGTGCTTCTGTTCTCCAAGTGAGGAATATGCCAGCACCCATGTCAATAATCACTGTCAGGAGGACAGTGTTGGAGGTCCTTCTACTCCTCGATGTTTGATGCTTCTGCTCTTCAGACCAGTTCTGCTGTCCTTGGTTGCTGCTGGTACATGGCTAACCACCTTCAACGGTGGGCAAGTCTGCAATGGACAGGATGGTATCAGGTCCATGTGCCATCATCAACTCTAGCTACCTCCTTGATTTTGCCAGCTACAGGAAAAACTGTTCATGGTACCCAGTGGTCTCATCTGGTGTCCTCCACTCCCTGGATTACCTGTGTCTATGTTAACAGTGTAGTAACTCCTACAGTTATCATGTGTGGTCTTGGAGACCACCAACAGGGATTTATTGATACCATCATCCTTCCCAAGGTTTAGTCACTGAGCTCTGAAAACTCAGGGCTTGACAGGTTCGGGGAGGAGACACTTCTTTCCCCAAGTCCAGGTACTGCTGGGGTTGTAGTTACAGCGGCTTGGGACAGTCTGTGTCTCCAGAAGGTCCCCGAGATGTACGTCCACATGAGCATCCAAATTACAAGTGTCCTGCATGTCAGCTACCTGAAAGGAGTGTGTAGAGAGGCGGGGGTAGGTCTCTTCTCCCAAGTCACAGGAGATAGGACAAGAGGAAATGGCCTCAAGTTGCGCCAGGGGAGGTTCAGGTTGGATATTAGGAAAAATGTTTACACTGAAAGGGTTATCAAGCATTGGAATGGGCTGCCCAGGGAAGTGGTTGAGGCACCATCCCTGGAGGTGTTCAAAAGACAGGTTGACATGGTGCTGGGGGACATGGTCCAGTGATGGTTTTTTTGTCAGAGTTAGGTTGATGGTTGGACTCAATGATCTTAAAGGTTCCTTCCAACCTAGACAATTCTATGATTCTATGTCCCTGTGGAAGGAACTGGCCTGGGTGAGCCTGTAGATGCTGGGCTGTGGGCAACTGCTGCATTTTCTGTAAAACCTGAGCTTTGCCAGGTGCTTTGTAGAGGACTTTGGGCAAGTGAGAGATCGGCTCCAGCGCTACCCCAGACTGCCTCTTAGCCGAGAAAGCAGACGGGAAAAACTGGCTCTCGCTGCTGCAAATGGATGTTCTCATCCCTAAAGTGCCTGGAAATGGTTTCCAGGATGAGCTGCTCCATCACCTTCCCAGGGATTAGGTTTAATCTTATTAAGTAAAAAGGAGTAAAATACAAAAGCTGTTTCTATGCAAATAACAAGTATATGGCTTGTTGCTGCTTTCAGCCCGTAAATGAGCTACAGAAGAGAGAGTGGCTGCTCGGCAAGGATGTGTTAAGGTTTTCTTCTGAAGCACTACGGAAGAACTTAAGCAACACAATTTTCCAGCACCCTTTCCACTCATCTACAGTCATCACATTCAATAAAACAGGCAAACTGAAGTTTTTTTCCCTCCCTTTTTTTTTTCTTCCCCCTAGGCTACAAAGCTTATTATGCTGTCCTTTTTAAAGCTGTGAGATTATTTGTATATCGGTTGCCAAAATTTAATTATCTGATTGCCTGAAAGTAGCTGGATGTGGCTCATTCAATGGCTTCAAGAAAATGTAGGAAGATCCAATATTGTGATTCCCCCCCCCCCCCCGCCCTGTGCTTTGCTATTAACATTTTGGAATTTCATGTATATATTTAATATATATATATGATGTACATGTTTATATATAAAAACTTTACTATATTTGGGGAGTCCCTCCCCCCTCATTTCTGTGTGTAGAGCAATTTGGTACTGATTCCACAGATCATTTTCCAGTGTCCTACAGAAAATGTAACTACAGGGACAGGAACGGTGCTAAGCAGAAAACGAATCACTCATTAATATATGGAACATACCATCCTACTTCAGACCGGCTGTGAAAAACTCTTGGGAATTAACAGTAACCCACTGATTAGGAAAACAGAGTCCCAACAGGAACAGCTGGTGAGTAAAACCAAAGGAAAAAAGAAATGAACGTGGTTTCTGATAAGGGATGGGAACCGAGCACTAGAAATTGGTTTGTTCGTTTATTTACATAGAGGATGCAGTGTTTTGTTTCACTTAGTATATTTTCAGCTCCTTATTTCAGGTTTATATGACTTCCTTTTCTTTATAAAATGGGTACAATTTTTTGTATGAGAGCAAAGATGTACTAAGTTTCTCTATTATTTTTTTTTTATGGTATCATTTGATTATAGCAATTCTGTTGGTTAGTTGGCGTGTATCACGTGGCTTCTACAGCTTTCCAAGCACAGTTCAGATAAAAGAGTATTTTTATTGTTAATATGATGTGAGGTAAAACATTCTAAAATCTCCCAGAGGGCCAGGTTTCTTTTCTGCAGTATTGCACATGTGATGTGTGTTTTACTTGTAGACACCACCATAGTGTGCTTTTTAAGTGTTTGAATATCAAAAGGGGTTCTTTTCTTTTTTGACTTGAATGAGGCTTGGTATGATAAGTGTCTCTCACCCGTCTAGCTCAGTGTTTGCCTAACGTTTTCTTCTTAACATTACTTTTTAATTCAAAACCAAGTATTTTAGCTTTTTGTTACACCCCGTATAGTAGCACAAACCAAAAAGACAAAATGTCTATTAATGGTATATCATCAGGCAGTGCTACAAAATTTGTGAGTTGTTTGGGTTTTGTTTGTTGTGGTTTTTTTACAAGTACATAAGCTTAGATGAAGCCAAGTAAATACTATTTGCACGAGCACCTGTTTCCAAGTCTGGCTAAAAGTAGGAGCCTTGCCGTAGAACGTGCATATAACATTGTTTGCAACCTCTTCCCTATTCTGGAACTCATAATTTAAATAACTGCTAATTGGGCATGACTGCACAGCACCTGCTCTTCCTACTGCTGTTGTCCTTAAAAGAATATTAAAATTCCTCCTGATTCCTTATGCCAAAAAATACTCAACAGCATATCTGAAGAACATATTCTTGCATAAACTCAAATAATACGACCTTTCTTTAATCCGAGAACTGATAAACTTGTAAGAATATTCAGATCACCGTAGTTGTACAATGTCATTGTAGTTCATTAACAGCAAACCAGCAATAATTTAAAAAATATTTTTTTTATTTGAAGCTGTCTGGAAATATTCCTGTGATTAATGGGGGCGAAGAGAACACACTCGCTCGTGGTTTGAGAATTTACTCACATTCAGAAAGTCCGTGTCTGTTTTAGCTGCAACAGGATCCGTTAGTAATTGCATCACCCACTAACACCAGGGTTATTTTTTATAAGCATGGGTTAGGTAACAAAGTAAATTGTGAAGAATTTGGCTTTTGGGGTTTTTTTTTAATAATGTCATCTACTGGGCGATGCTAGTTCATGCATCAGGTGACACAACCGTCAGACCAACACACCATCCACTGGAAAAATACATGGCCAATTTACCCCAGGAACCAATCAACAGTGCCAGTGGTTCTGGTTTGGGAGAAAGAAAAGGCTGGAAGTCCAACTGGGCTGTCCCAACACTGCTGAGCAAACACCCCTCCCCGCGACTGAAACGGCATCAACGACACCCACTAATTTCAGGTGACACTTATGAGGCAGGTCCATAACCTGCGTGGGCCAAGCGTGAGCCCACCACCACAACCCTTCTGCTCATGGACCTGCGTTCCCCACAGGTCCCACTAGGTTGCAGGCTTCCCTGGCCAGGGTTGGTTTTCAGTGAAGGAATCCACAGTTCAGATGGCTATGATTAATAATCATTTTCCAGACTAAACAAAGGCCATTTTTTTATCAACAAAAGGTGAATAAAGGCCCCTTAGGCAGGAAGCATTAGTTTTTATTAAGTGTTAAATCAATCAAGCCGCTGACCCAATGGGATAACGTATGCTTTAATTTAAGCAAATGCTTAAGTGCTTTACTAGAGAAAGACCAGTGCTGATACCTTGCCAGACCCAGCTCTAAGTGAGAATTAATGTTGTGCTCTAACCTCTGAGACAATTCATTTCCCATTCTGAAAACTGCACATATACAAGATACGGGTTCTCACACAGTCTCCCAGAAGTGGGAGTTATTTCCAGCCCTAGGAAAGAACGCAGGAGCTGCACACAGCTGACGTGATCTTCTTCACTTACCCACGGGGAACAAGGAGGTAAGATTTATTATTGGAATGATTCTGATTTAAATTAAAGATTCATAAAGTTCAGTAATTAAGTGCTTAACAGAAATCTATGTGACGTTGATAAATCGTTTGTTACATTTGCCATGTGTATAAATTTGCTGTGATTTATGGCTCATTAACATGATTTTTCTGTGATTTCCCCCTTCTTCCCATTCACCCTAACCCCTAATTTCTCCTACCATAGCAGCCATAGTTTTATTGTGCCTATTATGATGCTTTGCTATCATAAAAGATATTTATTCAGTTTTTTGCATGAAAGGCAAGAAACAAAAATGTAGAGGGTGTTGCAGGGAAATACGTTAGTTCTACTACTGCCATATGCTAAAAAACTAATAGTAGTATGAAAAATAGAGCTTCTTGTTTATTAACATCCTGAATTTAACTACCATGTTCATAATGTGCTTTGAAAACATTTGGGGAAGTTTTTCTTAAAAACAAAAAAAAAAAACCCAAACCAAAACCACCCCATCCTACCAGATTTAAGTAAGAAGCACAGTCTTAAAACAAAAAAAAAAAAAAAAAAAGGAAAAAATCCAAACATGGTGATAGCTATTTGAAGGCATGGTGAAAATGAGGCAATGTTACAGAATTTGTAGTGGATGGAAAGGAGCGAGGAAGATGATGCAGCTGGTTTATGGCCATCCCACCAGTTGCTAGCTGAACACCTTGCTGTTGGCCAAGGCCGTTCAGTCTGTGTGATGGTTCCTCTGAACCAAATGCCATTGCCATGTCCGCAGTAGTGTTCTGGTTGTCACCTTGTGGGAGCTGCCAGAAACTCATCACATGAGTGAGATCCATGAAAGGCAGGCTCGTAGTTTCAGCTGCTGCCTCTGTCTCCTTGTGCACGGGGTACTTGTTAGTATCCCCTATAGGCCCTGAGGAAACTTCTTCCAGACTGATTTTGTGGAGAGATTGAGGTTCTGGTAACGGCAGGTCCTCAAGAAGATGCACATTGTAACCTTTAACATCCACTTTTATGGGTAGGTTCTTGAGGGATCCCGCTGCAAATGAGGTAGAACTAAGGTCATATTTATTCTGCTGCTGAAGGTTCAGGTTGGCAGGAATGGCTGTTGAGCATGGCGTGGGATGGACAGCTGGAAGGGTGTCTGCACAGCCCATCCTTTGCAAATGAGGAGAAGGTTCAAGGGGAAGAGCAGTTTGTAAGCTTGGCTGGGAATGAAGATGTGAACAGTTGTATTCCTCTGACTCTGAACTGTTCAAAACCCCATTCTGCACAGAGACCCTTTCAGGAAAAGGGGACAGTATGCCAGCGTCTTCCTTCAGCCTGAATGGAAAAAGCTGGTCAAGGAGACCCACTGAGTCACCGTTCTGCAACCTGCTCTTCAGCAGTTCTTGCGGATGAGTCTTCCTCGTATGGCGAGTCAAATGGTCCTTCCGCCCAAACCTCTGGGCACAAAACTGGCACAGGAAGTCTTTGCAGCCCGTGTGAACCACCATGTGACGCCGCACGTCTTTACGGGTATAGAAGTGACGCTCACAGTGGTCACACTTATGTTTCTTTTCCTTGGTGTTACCAGTCGGTTTCCCTGCGTGGCTTTTGAGGTGTTCCAACAAAATCTCGGTGCCGCCAAACTCCTGGGCACACACCCTACAGGTCAGGTCCCCGCTGGTGGCTGCATGAAGAGCCAAGTGTCTCTTATAGCCTAGCTTGGTGTTGTACTTCTTGCCACACTCTTCACACTTGAAGGCCATCTTGTTAGGGTCATGAGTCTGAAGGTGGTTCTTTAGATGGTCTTTCCTGTGAAAGGTTTTTTCACAGTAGCCACACTGGTGAGATTTCTGCGGAGAATGAGTGGCTGAGTGCCTAAGACCAAAAAAAAAGGAAAAAAAAGTTGTTTGCATTTGCATTCACTCTACTCTAGTACACAGCGCAGCTTCGAGACTTGAAAACACTGGCACTTTTGAAGGAAGGCATTTTCACAAACTCTCAGGTTATTAGTAAAAGACTAACTTCTTTGGAGGGGGAAGGTGTTAAAAAAGCATACAGTAGGTTAAATCTGCTCACCATAACCTTTTGGAGTAGCCACCACAATTGAGGGAGTTTAGTTTTCTGCCATTCTAACAAAAGAGGAAGAATGAAAACTGGAACTTGGGGGTTAACTGTCACTAGGACACACAGAGGAAAAAAGATGTCCTTGTTTTTTTTCCCCCACACCCCCACCAGAGAAGGAGCGCGTTCGGAGCCGTACCTGAGCAGTTTATATTTGGAAATGAAGGCTTTTGTGCATCCGTGCTGCGAGCACTTGTAGGGGCGCTCCCCTTTGTGCGCGTACGCGTGGACCGTGAGCTTGTCGATGGAGTCAAATACCTTCCCGCAGAGTCGGCAAGGGTAACTCTCTGGCTGCTGCACCTCTTTTCCCTTCAGCAGTGAAGACCGGCCATTTCTCCATTTAGGTATGAACCTCACAAGAGCATCACACGTGCTTCCCGAGCCGGCACAGCTGAGCTTTGCGGCAGAGGAACAGGAAATGGTCCCGTAGCACTGGGCGATGCTTTTGCCTAATGTCGCTCCTCTCAGTTTCCCTTTGAGTTTGCTTTTTGCCTTTACAGGTCCCAATTTATTTGGTGGTCTGAACCTGGGGGTGAGGACTCGGTCTTTGTGGATGCACTGGTGAGATTCTAGCAGGGCAAAAGTTGCAAAAGTGCTTCTACAGCTGGAGCATATCCAAGGCTCTACAGGCTCTTTCTGCAATGAGAACAAAACCAGGTCTTTCTTATTAGCTGAAGGAAAGGTCATGTTCTTCTCACTGACCCCTACTATCATACAGAGGTAGGTACTGGGATTAGAAGAGAAGGATTATTGCACAGGAAAGGCATTATCTGACCAACAGAAAACAGTTGGAGCATAACAAAGGGGAACTGGTGAAAGAAGTCTGAGGCTGGACAGCTTGGTTATCTACAAAGTAATGCCAACCTTAAGTCTTTCCAGCATATCCCCCTGGTGCCACTTACTTCTGGCTTTATCTAATGGCTCTGTGGGATTAAAAACACAGGAGAGGAAGAGCAGCCTTTCTCTGAGGATCTGTTTGGTTAAAATTGCTCTTGGTTTTGTGTTAGCCTGCCACTCTATGGTCTACTCTGCATTACCAGAGTCACATAAACAGTGAAAGCATATAAATTGTCACTTAGTATGTCTGGCGATGGCTTGAATGCAAATTAGAGATACTTACTGCTACTGGAGGCAAAGGACAGACGTCAGATTCTTCTTTAATGAAGACTGCAGAAGCTTCCATAAATTTGGCATAATCGGCAGCATACCATACTTTCAATTCTGTGTGGGGTTCAATTGGCTGTGAATGGAAGAAAATAGCACCTTTACTTGTCCCAGTTTTCCCCCTACCAAATAACACTGAAATTGAAGGGGGGCGGGGGGAAGCGGAAAAGGGGCATGTGCACTTTGTCTCCTTACCCAAGTTCTTTGAATCTGTTTAAATTATGGGCAACACAGTCTCACAATTCAAGCACTTTTTGAACACTAGGGTTGGACACCTTCACTGTGTCTGAAAGCAGAAATGCGTACGTACAGAGAATTTCGGGGGACAGCAGCAGGAAGGGAGCCTCAGCCTTCATGACCTTTGCTCAGTGAAATCTATTCGTCTGTGCTAGCCAGACATCCAGCAATCTTTCCGAAAAATATCCCATGCCTATTCCTCAATGTTTCAAAGCCCAACGAACACAATGCTTAACCATAGGGTACAGGCAAAGGAAAGATGCACCGTGAATGCACGACAGCTTGGATGCCTCCTGGAGGTGTTGCACACACAGATTACAGGTGCAGAGTTGACCAATACGTGGATTGTTAGTTCAAACTTGTGTGTTTTCACGTGCTGGCTCTAATGTGTCACGTTATCTATGTACGTGCTTTACTGTATGTTTTTTTTGTAGGTACTTTATTGCCCTCCTTTCTCTGAAGCCTTCCCACACAGTTCTACAGAAGCCCGTAATCTGCCATCTCCCACCCAGCCATGCCTGCCCAAATCTTGCCTTGGACTGGACTATGACCTCCTCTGACAAATACTTTCAGTCAATAATACAGCAAATAGAAAAAGAGAGGAGTGGTTACGCTCACTGGTTAAAGATCCATTAGCTATTTAAAAGCAAAGGAGAAAACTAACTTTGGGGTCATGATTTATATGACTCCCTGGCCCTGTACACAGTTTTCTTCAGCTATAACATTGCTGCAACAAGGGTAGAGCCAATCTGCACTGTACTTGTAGTTTTATTTAAACTAAACACTAAAGGAACCCTAAATTGAACAAACTAGCCTTTAAGGAGAGCAGCTGAGTCTTATTCCACAAAATGTAGCATCTTAAAATGAGCTGATTTTTTAACATTGGTGTTGGATAAGCATTGTAGGTGAAAGACAACTCGAATGCTGACAGGTAATTGTGTGTATAATGTTGAAAACTGAACTTTTGAACTCCCAAGCACAAGCCTGCTTGCTAACCACAACCAGTTACGGGTTGGTTGTACGTTTTGATAACACCTGGCCTGAACAGAAAAGGTACGTGCTGAATTCTCCACTCAATAAAGGACATAAAGGCAGAGCCACCAAATAGGAGGCTGATCATGCATTGTGCTCCTGCATATAGTCCATTTAGGTGGAGAAAACCAAGCCTGGGGAAGCTCCATGGAGACAAGTGCCTGGGGATACCCCGGGACCTGGGACTGGTGCCCACAAATGGCTGCACAGCACGATACTGTCGTGACTTTCTGCCCCATGTTCCTGGACCAGCAGTGATCTCCTCTGTGGGAAGCTGAGCCCCAGTCAATGTGACTTTGGAGGGAGAGCAAAGCGCATCACTGCGTGAAATGGTCAAGTAAAGTAAAAGCTCTGATCTCAGTAAAACTGAGACTAAACACCAGCATTCACATCCCCTACAAGCTGTCACTTACTTTGTCTCACCTGTGACAGTAAGAGAAAGCTATGGCAGCACCCACATGAAACTCTGCCATGATCAGACACAGCAACCGTGGGTGATGTTCACTTCATCATAATTCTATCCTTTTTAAAGCACTTGTTTCTAAGGACTGCAGTTACCAGGTCAGCACGTACGCTATCTGTGCGGTTAGTATCCCGCTTACATGTAGGAATTTGTACCTGCAGTTTCATGTCACCAAAATCCCACCTCTCTGTAAAAACAGTGGGGAGAGGACCCAATGCTTCTAATACCAATTTAACAGACTTTATTCCAAGTATCTTGAGAAAATATCTTCACAACCAGTCCTAAGGCAGCCTCATGCCATGACCAGCAGGGTGTGCCTAAGTGTAGCAAAAGGCTATCACTTTCCCCGAAGAGGACAAAATGTGCAGGATGCCACAGTACCGTGAACGATAGTGGGACTCGGGAGAAATAAAACCAAACTAATTCCCTGTGATACACAGCACAGTAAAGGTTCCAAGACACATTCCTCACCCTAAGATGCTCTTCACGTCAGTATACAGGATGCAACTCTCCATTAGTGCCAATGAGCAGAGTTCTGCTGAAGTCAGCAGAGAGCTCGTTCAACAGTATTTAAATTATACTGGAAATTTTAAGTTAACAGTTCATAACTACAACTTCTTAGAAAAGAATTTGTTCATGTTTCCCAGCTCGAGAATTATTAAACCTGCCAGTTCAACAAGTGCAGCATGCATTTAAAATCAAACTGAAATCTCAAATGATATGAACTGCATCAGAATCTCAAACACAGCCTAAACAATGTCTAAGATTAGTATATACTGGTTTATGTTGATTTTCTTATTTTAAAATAATTATTTTAGTATTAAGCCAGAAGCACCTATACTTCATACTGTTATAACTCCATACTTTTGTAAGAGTTTGAAGGGTGTAAAATGTTACCACTATTAACTTATTCTCGCTTCATCGCAGCATGGTAAATATTTCACTGTGCAGGTGGAGAAACAAAAATGGAGGAACAAAAGTAAATATTACTATCCCACAGAAATCCATGCCAATGTTGGAAATGAAACCGAAATGCCGGAAATCCCACGTAACTTCTTTTGACTAGTATTTTCTCATATTTTTAATGTTGCTTATAATGGCATACAAACACTAAGAATAAAAAAGAAAAACGAGTGTTCAACATATAGACTTCAGTTTCCTAAGTGTACAAAAGAGTAAGTTCTGGTTAAGACATCAAAAAAACCAAGACTGTATGGTCCAGCATCATTTATAAATACAGAGTACTTTGTTCTCTCTCCTCAGATGAAGACAAAGCCCAGAACTTCTAACAAACTGATTATTTCATGGCAACATTGCAGTATTGTAAATTCTGCAGTTAAGTCTTCAGATTTAATGAGAGCGGAAAATAATACATAAAGGTTCTATTTAGCACCCTGTTCCTGAGCACCTGGTAATGTGCTGCAGAATACAATGCGTGTCCGAAAATGTAATAAAGGAAAGGAATGTGTTTGTTCTTTCCAGGATGAAGTACTGTTGAACGTAACAGTGGTAGATAATCTCACTGTGTACCTATCTGGAACTGAAGAACTGTACAACATTCACGTTCAAACCCTCCCAGCATGAATGATATTTCTATTTCCCTCTGCTCAGTTTCCTCACTACCCACACCAGCGAGTACACGCTGCCTTTTACTGGAAACCCCCCCACACTGCTTGCTTTACTACGGATTAAGTGATATAAAAGGTGGCATGCAATAAAGATCCAGCTGGCAGAACATAATCAACCTTTCAGCTGTAAATGGGTAAGACTTCCAGAGCCTTTGCCTATAAATTTCCATTTGGATGGCGGGTGAAGCAATGTGGGTTTAATTACCTTAACAGTGGTGAAGTAGACTTCTCCACAGTGCTGATAAGCCACAAGAGTCTGTTCTTCTTGGTTCCGGGCTAGCCGGACAAACATCATCCAATTTCCACAGTCTTCATTGGGAGTGTCCAGAAAGTATTTCCCTCCATCTTTCAATACCTGAAACAAAGGAGGAGGACAGGAGAAAGAACATGATAAAACCAAGTCCTGTATAGAGTCACATTAGTTTTCTTTAACTTGGAATCACAGCTATCGGTTATTTACCCTGTCTTGGTCATAGTCCTTTGAAATTGTGGTTGTTTTGAAATAGATCACTCTTAAAGAATACTGAGTGCAAAAGCAAGTGAAGAACGAACACCTGCCAGGGCACCCAGCTACCAAAATAACTGTAGGCCTTTGTATGGATTTCCAGTTTATAGTTCATCATTTTTATGTTATATAAAGATAATGTTATAAGAACTAAGTGGAGGCAGGCAGAAAGATAAGCTTTATGCCTTAATGTACTTCCTGAGTACTTGATAATCTCAGACTTTAGTGCTGTATTAACACTACATTTTGCATGGAACAATTGTATAACTTGTGTAATAAGTCCAGAGGAGTAACCTACAATATAATGGCATTTTAACAGTCTTCTCTTTTTCCCCTTAACAATGCAAAAGTAAACACGAATGAACAATTGTGCCAGAAAGATCTCTCTCTTTCTTTTTTGCTTTACTTCATTCTTCCCAGATTTTCTTCCAAGAGAATGCCTCTACGAGGCAAACACTCCCCACCTCGTATGAGACAGTTGCTTTTCTGCAGTATAGTCTCAAGCATGGACAACTGAAGCTGCACAACAGATGTCAGCGCAGCGTGTACCTGTTCTACCAACCACGTGAGCAAGCAATTAATTGCAAAACAAGCTGCATTTCCATTGCTTCTGGGAACTACTTTATCTAACTTCATCACGTTTCCAATGAAAACACCCGCTTGCTGGACGAGTTTGGTCGCATACTCAAGAATGTTGCTAGGGAGAAGTCAAGGCAGTTACTTCTGTCCTGTAGGAAACCTGGGACTCTAGTCTCCTCTTCAGAAGAAACAGTCCATTCATCAGCGAGAGCTGTGCTTATCACCATATACGTTTAAGCAAACGGGGTTGACTGATAGAGGACAGGGTGTGGTTTACAATGGCTTTGGTGAAGAGGAAGGAACTGGGTGCTTACTTAGCTCATCCACGCTCGCAAGCTTGTTAGAGAAGTACGTTTTCTGCATTTGTAAGAATTAAAGCATGTCATAAAAAGACAGAAGAAATTTAGTTATGGAGAAGAACAAACCCTCTCTGGTGCCAACATGCCACGAAAATCCCACAGAAGGACAGTGTTGCTTTCCTGGCAGACCCTTCATATGACTTCCATGAGCAAATAAACTTCACAGCAATTACCAAAGCTATTACTTTTGCTCTCAAACAAAGTTACAGCAGTATCTGTATCTATGCCTTCCTCCACAGCACGCTGTTTTCCAGTCCCGAGCTTCTGGAGAAAGCTCAAATGAAGACATAAAGCATGTCACAGGACAGCTGCTGGGGGGTGAGAGGGCCTGACATGAAATGCAGGCTCTGGAAGAACCGTGACCTGCTGGGAAGCCCCGGCAGAGGCTGTGGCTTGACCACGGGCTCGCTGTATGACAGAAAGGTGTGTGTGCCCAGGTGTGACCCCCTGCAGCAAAAAGCAAAGACCAGGGCATAGAGGATTATGATCAACTATCACTCCCAAGGAAATCCTGTGGGAAAGGATGTGCTTATGCCTCAGCTAGGCTAGTCCTGAGCAGCCGCTGGGTCCAGAAGAGACGATCAGTATCTGCACGTGCAGCAAGGGTTGGTACCACCCCTAAATAACAATCTGACTAAACTCAGTTAGTGCACTGTGTGTCAAAGATTATACATAATCACATCAATAAGAAGCATTTCCCCATCCCTGCACTGTTCCTCCCTACTAAGCAGGTGCCTTAGTGCGTATTTCTGCCACTACTGCTAACTCAGTCTACAAAATTAACCCTCCCAGTGGCACGGCGTAAAGCACAAATCCTTTTGTTTTATCTGGGAAGACAGTACTATCCTTGGATGCTTTCAGTAGCCGTGCTCTGTGGAAAGTTTATCGAGAGCTGTTAGTCTGATGGGTAAATCACCCGGGAAGTAGTAAAACTGGAAAGCAGGAAAGTGGACTTCTAGAAAACACAACATACAGGAACATTACAGTACTTCAGGTTATGCTAATAATGTGATTTACATTCATACATACCGATCAGAAGTACAATTAATTAACTATATCAGACAGCAATTTAACTGGTTAAAATACATAAATACATGAGAACTGTTAAAGGCACAGATGCACTTCATAGTAAGCCACTGGATTTTTACCTGCAGGACTAGCCTGCTCTCATCATAGCGGGTCAGTTTTGTAGACAGTTGCCCAACATAAGGACCAAACTGTGTTCTCTTCTGTATTACTTTCTTTGCAAATACTCCAAGGACTGTGAATAAAAAAAGACCAGTCTAATATTAACATAGACACCACAAACTATTTCTTGTATATTTAAAAACAGTTGTGAAAATGGAGCTAAATACATAGTGCAAAACACATGAATTCTTCTTCTAGACAAATAACCCAGGTAAATAATTCTAACGGGAAGAATCTAAAGAGAATGTAAATATGTACAGAGATTTTTTTAAAAATAGGTATTACATTAAATACAAGCGTGCCTAAAATCCATGACAGGATATTAAACTGAGCATGCAACACAAATGTGTTGATACTCTTCAATGTACAAGACAACGTTATCATAGAGCTCTGCTTGTTGGCATAATGTATGAGGTTGTTCTCTCCCAGTATGAGTGGAGAGAATCTACAACTACACATTACCCATCTTAATCATTCCAGTTATTTCCCTGCCTAATACCAATGGTGCAACACAATAGGGATCTTGTCATTCTCTTTCTGAAATGCAATCAAGGCAAAACTAATTTTACACAGGTAGCTGTGGAAAATTCTCACACTAAGGATGTAGTTCCCTTGTTCAAGCCTGGCCATTCAAATTGCCCTGCCCTCAGAAGGAAACAACAGTCTTTCCATAATATGAACTGAAGATTCTGCAAAAGGTACGTTAACCTGCTGTTCTTTTGAGTTTGCAGGGGGTGGACGAGGGATGTTATTTACTATTTTGTTTCTGACCTCTTATTGAATACTCTTTCCTGTTTTGCATGCTTGGGGAAAAGAAAAAAAACACGTTAATAGTGCAGGGCTGTTACTATTAGATACAAATTCAACATTCATTCAGCTTGTACTGATAGAAGAGAGCTAACTGATTGCTCACAGCTAAATGTCACACTAGCTCTGGCTAATGTCCTGCCATCAGTCTACGCATTGAGGTTGCTAGAAATCAGTCATACAGAACAGTAGCTGAATGTGAGCTTTAGCTGTGCTCAGCTGAAAATAAAGTAGTCTTCGTACTGTTAATACCCAACGATTATGCCTTGAGTCATCCATGAGAACAAGCCACTGTTAATGCTTCTGTCTCCTCTTTCTCAAATGTAGGAAAAAGAGCTAAAATACTTACTCTGCTGGTTTCCAGCTCGCAGCTCCAACACTCGCAAAGTGAGGTAATGAGGTAGGGTGAGTCGGGCTCGGCTAGGAATAACCCTGTCTTTAGCCCTGATGAGCGGTCCGTGGAGTTTGCATTCTCCTATAAGGCTTTTACCGCAATCCTCACACCCTACAAATCCAGGAAAGGGAATCTGTTACTAAAAATGACATACCACTCTCCAATTTACTCTCTTCTCATTTTGTCACCTTGAGAACACATCTTGAATTACCAACGCTTTTCTTCACACCAGTGGTTTACGCTAGGAAGTGAAAAGATTATCTGCAACCCGAAACAGAACTAGGAAGGTCTGAAGTAAGACTTCCCCTTTGTGCATTCTCTCCTGTGCGAATCGGTGGGTCCTGACCTCCAAACATTTATACACATATTCATTTGGAGGCGTCGCAAACTGTGCCTTTGAAGACTAGGATGGCAGCAAAACTGGAGCCCGCAGCGTGCACACCTATAAATCAAGATGTATGTATTTATATAGAAATGAGAAGGGCACACTTGCAAAAGGTAATTCGCAGAGATCCAAGGAGTCCAGGAAAGATCACTGTGAGTCTGCATAAACCACTCTCAATAGAAGACAAGACCCTTGGTGTACCGTGAAAAATGAGTATGATGGGTCTTACAGTCACAACTCAGTTGACAATCATGCAAGGGCAGCCTTCTCATAGACCGTCCTGCCTGGGGAAGTAAGCAAAAAGGGCACACTGCATCTCCCAGTCACGGGTTCACAATAACAACATCTGCAGGCTGAACACATGGCGCATCCAGAGAAGTCATTAATGAGAAATACAGGTCTGCAAACTGACTTTCCCCCAGCACAGTGAGGTATTTTTGGTTCGGCGTAGCTCAAACTGGTTGCCAGGGAAACTCATATGGAGCAGTGACACAACGGAGCAATGAGACTCTCCAGCAGAAGGTCATCCTGGCACTGGTGTCACGTGGGGTGGTGGGAAAAATGGGTGCACTAGCACAAAACCTTTTTATAGACAGTAGAAACCAAACCAGTGAGTCAACAACACTTCACGACTGAGTTAAAAGGAAAAGCTGATATTGGTCATCCATGACTACCTCATTTTGTGTTACTTCTGAAAACTCTGCTGAGCAAGTCTATTCAGAAAGCAACAATCAGGAGCAGAGGAGGGGAGCCAGAACAGCCAAGAGAGTCCAAGGGAGCCACAAAATGCTGCAGCAGAGACTGAGGCAGGAGAGGTGAGGCTTCACCACAGACAGGAGCTCATAGCCAAAGAGGTCTAGAGAAGCAGAAGAGCTCAGGAGACACCCCACCTGGAGAGACATCAGAGATGGTCTTTGAGAAAGGACCGTAGCACCGTAAATGCCACATTCAGGGTAGCTCGAAAAGGTTTCAATTTGTAAACACAAGTAGGTGCTTGACTAAATTACACGCCTCGAGAGCCTAAGTCCAAAATCTCCCCAAATAAGTCTGCAGTGTTCCTACTGAGCTCTTTGGGCTCTCCACTAACTCTAAATGAGGAGGTAGACTTGTGTGTTGGTCAGGCTGCAGGCACTGCAGTAGTCAGTATTTTTCAATACTTTGGGGACCATGTAATAGTTTTCTTTTGCCAGGCTGCAAGACTGCACACCTGCACTAGGAATAGCTGACATACATTATTTAATTCTTTTTGCTAGCACTGCAGAGAAAGAACATGCCACTCTACAGCCATCACTTAAAATGCACAGAAAATAAATAATGCAGCTGCAAGACAGATTTTTCTTGTTACACACTGGTTTATGTACCTAAAAGTCCTCTACAGCTAGGCTGCAAGAAAAAACATATTTTCTTGGTGATTTAACTTAATTGGCTTTTAAATAAATTACTAAAAATCTATGTCTTCTGAGGGCAACAAAATTCTGAGGGCTTCCTGAGCTTACCTAGAATAATAGTGACTTTGTCTCAAGTCAAACAGCTCCTGCTTGGAGAGTCGTCATATGCAAACTGCGAAAAAAACATTACTGAAAGGAAAACGGAGACAAAGAACCACAGTTAGAGGAAGGATGTATCTAATCGTAAAGTACACGACCTTATCAATCTGTGCCATGCCTCTGTGATTCATCACCACCAAGCTCCTGAGCAAACCTTGCAGCCACCCCGGGGCAGTGCCCACTGCAGAGGCCCCAGGGTGGGAAGGCTGGAAAGGGAAAGGAGGGAAGAAGGGCCTTCCTTACATCGGCCTCCAAATTTGGCACTGGTGCCCCATTCGCAACCTGCCTTGGTCCTCTGGATCCAAGACGTAAGGTCTGACTGAAATGACTGAGGCGGTGTGGGTGCTGGAATCATAGAATCATGGAATTGTCTAGGTTGGAAGGGACCTTTAAGTTCATCTAGCCCAACCATCTACCTAACTCTGATAAAAAAACATCACTGAACCATGTCACTAAGCACTATGTCAACCCATCTCTTAAATACCTCCAGGGATGGTGTCTCAACCACTTCCCTGGGCAACCCATTCCAATACTTAATAACCCTTTCAGAGTAAAAATTTTTCCTAATATCCAACCTGAACCTCCCCTGGTGCAACTTGAGGCCACTTCCTCTTGTCCTATTGTCTGCGACTTGGGAGAAGAGACCAACTCCCACCTCTCTACACCCTCCTTTCAGGTAGTTGTAGAGAGCAAGAAGGTCTCCCCTCAGCCTCCTTTTCTCCAGGCTGAACCCCACCTTCCTCAGCTGCTCCTCACAAGACTTACTCTCCCTCACCAGCTTTGTTGCCCTTCTCTGGACCCGTTCCAGCACCTCAATGTCTTTTTTGTGGGAAGGGGCCTGAAACTGGGCACAGCCCTCGAGGTGGGGCCTCACCAGTGCCGAGTACAGGGGGATGATCACCTCCCGGGTCCTACTCGCCACACTGTTCCTGATACAGGCCAGGATGCTGTTGGCCTTCTTGGCCACCTGGGCACACTGCTGGCTCATGTTCAGCCGACAGTCGACCAACACCCCCAGGTCCTTTTCTGCCAGGCAGCTCCAGCCACTCTGCCCCAAACCTGCATCGCTGCATGGGGTTGGTGTGACCCAAAGGGAGAGGCAATCCTCCCAAACCAGGCAATGCTTTGCACTCTGAATGGGAGCAGAGCATGTCACCAAGCCCAGAGATGGCTCCCCAGGTGGCACACCTCACTGGCACGATGGAGCCCTCAGCTAACACTGAATGAAATTACCTACAGAGCTGGAAGGGTTTTTTTAAGCATTTTGCTAGTATGGTTTGGGATTTTGACCTGGAATCGCTGCGCAGCACCTTGAAATATCCAGAGCTGTCCAAGGCTTGTTCTAGGATTTTCTATCTTTTTGTTACATGGGATACATAGATAACTAGATGACTTAGTTATTTAACAGGCATCCCAGAATTACATTCACTACATAGTATTTCTGACCCCACACCAGCATATTACTACCCTGACTCTGAATTTATTGCACACTAAAAATTGCCAGGTGCATCGGAAGCACAGGACTGGACCACTGTAAATATAACAACTTTAGGGGCTACCCTGGGGAAGGGGCATCCTCGTCATTTCTTCCCCCCAAACTAACTGCACAAAACTGTCACGTTCACATTATTCCCCAAAGGTAATTACAGACCAAATCCTTTGTATTTCAACGCTAAATTACAGATGCTGTTGGCAAAGGAATGCACGCATTATCATAGCTGCAGCACGGCGCCGGTTTGCAAAGCTCACACAGATTTTATGCCCTCTTTTAACTTGGCTGTTTAAGTGAAATGTAATTTTTTCAACAACAGCCTCAGAACACACTCTAACCTGTTCTGAAATATGGAGCATCCAGCTATGGAAAAAACACATACTTTGTCATATGAGCACTAGGAATTAAATACACTTGGGTAGAAAAATCACTTTCTGTGAAGATTTTTTCTGCTCTTTGTTAGGCAGTTTAGTACCTCACTTGATGCCTTTAGTTTCCCTGTTCCCCTAAATTGTATTTACACAAATAAAATTAATGGATTAGATGTCATGTTTTCAGGAATAAGCACATTAGAAAAGAAAAAGTAAAACTGCCTCCGTTCCTCTGCTTTGCTGTGATTTACATGAGTAGGCCACAAAAAGAAATAAACAAGATTCACAGGAGTTAAACAAGCTGTTAAAAAACAGATTGTGTAATTTACTACATCTTGAGAGCAGTAGCGCTATATTGTCCCCCGGAGGGTATTTCTCCGTTCTTTCCCTATGTCTTTGCAACAACTCTGAGAAAGTTCCTAATAATGCCTCTTTAATCTGTCTGTAGCTAAAACTGCACAAGCCGATAGATCTCGTAGCGGGTGAGGGTTTTATTGTGCTGAACCCCAGTGCAGCAGTGGGGAGGCAGGGGTGTAGAAGAGCCCGGCACGGGTGCAGGTACAGACTCCCAGCAGGTTACGGTGGTGCAGCCACCACCTTGTCACAGGGACGAGGTGCTCATGCCCTGAGAGTAGGGGTACATCTCCTGTGTGCCCCCAGTTTGTTACCCCCGTGCCCCACTGTATCTGCTCCCACTTCTGCCCGTGCCCAGGCACGGCTGGCAGCCATGGCTTTCTCCTGCTCTTTGGGTGAGCGCAAAAAAGACACCCTCTGCCTGATGGATCTACTCCCACCTCCTGGGCTGACGGGAACGCTGGTAGCCGTGTTCCCAGGGAGGAGAAGGGGCTGTCAGTGTGGCTCACCTGTACCGTCCTCACCACGCTGGCGCTTCCCCCCAGTCCAGGTCTAGGTGACAGCTCTCCTTTGCTGCGGAATACAGCCTGGCAGCCTCGCTGGCTGTAGCCCTCCAGATGGTTCTGGGGCCGGCCACACTGCACGGGGACAAGCTCCTGTGGCCAGCAGTAGCCAAGCTGGCCACTCGAGCAAAGTGGACTCGAGCACAGTTAACGAAGTCGGGATTGTGGAACAGCAGCACCCTCGGAGCACCGTGCCACCCCCACAGGCACAAGCCCGGCCTCGGGGAGAGCTCATTAGCGTGGGCAAGGAGCCACGGGCTGAGGTTACACAAAGTCCGGCCGCAGAGATAAGGGGGGCTATACATAGCCATACTAGGAACTGCAATCACTGTCGTGATAGCTGGAACATACCACCAGCTCCCGAACCAATCACCGACAGAACACCGCTTTTTAAAAACCAGTTTGCTGGAAACGAGATGCCTATCAGGCAGCCCTTCCTGCCTTCTCCAACCTCTGCTTTCAAGCGAGATTTTGCAGTTATCTGAACACTTCAAAGATGCCTGCGGTGCGACTCACGTGCCCCGTGAAGGCAGAGGTTAAATCGTTCCTCTTAAAACGTCCATTTCGAGCGAAGACGCCCCGGGAGAAACCACTGCCCGGCGCTCGCAGCGCCCGGCGTTGGCTGGGCTGTTCTGCAGCATTAGAATTAGCTCCCCTGCGCACAGGGAACAAAGATCAGTGTACACAGCAGCCCAAATCCCAGCCTAATTACAGTCATAAGATTTGCATAGCAAACAACAGTAATTTATCCCAGAGGAAAACCGGACCGCTCCGTTAGCCACCTTCAGCTTCCACGTAGCGGGACGCCGCATACGTACCTTGGGGACATTTTCTCAAATACCTTGGATTATGCCAGCCCTGGCTCTCCTTACACTAAGGTACATGAGGATTTCCCTCCCCGGGGTTCGTTCTGCCTCACTCCTTGCTGGAAAAGCTTGAAAACCTTGTTCTACAAGATAATTTATTTGGCAAAAATTCGAAGCGCTCAATTAGCAAACAGTTAATCCCAAGTTATTTTCCTATTATTGTGGGCCACTGCCACGCATTTCCTCTGTAAAAAACGTTTATGAAAGAAGCCTCCAGTGTCCTAAGTTTGATGAGCAAAGTGCATTTACAAAGGAGCTGAGGCTCTTAACTGATTAATAATTCATCCAATTTATATCACAGTAAAATAGAACTTTTAATAATTACCAGAATTCAGAATAATTTTATACAAATCCCATTAACCTCTGATATTTTGTCATGCTAAATTTTCTAGTGATTTTCACTTTTTAACTGTGATAACTGATCCCTAGTCCAACACAAAAATAAGTCAACATTTCTTCAACGTCTCCTTTTCATGTCTCTTCTATCTCATACAACAGAAATTTGTATTAGCAGAGCTTCAACTGCTCAGCTCTGCATGGGAAAAAAAAATAAAAAATACATAAATCCGGAAACCACACTGTGGGCTGACTTTGCAATCTGAGAAAAGACTGAGAACTTGCACATTTATGTACCACATAACCAGTTATTTGGGAAGCAGGTATTGCATTTTCCATAAACACGCACCCAAAATAACACCCCCCACGAAAAAGAAGGGGGGCACAGGGGGAGATTTACTCCTCAGTGCTTGAGAGGGAAACTTTCAATAGATTCCAAGCAGTGAGTTCTCACGTGCCTGACACACGGAGACCCTGAAGCCTCATCGTCTCTACCTGGTGGGACCAGTACAGATGCTGTGGGACATACTGGGGACACACTGGCTCCCTTACCAAGGGCTTGTGCTGCTGAGTACCATCCCTGGGCTCACAGGAGAGTGGACAAACAGCCCCCAAGATGCTGCTGGAGGTGAAGGAGAAGTTCTGGTCCTGCACAAGGGTAAGCAGCATCCTGCGAGTGAATGCCTACACCTTTTCTTGGGGCCTCCTCTCCACAGGGAGGAGAACAGTAGGTGGTTTGCAAATGTCCCAGCATTCACTCTTAACATTAAACACATTTATAGGAACATGACCTCACTCTACAAAAATGTAAAACTTAAAACCCGAGTTACTATATTTGGAGAGGGAAACAGAGAAATAAACCAGCAAACATGCCTTACTGCCACATACATTCAGTCAGAGCAGCACGTCGAGCTAATTCCCTGAAACTGGGACCCGTCACTGCAGGTGAGCCCGGTCCTTTAGACATCCTGACCCAGACGCTGATCTGCAGTGACACCTTCCCTCACCTCACCTCCAACCTCCTCATGTCCCCCCGTGCCATCGTTCCCAAGAGGAAAGAAGATGTGGAGAGAGGGTATATCCTCAGGTCTCCAGCAGCAGGAGATCATCTGTCAAGGACACTTGCTTCTGCCTTACAGGGGTATGATCCTGTCCAGCACAGCTGTTCTCATGGAAGGATGCCTGTAGAAGGGAGGCTCAGCACTTATCTGACTGTAAAGAAATCTTCTAACGCAAAGGGCACATGCACTTTCCTGGCAGACATGAGTTTAAGTATGTAAACTTCAGAACTCCGAAACTATTTATTATACAAACATATAAATAATGACGACGACTATGATTCGTTACCAGTTCCTAACAGGGAGTAATCATGACAACAGTCAAGCACATCTGGGAACAGTAAGTTTTTCTCCTGGTGACCAAGAAGTACTACGACAGGCATAGCCAGAAGGAATTTAACCAGCCTCCCATAGAGAGTCATCCTCCCACCAACCCCAAAAAGGCTTTCTACCATGGTCCTTCATCTAGCAAACCTTTGGAGCAAAACAGCTAGAAAATCCTCAAGGAGCTCAGACGGGCTGTGAAATTCGGCAATGTGACTGTGCACAGCAGCTTCAGCAGGTTCCCACGAAGCCTGTGCAAGAGAAAGATACCTGTGTGCTCTGCTGTTTCTCACTAACTTCACAGCCTGGAGGAAAAGAACACCCCACAACTTCACAGAATCATAGAATGGTTTGGGTTGGAAGGGACCTTAAAGATCATCCAGTTCCAACCCCCTGCCATGGGCAGGGACACCTCCCACTAGACCACTTGCTCAAAAGCCCCATCCAGCCTGGCCTTGAACACCTCCAGGGTGTTCAAGGTGTAAGGTGAACTTACGTTCACCGTTTGAACACTTGAAAGGGCACTAACTTATAGGACTTCCCTGCAAACTTAAATTAAAACCAAAAAAAAAACCCCAAAACCAACAAACCAAACAGCAGGGAAAGTATGTAGGTGTGTTTATCAAGTTTAACTTCACTCTGCAGTCTCAGTAACCTGTTTATCAAACTTCTTGGTAGGTTCGTTCATCTAAAAATTAGTTCAGATCAAAGCACTGACTGATTGAAAACTAATTAAAAAAAATAATCTTTTTCTGGTTATTCTTGGGGCTAAAACTTACGTGACACATTTCTGGTACACTGCATGGGGTTTGGTTGCTATCAGAACCTATATACATAACGAGCATAGTTAAGTGAAGTCACTTCCCATAGTTTACATGTAATAGCTTCTAATCAGCACGAACAAAGAGACTTCTCTCATTGCTGAAAGCTCAATACATTTCAAACAATCAAACTGAAAAATGCAGTTGGATTTGTCAGGGTTTTTTTCCTTCTCTCCTTCCCTCTCCCTCCACTGGCTTGGCAAGAATTCATATAAAATTATATCCAGAAACAGGGAAGGACGTTAACAGCAAATTCACAGGAAAAACTGCTATTTTTTATGAGAAACAGCCCCAGTCAGCCTTGCCTGCTCCTACGAAGTACCCAGCAAAAGCTTCCCAGGAGCCAAGCCTTCCTGTTGCACTCTGCCCACCTGCCCCCAGCAGCTGGTCCTGGAGCAAGGCTGTGAAACCTTCTACTTGGGGTCTTCACCAGCACTGTCCAAACCATCCTCCTCCAGCACTGCAGACACCAAAACTAAAATCTCCCCATTCACAGAAATACAGTCAGCCATTGAGTCGTATTCTCCTACGCACCCTGTGGCTCCTGAGCCACATTTTGGACCCGTCTAACCTACACCTCCAACAGCAAAAGTTGCTTTAGTTAGTCTCAAGTACTTTTTCTTTGGGGGAGATTTTTGGCAGACCATTTGATTTATTTTAGTGTCAGGACCTTTTAGTGGATAACGTTAATGCTACTGCTGCAATTTAACACGGGCAGCAGAATCTTCTGTCTTTGTTCTAGCAAAAAAAAACCAAGGCCATATGTCTTCCTAAATGTATGTATGTATGTATGTATGTATACACACACATGCACACAGCCACACACACCGTATCGAGTGCATTAATACAGCTGATAATTTTACTGACGGCAGGTCAACACCATGGTTTCAATTCCGATAAACGAAGTGCAGCAATTCTAATGCTTAGTATTAATTAGTTGAAATATTTCCAGCCCTTCCAACACTCCCTTAAAAGGGAACCTTACATTGGGTCTCTCTCCTTCACTTAAGTTGGTTGTTACTGGCCACTAAGTCCATATGTCTTGTGGAGACTGGTGGAGGGCCCAGCCACCTCTCCTTAGGGAACAAGCCCAAAACATAGAATCATAGAATGGTTAGAGTTGGAAGGGACCTTAAAGATCATCCAGTTCCAACCCCCCTGCCATGGGCAGGGACACCTCCCACCAGACCAGGTTGCTCAAAGCCCCATCCAGCCTGGTCTTGAACCCCTCCAGGGATGGGGCAGCCACAGCTTCTCTGGGCAACCTGTTCCAGTGTCTCACCACCCTCACAGTAAAGAATTTCTTCCTGATATCTAATCTAAATCTCCTCTCTTTCTTGCTCTTTCACTTGTGACACAACTTCCCACATGAACTTGCGGGAACTTTCCCAGCAAAGACACTAGCAGCTGGGATAGATTTCCAGCTGCTTACTGGTAGAAAGGACCAGGCAGATAGACATGCTTTGGAGAAGGAGATGCGAGTTTACTGGAGGAGATAATGAGGAAGCCTGGCATGACAGAGCACAGAGATGCTGTACTCATCCTGTGCTTGGAGAACCTGAGGTCTTTCGAGACAGTTATAATTAAATGAAGCAACCTACAGCTACTGGCAATAAATGCACAGCGTGAAAACCATGGGACCCACTTCTGCAGGTAGAAGTCACTACAGTGGGCTCTGCTGATGTGCCAGTAGCCACGATATGAAAGAAGGAAGTCCGTGTGGAGAAGTGAATACACAGACACTTAGGGGCTGAGCCCTTGGAGTGAAAAAACACTCCCAATCCACATTACATTCAGTGGAAACCAAGCCTGAATAAAACTGGAAAAACAGTTAACATTTGCAGTGAACCGTCCGAAACTCCTACAGGTATTCCAATTCATCCCTGAGAACAAAAAAAAAAAAAAAAAAAAAAAGATAGTGGTGGGGTTTTGACTAATGAATCCTTGCAAGCATATATTTAAAATATTGAAATATAGGAGTCTTCTTTTAAGAGCATCAGGTTTTGTAGACAAAGGGTCATTTAACAGCTTAGCAGAACAGCCTTAGTTCTTACTCTGCATCACCCTCATAGCAGAGGACACAGCCAATAACTTCTGTTATTACTCACCTAATTTCCAACACGAAAAGGAAGCTCGATTCCCAGCTTCTCTGGGAACAAAACGGGTAGGAGACTCTCATCCTTAGCCTTTATGATCCTGTTACATTATTGCCCTCTTTCAAGGCATGAAGTGATTTCTTTAAAAAAACCAACACAACACACAGGCATTGGGAAGCTTTTCTGCTGAACAAAAAACGTATTTCTGTGAAAAAAATACTCACACGTGCAAGTGTTGCATCTGTGTTTCCTGTGTTACTTGTTCTCTTTTTGCCTGAGATCTAACACATATTTCTATTTTCTACTCTAAAGAACCATAATTATCTACTGTCTTAACTGATACTGCAATAAAGAAATTATGTCCACCTGAGCTTCTTTAACAAACTGATTAAGAAAGGAAAATAAAATTGGCAGGAACAGATTAGGCAGCAATACACTACATTTCGCTTACAATAATTATTCTCCTCAGGCATAACGACAGCCTTGAGGCCAGTTCTGCAAAACAGAGAATTACAAAGTATGTGGCTATTATTACTGAGAATTACATCTGAGAGTTGCAAAAATTTGTGGGTTTAGAAAAAAATTGCAGATTTTTTCCTACAGATGAAGCACCCTAAATTCATATTATAATGTATGTCCATAAAGCCCTATTTATTCTCCTGTTGACAGGCACCTCAGTTTGAGATTAAATGAAATTAAAACATTTTTTCTCCATTTGTTCCTGATTAACTTGTAGTTTCTTTAAACTATTTCCAAAAGTCACAAAAATAAAAATAACAGTAGTCTATATTACTAGAATCTAAAAAGCAACTTTGCTAAGCAAAATTGCAAAGAATTTGTTCCTGTTTTCTTATGTTCCTAGAGAAGTACAAAAGATCATCCTACAAGACCAAAAGGTGATAAAATCACCACCTTGGGGGAAATGCATCATTCCTCAAATATACGTATTTGTACAACCCTGGTCATTTAACACGCATATTTACTTAGAGCTGTGTATGCTCACATAACCCACTTTGTATTTGGTCTATCTTACTCCGTTGGTTGAAAATAAATGACTTTGTATTCCTTTGCCATTTGTGACATTGCCAATAGGTCACAATGGTGTTCATATTTTATAAAGAACCTTGATGTTAGAAGAGGCAAAGGGACAACTGTCTTGCCAAAACATCCCCATGTACTTCCCCTACACATTTCTGTCTAAAGGCAGTCCAGTAAGTTAAACACAACACCCTCTGCCTTGCCTTATCACCCAAGTAACAGGGAACAAATGCCACCCTCTGTGTCACACATGAATCATCTACTTTCTTCTCCATTACACTAACTAAAAAAGCTCTGATCGACTGAGCTTTCCACAACCATAACTCTTTTCTATTTACACCATTACAAGTACCCTCACTGGTCAACATTTTCATAACACATCTAGACTATTAAAATGACCTACAAATATACCTCCCTTCCAACTTAAATATTAACTTTAAATCAGCTTTAGCTTTCAATTTTAGCGTCTTCCAACGTCTATCATGTATAAATACACTTAAGTGAGGTGAAAAAACACTCTCGTCACATTTGGATAACAATAATGACAACAGAGCTCAAAAATATCAATACCAGCCTGCTTGAGCTCAATGTTTTTACCTCTTTGTCAAAATCATAAATGCATTTTTATTTTATTTTTTTTTCCTTTTCCCTCTGAAAATCTTGGAGATTTAGAAGGCAGATGCCACAAGCAACACCACTGACACTCAGCAGCTAAGCAATGTATTTTTATTTTCAGGATAGCAAAGTGTTCTAAAGAAGGCATGTTTGCATATGGAGCCCAAATGCTTCCAAGAAAAACAGATAAGTTATCTGCTGTAGAGAAGAGCAAAATGAGACAAAACTAGTATGATTACCAGCTCAAAGTCACTCAAAGCAAAAATGCCAGACTGAGGAACACAAACTACTCTGATAAAATGTGAAACGTCCCAAGCACTTCCCCCAAAATAAGGGGATTACTCAACAGTTTTCAAACAACTGCACACACGAACAGACACTTTGAAGCAGGTTCGCAACACAAAACCAGCAATTCCTACTTGCAAGACAGCAATTACTCTTTTTGGAGCTTGCCCTTACCCTTAAACTGACAGAGGAAGAAATTACATTACTTAACTTTTTTTTTCCTGCAGTCATAAGTTGGCCACACCTGAAAGTTGTAGCTACGTGAGCTCAGAAACCTTCTTCTTCAGTCACCACAGAAACTAATATAGAAACTCTGGCGGTTTGTTCTCCTGTTTTCAGCAGAAAATTTACATATGAATTACACACCAAATTCCTTTGGTCTGATAAACTGTTCTGGACCCGCATGAAAAAAACACTGCTTCTTCATTATCATCCTCCTCTTGCTATTCTTAGCTGCCTTTACAAAAAAACTGTACATCTAAAACCAGCAAGCGTAGTGGTAAGTCCATCTCCTGTCTTGAGTCTACACGTAGAAACAGGTTTGGAAATATATTCTTACATTTCAAGGGCTTTCAGATTCCCAGATTTTCTGCCAGACAGGCCCACTTGTTAGTCACTGCCTTGTGCCCTGGTATTAACACAGCGATTTTTACCAATCAAGAAATCATCTGATGCAATTCGGCTGATTCTCAAAGACCTGCATATAATAGCCTACATAAAGGACTCACGTTCAGGATTTGACTGCAAGACCCAAATACCAAATTATTGCCTATTAATTTTCATATTCATTAATCATCATCAGATAAAGAACAAATGAACACGCACAGAGGCTAGAAACAGCACAAGAGTTACTTCGGTGTTTCCCATGAGAGAATACAATTCAAACATTGTTTCTGCACTTGAGAACACAAGTGCAAACATTTCATAATCGCGCTACGTATGGGAAATCAAAACAATCCTTACCTTATTTAAAACGGCCTTTTTTAGTAAAAAGTCAGGCTATGCTAGTACAAGGTGGCAGGAACCGTGCCATCCTCCTTCGGCAGGCTTTTCCAACTGCCTCTGTGTTCAACTGAGTCTAACTCCACTCTGTTTTGTTTGCCCGAGAGGGACCCATTCAGCACCATGTGCTCCTTTTCAGCTGTCAATAAACAGAAGCGGTGAATTCCCCGGCGCTTCACAAAGCTAGTTAGGCATAGCCATTCATTTCTTGGGGAAAACAGGGCATTGATTTCAGCAAATTCCCAGGGAGCAGCTACAACAAAGAGATCAAAGACCCACCTCCTTTCCTGCCCGGCTTTGGCCGGCCTGGCCAAGGGGACCAGCGACAGGTTTCCCGAAGAGCGGGCTCGAGCCCCACCGACCACCGCGTGCTCCATTCATGCCCGTCGCCTTCCTACGTTCCCGGGACAGCCCCCGGCGCTAACCGTGACAAACCCTCACATTCAGGCAGCATAATATACTGCACGCTAGTTCAACCAAGGATAAAAAGAAAAACAAGCACCGAGGGGAAGTCCGTTGCTTCCCCGACCGGCCGAGCCTCAGTAGCTGCCAGACATTTTAGAAACTTCTCCTTTTTTTTTTTTTTTTTTTAATCCTTAGCTTCTCCGTCTAAAACAGAGAAATACTTGCTACCTCAAATTCAGCGGGCCGTAACTTCACCGGGACGTTGGCTTTTTTGGTTTATTTCCACTTAGTTGCTGGAACTTGAGGTCTACCCGCAGCAGCCCTTGTGCTGTGTGGCCATGACATTTTCTTTGTGCAATTTCCCCAGACTGCAGCAATTTTTTTTTCCTAGGAATCTAAGGAGGTTTGGTCTTGTTTGGTTAGATTTTTCCTTTTTCTTTTTATTTATACATCTAGTCTTCATTAATGTGACCCGGAACAAGATTTTTTTTTAATTGTGGAATTTGACCTTGTATTGAACCAAGCATTAGTGAAAGACGATGCTGCGGTCAGGGTTAGGGACTGGGTGGTTAGGCTACACGTTTACCACTGAATAGTAAGAACCAGAGACTCTTCTCTGGTGCTGACACCACCTGGCATCAGCTCCACGTGTCTAAATGCTTCTCACTTCCCTTTTCCCACACAGTTTTTGGTTACATTCAAATTCCCACCTGGAACAGAGCCTGGTAGATGTTATCCCCAAAACATACCTTGGTGTTGCTTGTGAACACACACCAGTACTAAGCTCATGGGCTGGCTCTGGACTATTGATTTATATAAAAAGAGACATAAAGATCTAGAGTCACTTCACATCTTTACAAACATGCCAATGTTATTATTTATTTTTCTCCCGTGCACGGACATTTTTCCAAGGCACTACCTGGCTGTCACAAACCCCACATGCATGTGTACTCCCATCAGATGGAACCTGGAAAGTCCCCAGGTCCTGCCTCAACACCATTCACATGTCTCCGAGTGAGAAGACAAACATCTTGTCCAATCATGACCAAGCCATGTTGTGAATATTTCCAGCGTGGGAAATTCCACCACTCCCCTGGGCAGCCCATTCCAATGTTTAATCAATCCCAAAGTGAAAATACCCCCTATATCCATGGGCATCTGCCCTAAAGCAACTTGTGGCCATCACCTATTGCCCTGTCACAGCGTATCCTTGGGGAGACGATTGCTTCCACCTTCTTCTCCATCACCACCATTTTTCTATTGGAAGACCATGGCTAGATTCCCCACAGCCCTCTCTTCTCCAGGATGAACACATCCATCTCCCTCAACCTCTCCTCAGGTGACAGCTTCTCAGCTTTCACCTTCTGAGCTGAAGACAGAAAAACTGAACCGCCAGGGCATAAATTAGCTGAAACAGGCAAAGTAGCTTCAACATCTGAGTAGAGTTGAGGAGTCTTAAGTGATTCTGAGCAGGCCCACTGTGCAGTCACCCTGCCCTCTTTAACATTTCACTCCCAACAGCAGCTATGCCTGTTGCATACAATACAGTCGGGCATATTGCATTCCTCATTTTAGAGTTCTCCCTGTATCTAAATGGCACTTAAGCATGCCCCCAAATTGCCAGTTAGCAGATAAAGCTCAAAAAATGCACTTTCACAAATAACATGATCTGGAACTACAGGTATCACCTCCACAGACATCTGCTATCTGCCAGTCTCCCACTGGTGTTTTTATATTTATTAATATATTACAGTTACTGACCAAAAAAACGTATTTTTTTTCCTCGTTCCTGTGAGCAAGTATTGGAGACTGATAAAACGGGTTTCTGAAATTCCCCTCTTATGCTACACAGTGGGCAGTTGGACAGACCTTAGAGGCAACAATAAAAAAATGGAAGCTGAGGGACTCCAAAAGAAAGCATGGAGATCAGATCAATAAGCATAGAAAATGTGCTTAATGCTGCAGATAGCCCAGGCTGGAGCGAGAGCGTGCAAGTATTGGACAGACTTGAGCAGTATTTTTGCCGTAGTTATGACAGCAAAGTATAGGAATATGTCACTTGTATATTCTTTGCTGTCGAAAAAGAAGGATGGGTAACAGTGATGAGGAGTGAGATCTGGACGCGACTTGGATAATGACGCCTTGGAAACACAGGAGTTAAATTCACAAAGTGATTAAAAAACCACAAGCACATCACTCAGTAGTCATCTGGAATGGTATTTGTGCCAAAGATAGATAAAACATTTTAGATAGAATTGTAATTTTTTAAGTCTCAATGAACCAGTCTGTTCTTATACATGGGCCAGATTTTTACAATTTTACTCATATTAAGTCATGCTTTACTCCAAGAATAATCCCGTTGATTATAATGGCAATATTGTTCCACAGATGTCTCAGAAGAAACGCAAATGTAAAAGCAGACTTTATACTTAAGATAAAAGACATCAATCATGAGCACATCTGGGAATCTGATAAAAACATATGGTACAAAAAAATCACTGTGGGATGAAGGAAATGTACTTACACAGCAGGTCTGTGGACATGTTTACAGATCAGGCAAAGGAAACCTACATAAAATAAATGAAAAAAAGAATGATCAGTTTTCCAAACTAGCACTATTCATGTTTAAACCTCATGCTAGTTATCATATGCATAGTTTTTTAGCTCTTAAGGAAATGATGAGGATGTATCTAGGGAAATCTAACAAGGAGGGACTTCAATTTGTGGAGAAAAAGAGTAAATCCATCATTTTTATTCCTTAATAAATTATTTCATTTCACAATGTGAATTGACAATATTTGTGTAATACATTTTAATTACGAACAATTTACTGTATCCCACATCTTCGTTAACATTTATTATCAAACCAGAGTTTTGAGGTGCCATGTATTTTACCACATTGCATGCCATTCTCTGTTTAAACCTGCTACTTCTGGTGTTCATCTTAAGAGTCCCACCCTTGCAAAGTCAAAGCAAATATTAACTAGATACAAGACATGACATTCTATTTGCTCTCTTGAAAGACTTCTGGAGACTTCTAGTTTTCTGCTGAACTCTGTCCATCTTGTTCCCTTTGCATCCATCTGGGTTTTGACTGAAATTTTACTTAAAGCACATAGAAGCAGAGCCTGTCTTTTCTGTAGCTGTCTGGAGCAGCCTCCAACACAGAGGGATCCCAAAGTGTGGATAAGGCTACTTGGAGCAACAGAAATAATAAGGCATATAATAATAAGGGGGCATACAAGTAACAGTACAAATCACATCAGCATATGCCACTTTGTTGTGTCCAGTACAAGTCTTGAAAAATTAAGGCAGTCTTCGAAGGTGTATGTATATGACTAAGGGTGAAAACTTGACTCTGATGAAGACAACGGTATTTTGCTGCTGACTCAAATGGGTCAAAGACAACAACTTTGTTTTTAAAAACCACAATGATCGTTAGTAAGATGCTTCCAAATTAATCGGAGCTGGTTGGGAGAGTTGAAGGAAGAGGAGTATGGAAGAAGGCAATAAAGATGACAGGAAAAATGGATGGCAAAGAATAATGAGAACTGAGAAGGAAACAGACTCAAGGGGCGTGAAGAAGTGGTAAGAGAAAGTGAATGCACAGCACGATGAGGCAGAGAGGAGTCAGTGGCCTGATGATGAGAATTTGCCAAGGAAGAAGCTATGACTCTACCAGGTTGTCCATAAGCAGGATGAGGATCTCTGCTGAACCCTAGAAGCACACTTGGGCAACGTAACAAGTATGCTAATTACATTAGCAAGTTAACAATTGATAAACTTACATATCCTCATCTGAGTGCTCACAGACCCAAGACCAAGACACAGAGTCAGCAGATCCAACTTGCTATGTTACCATTTCCCCATCACAACCTAATCAACCCCCCAAGGATTTAAATTGTCAACCTAGCATAAAAGACAACATGTAAAGAAACTATATTTTATAGATGCTCTGCGCTGTGGAATTTGGAAGAGTATCAATGTCAAAATATAAAGAGCTGCCTGGTCTTTCCTTCCCACATGCTTAAAGATGTCTTTCAAGCCTATGCTGCCTTCACCAAACAGAAGACAAATAAAAGCTTTGCATTTTAGAGTGATTTGCAGTGGTGGGTGGTGAGGGGTAGCTGACAGGTACATACAGTGGTCTTTACTGCAGAAAACTCATATTTTCAACACAAAACCAAACAGATTGCTCCCACCTTTGGGATGCACTCATTCCCCGACATCAGTGGGATAAAACTGACAGGGAGCAGCTCACCGGAGACCTTCAGCAGGAAAGACACTACAAGGAAAGATGCTTCAACTGCCCATGCACAAACGTCCTGCGTCCTTTGAGGTGCCCTAGGACATTTGAAACACACACATGAAGCCGATAGCTATAATATTGGTTAGACAGCAAAAAGAGTCCCTCCTGGACCAGGAGCTAGAAGCCAGGCAGGGCTACCCGGGGCAACTCAGCCAGAACTAGATGCTTATGTTTCAGCAAATTAATCAAGTCCTACAGTATTGCAGTTTGTCTGTTTTTACAAGAAGCCAGGCAGAAAACAGGCAGACTGATGGTACATGACTTCTGTCTGAGATCACAGGGACTGCAGATGAGGGATGAAACACAAGTGCCAGCACATCAACCTCTCTTCAGCAACCTCTGTCCTCTGCCAGGACAGCTGCCTCCAGTGAATATAGAGCTTATAAACTGGCTTTTTCTCTAAGACGTGTAGATGCAAGAAGAATCAGTAAAAGGTCCCACATGCTAAAAGGTCATCAGCAAGTCCTCTTTCCAGGTGAAATCAGCCACGCTGAGAGCAGGCTTTCTAAGCAGCAAGTGTCTGAGCCTGACTTCCATCGGCCAGAAAACGCTTTCTTCCAGCAAAAAAAAAAACTACTCTGCAGTTGGACTCCATTCTGGCTGAGAGCAAGGCACTTGTCTGTGGCGTTAATTTTCTAAGAATTGCAGAGGGAACAGTGGACTTCAACAGCATCCATACGTGACTGTACACACGCCAACCTTTGTCACCCCCAGAAACAGTAGGCTACGTGTCGTCACTGTCAAAGCAGTGCCATCAACTGGTAAAAATTTCATCCCTCCCCGTAAACTACAAGGCAAAATGATCGTCCAGCCCTTGGGGAGGACACAGAAACTACAGACCAAGAAGGAACACTTCCATGAGGGCATCTCAGTCACTGCAACAGCAGCCAGCTGCAGAACAACAGAGCGACAGGTGACCCAACACAAGGAACTGCTCCTCTTCCAGCAGTCAGTCAGGATGGTATCTCTGACAGGGTGAGGATTAGCACAGCAAGGTGTATTTCCAGAGGCAAGGGAGCGTAAGCAGAACTACAAGTTCCTTTAGAAGCTATGCCAGCTCTTCCCCAGTTGCCCTCAATACGGACCCAGGACCTGCCTGTCCTCCCAGCTGCAGAAAACCACCTCCACAGATCCCTCTCCTGCTCCAAGGGGAGCTCTCTGCTGCACGAGGGCACCTCTTGCAGAGTATTGCCCCCCAGCCAAGGGGGCTCCGACACATCCAGAGTGTGGATGTCATGGCGGCCACCAGGCACAGTGCCTGGTGGTTTCTGGCCACACCAGTCACTTGTCAATCTAAACTCAGGCGGTTGGCCAGTGGCCATGGTGGCCTGAGTTTAACAGTCCCATTCGGTGTTTTCCCTCCTTGTAAACCACACTGACGTACCACATTGACCTTTTTATGACATGTTGCAGGTACATTGGTCAAATTTGCTGTGCTTCCCACACAGCCAAAAGAAGCTGTTTGTGGTTGCTCTTAAATACTGTTAAATGAATGGGCAGAAGAGGAGGAGGAGCAGAGTGGGGGATGCTTCCCATACATGAATATTGCAGCCCTGAAAATTAGAGGCAAAGCCTAACGAGGTTCCTACAGGCTTTCAGGTATCAGGAAATTAGCTTATGCCACTTAGGTTGAATAAGACTTGATGGGTTAAGTATAATAGAGCGTTAACAGTCTACAAATAGCAAAATGGTGATTACAGGCGAACGGGATGATGCAAAGTTCAATGCTTTGTGGTGATGAAAAGCGGCTACACACTGGTTAGAAGAAGTGAGGATTGGTTCTGCACTGCCTTTCGAGGAGAAGGAGATGTTGTGGAGTAGGAGCCGGGATTTTAGGTTTTGTTTCTCTTAGTTGTTCCACCATTGCCACAAATTTACAGCCTACGCATTTTGGGTTTCAGAAGTGACGGTAGTGGGCACACTGTGGGCACGTGAGACTGAGGATGGGTACACATTATGGTGAGGGGGATTGCCCTGGGACATCCAGGGTCCACAGTGGGAAAGGCAACTCCTGTTACCCCTTCTGTTCTGATGCAGAGGACATGGAAGGGATGAAATCAGCCAGCCAGTTTCCACGTATGGTCCACGAGGAGGAGTTACATGAGGATCAGGGTTGCTGCACCAGTGGAAAGGTAACTCCCACAACGAAATGCACAGCAAGGGAAACCAGCCCGCACAGGACCTCTGAGGCTGGTCATGATGCACATGAGACATCCATGAAGGCTGCCAACAACAGCCTTGATAACAACCTTGCTTACCAGTGGTTCACGTTGAGAAGCAGCAAGAGGGGCAGCAAACGCTCCACTTTCTGCTCCTCCTGTGCCTGGAAAATACTATGACGATACCTGGTTTAAGTTTCTGAATGCAGGTCTCCCCCAGAGTCCTGTATCCACCGCAGATTTCTAGGAGGATGACATAGTTTTACCAATCAGCGCTTGCTTCACTGGCCCTGAAGCTCATCTTCACTGGAGATGACAAACTCCACAGCAAGGGAGGCCAGGAAACAGCTCTGTGAGGGACCTCTGCAACGTCTGCAGTATAAGACTACAACTAGTTGTTCAAGCTGTCCTGCGTGTAACGCCACAGCATTCTCACATGGGTTCATGTGACAGCTCTTCTGTTGGCCTGACTCTTTTCCAGAAGAGGTACATCTGCCTTCCCTGGCATCGTGCCCCAGAAAGCCAGAGGAAAAGCATGCAGTGATGTGGGAAGAGACGTAAGTGGCAGCAACAGGAAAAGCTTTCGTACTGCCACACTGACACTGTGGGTGATACCCTTAAGGTGGCATCATGATGCCATCTGTAGATGACAACAGAAAATGCTGTCTGCAAAGGAGACCTATGCCATGCAGAGACAAAGACCTGGATCACAGCTTTTGAATTATGAATCCACTGTGAGCAGAGACAGGGCTGTTCTGAACCAGCCAAGTCATCATCAGCCCACCCTCCAAGCCCTCAGAGGTTATTGCAGAACTCCTTACATTGCTCTCTGCACAAAAACAATGTCAAAACCCAATGACAAATGCCAGCACAGGCATACTCTTCCTAATGATCTGATATGATACAGCTCAAAAATAGACCTCGGTTTCACGCTGCGTGCCAGAGAGATGCCTGAGTTAACCCGTCACCGGAAGACTCTTCTCCTGATGCTGTGAAGTCATCTGTCCACTTTACTCATGCAGCTGAAAAGGGACACTGCTATACTTCAAATACTCGGAAGAAGGTCCAGGAGAACCTGTGTAGAGATTCACCACAGCCCCACGTAGATGACACTGTCATCTCAGTACCCTTTATCGCATTTTAACTGAATAAAGGTAAAACGCAAGTAAAAGCACTTTTTCAAGACATCTATGGTTAAGCAATACGGTTGCAGATGTCTTTAAAATACACAAGCGAAGATGTGACAGGAAAACCACACTTAACCTACTTACACGGAGATTAAATCAGGAAGGACTCTCTTCCCCCATTACCGAAATCGGTTGCTGGGGCTTAACTTTCAGCGTACCTTACGCCTCGGGTTGCACCCATCAGAGGAAAACACACCTTCAGGAGACAAGACATCTACCACCCAGCATTAGCATTCCGCTGGTGTCCCTGCTTCTTCTCTTTTGGCTACTGCTAGTGCTTGTGCTGGGCTAACTGCATTTCTGCTGACATAGCTTCTCTTCTCCTGAGCTCAGGAACAGGAAGGAAAATCACAATGGTACAGAAATGATGAAAGTATTAAGGGAGTACTAACAGGGAAAAATGAACATGCAGCACCAGAATCTCCATTCAGAGAAACCTATGTAGATTTTCTGAAGTTTGTGTTAGTCCCCACATGTGCATCCACAATCAGGACTTGGTAACACGCTAAGCATAACCCATCAGATGTCCAGCAGCAAAATTCTGTGTATTTTGTATCTACCATATGTAGTCCCTCACTGGAGAAAACATGAAATTATAAATCACTTTATAATTTATCATACAAAATAGTATATTCCTGTATTTTTAAAAATTACAGATTTTTTTCAAACCATGGAATTATTTTATAATTATAAAACAGAATAACTCTTTTGCCTTGATGGTTAAGCAAAGAGCTTGAGCAGTACAACACAAACACACTTGTGTCCCTGATCCAGAAATCTGGCTCACTTATATTGAAGAAGTTCACAAATAAGAATTACATTTGAAGAATGTAAAAAATAATGAAAACTCAGCACTGTATATGGAACATCTCTTTAACAGAGGATATGCGGACATAGAACAGCAGTGCACAAAATCATAAGGCAGACCATGGGCAGATAAAAGCCACGTACTCAAGGATATGTTTTTTCTAATGTGTTTGCTAAGAATATTTAGTATACCTTCAGGATAATTATTTTGAAGTGTGTATACACACACAAATATTATACAAATATATAAATTACACCTGCTGCTGAAGGAATGCCCTGCTACACAAGCAATTGACAGCACTATCAGCTTTTCAGTGACTTGAAGAGGTCAAGCAATAAGACATCCTATTGACTTCGATAATTTTTGGATCACTTGGACTATTATTTTGGCAAAGCTATATTGAGTGTTAAATTTGGATACATAAAAAAGTCCTGCCTTTCCATTCCCTGCACTAACCGATCAACATTCTAACCTGGTTCCTATCACCTAAACATGTAGCATCATCAAATATGGTCCACATATGCTCCGAATCTATCCAAACCTACTTTCAATTTAAAGCAAAAAAAAAAAAAAAATTCATTAAAAGTAAATCCATTTTATATCCTGTGTCCTGATACCAGAAACACAAAGACCAACAAATCCCATTCTTTGTTTCTAAGCAAGTTTTTCCTGTTCTAAAATATGGCACTGTCTCTTATCATAATTTTCCTAGCCGCCTATCACTTACGTTGATCTATTTTGGTCAGCAAAAGACCTATGGCAGACAATGCATCGAGTACAAGTCCTTGCCCATCTCCAGTGCCCTGATAACAGAAGAAACACTATTAAATAGTATTTTTAAAAAGCAATAGTAACAAAAAGGAAAGAAATCCCTAGTGAATGAATGATACCAAATGGCATCCCATGCCAGCCCGCCTTACTGAGGGCTGCTCTTGCTGTTTGGCTTTGCAAAGCACTCAGCATTTTGATTGCAATCCAGTGAAGCATTTCTGCATTTCCCATTTCTTTCCACCGCTGACTTGCCGGGAACTATTTGCAAACGTGAAGACAAACCTACACTTCATATTTTGTTGGGTGAGGGTCAGGGCACCAATCGTCCTTCTGGATCCTTGTTTTGTTGGGAGAATCGGTTAAAATAAGCTTTAAAAAATATCTTAAAAGTGTGAGTTTTAAAAAGCCTCAAGACCCAGGAACATTCCTAAAATAATTTGCATTCCACAGCAAAACCATTTCCATTTCAATGAGCCTGTGTAGAGGACTCTGGTCTCCTCGCCCGAAACTCAGGACTGAACGGCCACAAAACAAACACCGAACCCACTTGTACAAAGCACTTTTTCCTTTCCCCCCCTCAATACCTTGGCTGAACTCTTTTTCACTGCTTCAGGACTTGCATCCCACCACTCATTTCAGGAAGGGCACTGCCACTTCTCTATGGACGGGCTGGTGGCAGGGAGATTTCCTCTCCCTTCCCTGCATCCTCCTCAGGCAGCCTACCGCAGAGTCAGCAAGTCTCCTGCAGCTTCAAAAAGGCTTTTTATGAAAACCTTGGCTTTAACACTCTCTCCTTTCACAAGCCCACAGCAACTAAAACTCATTAGCAGCCGCCAGCTTTCCAAAGCCAGGTGAGAAAAACCCAGAGTGGAGAGAGAGGGACCGGCAAGTTCCCGCACCGAGCAACAGCCGCTCTCGTGACCAGAGAGGGAGATACACCCTTAGCCAGTACCTCAGCAACACCAGTAAATGTCAGGAAACCATAAAAACAGATTTGTCATCTGGAAACCAACACCTTACCTCACACATCTTGCTTAGATCATGGTGATCTAAAACCTCCCCACCTCAGGCGCTCACAAATTTTGCACGTACGTCTTCATCCAGACGCATCCTGCAGCGCTACTGCAGTGTGTAATGTTGGTGCTGTATTATTTAAATATTAATACTCAAATTATTTGGTCAAATTTCACTTTCAGAGTCTTGCTCTCGCTCTTTAGCTGCTTTACATTTCAATGCTGTTAAATGACCGTTTCCTTCAGAAACTAGTAAAACTGAGAAAGTTTACCTGAAAAAAGATTTCAGGTTGAGAATATTGGTATTTTTACACGTATTTTAGATGCAACGTGTGATCTTAACAGTGATTTCAACAGGTTTAGCAGCTTTGTCTCTTTAGCTGTTTCATAAAAGCTGGATGTCTTTATCCATAAATTATGTATCAAAGGATAATTAATGCTCTTCCATAATATGCCCCACTGTTTGTGAACAGCATCTTGGCTACTACAAACGTTTGCTGCTTTCCTCTGTCCACTCCTAAAGGCCTCAGATTTGGAGAACCGCTTGAGCCCTCGGAAGGAAGCAACAGTAACACTATTCCATCTTCAAAACTCAAACTAGAGCATAAGCAAAAGTTTGCACAAAGAACTTAATACTCGAGGTAGAGAGACAACAGTAGCTGATTTGTTTATCGGAACGCCACAGGCCTTGTACCGGGTAACTGCTGCCTGTCACAGCCCTCAATTCATCTGCTGCAACCTGCACACCCCCATTCTCTGCCAACAGCAGCTGGATCTGCCAACAGCAAACTCGGCAGCAAAACCACCCACGGGCTTTGGCTGGAGTGGGACACCGGGTGAGAAATGCCATCTCCTGCCACGTACGGTACGGATGCAAGGGGCAATTATTAAAACTACAGAAAAGGAGCCGTGACGTCCAATCATCAGGGAATAATTCTGTTGGAATTAAACTGTAACTTGAGGAGTGATTTCTTATTGCCTTTTCTTACAGGGTGTATTAGTTTTAGGGGTTTGTATTTTCATAGTAGTGCTTAGAATACCTATGGTGTACAACTCTACAAATATCCAAATCCTCCAAATACTGCATATATGCTTGATTAATGAAAGCTACACACATTCCCAAATATTACTTAGCTGTTTCCTTCATTTTTCCTTTGATTATGAAGCCATATGATGATTCAAAAAATCCGCAAGCTGTGGCTCACAAGTTATTATTGAATAAACGTAGATATAAATGCAGACTCAACACAATGGATCAACATTTGTATTCAGCACAGTAACCTGTTTCTCAGATAAAAGAGAGAGAAAAAGTTGCTCCCTGCTGCCAACTAAAGATCAGTTGAACCTCTGGTTCTCCCATACCCAGAGCTTGTAACGCAGAGTTATAATTGGACTCCTGCCTCTCCAAGGTCTGGACTGAAACCTTCTCAGTAATGGTATGGTATGCAAATGTTCTTGGGATCCTGTGCCGCTTCTTGCACATTACTCAAACAAGAAGCCAAAAAACGTGGCATTACTTGCACAGAGTTCATGCTTGTTTAGAATTTCACCCTGAACAGTAACGTAGTTCTACTCTTTCCACCAGCAAAACTGAAACTTGAAAAAAGACTGACCCTTGTCTGTGCAAGCTTCTTTTTTCAGAGTAGGAGAATGTGAAAGGAATTATGAAACCAGAATAACCAGGCCAATGCTGAAGAGCTCTGTAGAGACCGGTAGAGGAAGAGTTCAGCCACTACCTCCACAGAATGAAACAACCCACTTAAGAGTAAGTGACCATTAAGTCCTGTATCAATACTGAATTGGCAACATGAAATTTGCCAATTTCATGGATTAACAGATGCAAAGTGCAGGCAGATATAAAATATACCTAGTATTTCAGGAGTTTGGCATTTTCACTAGTCACTTGTCCGTATGCCATTTCTTCAGGGACAGCCTTGGAATCAGTTTATCTTCTCCAAGGGCTCTAGCAACAGAGGCAAAGTACATCATTTCTTCATTTAAAAGTTATCCTGATACAAAAAAGCTTGTTTCAATAATGTAGAAAAAAATCCCGTGATCTCTAACCTTTCATTAAAAGTTCACCAAGAGGTCATTGTCCTCATTTCTTCACCCAGTTGCATGACCTCTTCAACTCCAACTTTGACATTTGAAACATCCATTCAGTATGGTTCAGCGAGTTAATGAAAAATAGCCCCAAACAACTCAAGATGCTTGACATTTACACCCCAAGTTACCAGAAGGTCATTTTAGTAATTTATAAAACCTACACGAACATATTCTGACAGATGTTCATGTGGGATGTGAGGTCTGCAAGTGGAAGAACTTGGGGTTTTCTAGAAGTGTCTGCTACTCCATACTTAGGTGGTTTCAGTCAATGAACTACTGCAGTGTACTTTACTTGTTGCACCATGACATTCTAGTCTCCAACACCTACTACAATGTTAATAAAACCCCAAAAGATTTCTAATAAATGGTCACTGATGACTTGCTAACGAGATTTGCACTGGGAGAATCAGGATGACTCAAGGTATCAGTGCCCTGCTGGGACAAACTGAAGGCAACACATCACATCTTTCCATAAAGATGCTCTTTTGAGTTGTCCTGTGAACTCCATGAATTCAACTTTTGAAGATAATTTTTGTCAAAATTAACAAAATTAAAATTACAATTTAATGCAATTTAGGATTCTGGGACTCCAAATATATTATTAGAAGTATGATAGCAACCTTAGCACCTAAGCAGATGCATGACAATTTTTGCCATCAGGTTGGAATTTAATTTTTAAAATGATAACCCGATTGTTGATTTTTCTAATTAGATGATTAATAAAGTAATCAGTGCAAATCACTGACCACAAAAACAATTTAGAGACTTATATAGTCTAAAAAAATGAGTGAATTTGACAAGAGAAAAGTAACACATCCTGCTAATATTTTTATGGATCAAAAAAGAAACTCATTCTAAATTATCTTCATCTACTTTGTGAACCATTTTACTGATTTGGGTACAAAATATTTAAAATAACCTTATTCATATGCTCTGTTTTCCATTAGTTTAAGAAGTCTCATTTTAAGAACTGATTTTTGTAATGTCCAATTTTAAAATTATTTTTAAATGTTGGTATTTTTAATGCTGATAAAAGTGGTATGAAAAACTTAAAAAAAAGAAATTGTCAGATTTTTGCTTTTTTTTTTGAAAGGACTGAGATCCATAACCCCTTCTCAACTGAGTCACTTTCATAACCTCTAACATCCTCTTATTCACTCTGGAACTCAGTATTTCATCTTTGCTAGGGGTCCAGAGATTTCTAAATGTCTCCTGTATGGGTCCTGAGGCCTGCAAAGACTGAAGTGGTCTGAGATTCAGGCTTCAACGCTGAGAAACCACTGAAACTATAAGTACAACTTCCGGAAAAAAAAACCACTTACAGTCTTCTTTCTTTTTATAATAAGGTGAAGAGGGAAAACCAATTTACTCTTCCTTTTATCCTTGATTTGTTTTCTTCCTTGTTGATCTCTCTGTATTGGTCAGGGTAGCCTCTCTTCATTTTATTTAATAAATGCTTGAAAACTAGAATACTTTTTTATTAACCAAAAATACCGCTGCAGGCTCAGTGAAAAATCTGTATAGCAAATCCTTGCATTAAAAAGGGAGATGACTCTATCTATCACTCACACTAAGAATATTTTAGAGAGAATAACAGCATATAAATGTGCACGGGTCAAGCAAAGAAGATTTCCAAGCGTGAAAATTATTCTTGTCGCTGGCAGCTGTTATGCGAGAAGTAATAAGGTCCAGAGCCTTGCCGGGCACAACCAGTGATAAGAATATCATTACAATCCATCTGCAACCTCCAAGAGACCCAAAATGCCTCTGCAAATTTTTGTTCTAAGGAAAAGTAAAAATGCAAAGTGTTGGGTTTCCAAACCAGGACATTGTGAGTGTCTCCACAGCAGTAAGAAACTTGTCACACACCCCCCCCTGCAATGGGTTCGCAGAAAGGAGAGCAGAGAATACTTTTCAGAACTACAGAATTTCAAGATCACAGATTTTATAGTAAATGTGTGCTTGCTTTGCCTGCTTATTTACTTGTTTTGTGGGTAAAGGAGTGTTAGATTTGTAAAAACAAGTGAGTCATGAACAAGTCAAAATATTTCCAGTAAAACATATTTTTGTCTGCACACGCTGAGTTAACTGAAACCAAAACATTTTGCAGAAATGTATCAGTTTCACCGGCTTTGTGATGAATCAGTACTACAGGCTGTGTTATATTTCACTGAAATTGATGGTTTCGTCCTCCTTCATTTGGGATATAACGGCCTCCCCCCCAACTAAGGCATGATTCTTCTTACTTTTATTGGCACCTACCACCAAGGACCAACCCCCAAGCGATCTCTTTCCAGTGTTTGGCACCATTGGAATGAGGACGGGCTCTTTGGCTGTCAGGTTTACAAGAAACGAATGATGCACCCACTCGGGATACCTCATGTGCTCATTTTCAAATTTCTCTTCCACCGAAAGAGGGAGGGGTGGTTTTATTCTAGTGCGTTTGGATTCGCTCTGAGCAACCTGATCTAGTTGAAGATGCCCTTGCTCACTGCAGAGGGGTTGGCCTAGATGACCTTTAAAGGCCCCTTCCAACCCAAACTATTCCATGATTCTGGCCAGTAGCCCCGGTCTTTTCTTGGATAAGCCCTGAGAAAACAAAAAGGTAGTGTTTTAACAGGTAAACCACCTGATTTCAGCAGGCAAATCACCTGCTGCTGTTTCACTGCGAGAGGTATTAAGTCACTTGTTTAATTAATATGGGTGATTGCTGAGATATCTAAGTGCAGTTGAAGCAGAAAAGGGTTATGTTACTTCTTAGTTTGTCTTAATCACTTAGAAAGGGTTTCATGCCTTTTACTCACTCAATGATGCAGGTGAGCCATGACTCCCACCAAGATACAAGAAAAAAATCAGAAGCCAGAAAGCATCATGAAACATGTATGTAGAGTCTTCTTGTTTTCTAGAACATTTCAAAGGTTGCCCCTCTGCACAGGAAGTTGAACTGGTTGCTAAGAATAAATGAAAATCGAATTAAAATAGAACTTCTTAGGTTAACAAAACAAATCTTTCGGGTTTTTTTTTTTTCCATTGTTCTTCCACCTGAAGTTTCTTTTTTGTTTCTTCAATCTAACTTCAGTTATGTTTTAGTAACTTCTTTCCTGTGGCTAATACTTTCTGGTATTTCATTATCTTTCTTTTGCCTTTCGCTTACCGCCTCTTTCCAGATCTTTGTTTAGCATCGCTGCATCCCTTCCTTTCATACTTTCATACTTGGTTCTCTGCACACCTCATCTGTGGTAATGACTCTGGAGATTAACTTAGAATCATAGAATTGTCTAGGTTGGAAGGAACCTTTAAGATCATCTAGTGCAATCATCAACCTAACTCTGACAAAAAGAAATAAAAAAATCACTAAACCATGTTCCTGAGTACTATGTCAACCTGTGTTTTGAATATCTCCAGGGATGGTGCCTCAACCACTTCCCTGGGCAGCCCATTCCAATGCTTAATAACCCTTTCAGTGTAAACATTTTTCCTAATATCTGAACTGGTGCAACTTGAGGCCATTTCCTCTTCTCCTATGGCCTGTGACTTGGGAGAAGAGACCAACCCCCACCTCTCTACACCCTCCTTTCAGGGAGCTGTACAGAGTGATAAGGTCTTCCCTCACCTGACAAAGAAGGAACATCCACCTCTCTGGAGACAAAGTAAACTTTGAGCTAGCTTGGCTATGTCTTTAAGATGTGCTTCACTGGTCCTTCCACTGTTTATTATTGCAGGACAATACAATGACTAGATAGATACTTGGTGACTTCTTTGGGCATCAATCTGTCAAGGCACTGGCAAAACAGAATTTTAATGCTTTATAAATCACTTGTTTATTGCTCAGCCTTGCAGCACTTTTAATTGTAATCTTTAAAAAAGCCATATTGATTCTAACGTTACTTATTTCTGTAGGACAGGACAAACCAATGCTGTTGATCACTTCATACAACTGCAGTAATGGAAATAACATGACAGGTTAAGTAAACCAACAAAACTGCAGTGACAGTTTATGGCCAAAAAGCACTTCAGACTTTTGCTGTTGCAGTTCTCTCTGAAAGATATACGTGAGACTTTTGCAGAAGATACCCTTGCTTATCCTCAAGAGCTCATCCTCAACACCATTCATAGCAACAGGAACCTGGAAACAAGAGACCAAGTGGAGGAGCAAAGTATATTACTGCTCTCTGCGCTACTTTTGTTTGCTGTTGTATATACCAGCACAGGTTAGATACTGCTACTCTACTATTTTCCTAAGTGCAATTCTATTTCACACCCCGAAGAAAAGCATCTTCTTTTATACTCCAGTAACAGTACCTAAGTTAACAGGGTGAAACACACACTGTTCTTCTGCACAGCTACTTCTTCAGACGCTTCACTAATGCAGACAAGAACTAGAGTTCTCACTTATATATCTGTCTAATATCTTCAAGGATTTATTAGAAACTCAAAGAGCCAAATACTCCTATACTTGAAACCTGAGGCTCTCCAGAGGAAAAAATGACAACAAACAAGGATGTTGAGTAACCAACCCAGCATGACTGCGCTTAAACTTTTTTATGATCCATCACAAGGACCAGAAATGCACGCTTTTCTGCATTTTATTCCCACTGCAGTTTTTCAGGGGTTTAAGTGAGGGAATATACAGCACCAGTGTGTTCAGGGACGTCTTATGAAAAATCACAGAAGCTGAATGGGAGGAAACAGTGGGAGGTAATCAGTGTGATCAAATTATCCCTCCGACTCAGAATTATGAATCAATGCCTTATGATACAGTATCTATTGAATGATAATTCCAGCTTGGAATTATGAATAGTTAATGCTATCTCAACTTGTTTGTGAAACAGCTGCTCCTAAAATAGTGCTCTAGGTGCAGGAAGCAGAAAGATAAAAGCAGATCTACTCTGTCCTCCAAGACAGAATTAGTTTGCGAAGGCATCCTTGATCCCGATTTAGCACTGCAGCTCCCGCCACTTTACAGATCAATCGGTACAGGCAGAAAAATCAAGAAAAGAGAGGAAATGTGAGAAGCCTACAGTCAAAGACCGCTGGAAAGAACTGTTGCTTCTAGATAGTCATGTCAGAGACATGTGGAACCCGAAATGTTCTTTCACAGCAAATTCCAAATAGCCCATATTCAGAAGAATACATTGAAGAAAGAGATAAGTCAGCAAAACAGCAAGGCTAGAAGCAAAATATTTATTTAATTATTCTCAGGATACGTACGGAATTAAATTTAACGATCACCTTTCAAGATTTTCCCATACAGAATTCAAGTAGACTGACCTTCTTTCTGTCCTAACTCTTGTTATTTCCTGCTAGTTATCATAAAATAGCAGTATCCTTGGCACCATTTAAAGAGATTTCCTACTTCTTTCCACACACGCAAGGAAAGAACAAACAGTTTCTTCTGTGTTTAGTGACAACTAAATGATATGGTCAGTTGTACGGTGGCACGTGCTTAAGTAGAAGTGTGTGACTGATGTTCCCTTGGCGTTTGGAGCAGTCTTGTTCGCTTCAGGCTTATCTTTGAAAGCTGGGACATCTTAAAATAAAAACTCAGTGAAGCCAGTAGGGAGCTAGTTGGCAACGCGTACTTTAAATATGCCCTGGTTCTGCAAACATCTTGTGAGCCAGATGGCCCTTACTGAAGGGGACTATTTAGGTTCACAACGTTAGGTGTAATGTTGAGTGCTCAAACACATGAAACTTGTATCACAAACACATGAAACTTATATCAAACACCAGCACAGACTGTCTTAAGTACAGTGTGTGTATTCACTTATGGGCGGGGTGGTAGTTGATGTTTTCGGGTTTTAATCATCAGCCAAGAAGGAGTTTGAGGGAAAGGGACAGCAGCTCAGGTCCCAGCCCCCACAACACACTGTAGAATAAATGTGTCTCAACATTCAGAGGAGAATTATCTTACGCTGTTTCCCTTCCACCGAGTCCTGGCAGACGGGCAGACACGGAGAGAAGAAATGTGTGTGCTCACAGAGCTTCACAACAAGGGGCTTCTCACTGCAGAGCAGATTACGGAATTGAAAGGAAATGGAAGTTATTGTCTTTAGTTAGAGAGCATGAATCTGTGACCTACTGCCTTATGTGCCTGCAAAATGAATGCAAAACAAGTGTCCATGTTAAAAGAAAGTCCATGTACATGTAATGCACTCAAAATGGCTTAACTCTTCATTTTTATCTTAAAAACTGAGCAACTTTAAATAAACTTGAAGATGCCAATCTAAGGCTTCAACCTGGTTAAACTTGGAGAATTAGCTATGTGATTTAATTGCCCTTTCTGCCTTTAAGAAATAATTATTTATTTTGTTGTGTTTATGTCCTTTCTTGTATCCAACTCTCTACACCTCCCACGACTGTTCTCCCTCTGATGCACAGGTCTAGAGAAACCAGTATAGTCATTCTGATCTGATTTCTAGCTTTTATTTACGCTCATCCCACCTTACACTTCTTACACAAATAATCCTATTATCGATTGGCAGCATTGGCATGATCAGAATGATCAGGTCCTGTTTATGTCAGACATACACCTTGGGAGCACTCAACAACTCAAAACGTGCTGGCAATCAGCCTATTACGCAGTTATACTACTCCAGGATCTATACCAGCTCCCATCAGATCTGCAAATGAGATTTTGACTGCTTTGACTTACAGCACAGGGGAAGTCAGTGCACAGTAACAGTAGAAAACATACTGCACACACAGTGGCACCACAGCAGCAAACACCATATCAAATAATAATCACACAGTTTGTCACTGATCCTGTCACTGTTCCCATAGTTTTGCTTAGCACAACTACTCGTGTTCCCACCTGCCCAGCACAGCCCCATTTCATGTTGTAAGGTACGGCTGCTCTCCACGCACTGAGATGGAACGGAGCTTCATGCACTGCTTCTCCAAACCAACAGCAGGGACCTGAAGGACCAGCAAAGGGGAATTCCCAACGACAGCATCTTTTATTTCTCCCCAGAAAAGGGTCAGAGGGGAGGGCATGCGTGGGGTCAGTGGCATACTGCAGACCTCACCAGAAAGAGACGCTCTTGTCTTGCAGGAGAACTTGCCACGTCAGGACAGGACTGCTTGACGCTTTGTGCCACTGCATGTGATTAGATATCTCAGGCTTAAACTGCCAGATTTTCTGCAAAGCACTGGGACAACCACGAATCGGGTCGCACACATCAATGTTAATTTTACAACTGCAACAGCAAGAGATGTGAGTGCTCAGATTGGAAACCTCTTCCTTCCTCGTTCTGTCAGAGCTGGGATTTGCTCATCTTCTGGCAATAATGCCAAGCACATCCTCCCCTACCACCTCTTAGAAAGAGAATTTATGCACATTTTATATTTATTCGCAAAGACCCTGATTATCAAGGTGATATGAATAGTCCTGTATGTTGGACAAAGTGGCCACATATGAATACGTATGCAGATATATCATATATCCAAAAATATAGCTTGAATTTTATCTTATATAGTCCTCTATAAATTAAAAGTATCGGCTGTGGAAAGAAGATTATATGTAAACTTGTATTTTAAAGACAGCTACTACTTTGTGCTCTTCATCAGCTACTTGAAACATCATCTACAAAGCCTTACTGGCCCTCCTTTGTAAGAAGGAACATACTTGTTATGCTCAAGTCACACAGGGAAAGCAACAACCCTCAGAGAAGAGTTTGCCTGTCCCAAATTCACCTTTCTCAAAAAAAGAACCGTCATTTGGCCACGGGACGCAGACTTTCAATGGGGAAATAAAAAACAGCTGCAAGTTACATTTTCACCAAGTTACGCACTTTAAGAAAAAAACAAATCATATAAACTGGTAAATCCCTCTTCCCCAGAGTAAAAAAAAAAAAAAAAAAAAAAAAAGAAGAAGAAAAAAAGAAAGTCATGTCTCCCATAGGAGTCAGTGACAGCTCAAGACCTGACTGCAGCAAGCTGTCACCCTGCCGAAGCGGGACAAAAAACCGATGTAAACCCGCCAGGGATGCTTCTGTCGGCTGGGATTTCGACACAGGCATCGAAACCCACTCACGGG
>JAHREE010000095.1:3523485-3571881 GCA_033628505.1 Tringa tobata | reverse complement strand
CACTGGAACAGGTTGCCCAGAGAAGCTGTGGCTGCCCCATCCCTGGAGGGGTTCAAGGCCAGGCTGGATGGGGCTTTGAGCAACCTGGTCTGGTGGGAGGTGTCCCTGCCCATGGCAGGGGGTTGGAACTGGATGATCTTTAAGGTCCCTTCCAACTCTAACCATTCTATGATTTTATGACTCTTATCACTTGATGACCTTTCCACACCCAGGAAGGGGGAACAAGGATACACATGAGCTGAAATAGAAACAGACGTAATAGTATATGACTAAACAATTAACATTAATATTACTAAAGAACCAATATTGATCCCAATACCAATATGAAATATAGAAGGGTTTTACTCAGCCAGTTATATGAGTAGGATTCTGTGCACCCCCAGCAGATGTCAGACACGGCGAGTGCTGCAGCTTTGGGAGAAAGGGAAGGGCTCAGGGGTCTGGCACTGGGGCAAGAAGTTCTCAGGATGGCAGCCATCAAGGGAGACAGAGAAAACTCCTCAGCAAACTTATATTATAAATTTATATTGAATGTGGCATTCATAGTATGAAATAATCCTGTTGGCCAGCTTGGATCAAGTGCCCAGGTCCTGCTCCTCCTGATCCCCACCTGGCTAACATGATAACACCAAGATCTTGAAACCCACATACCACAGCTGGCTATAAAGTAAATATTTTCACAAATTTGGACATTAGAATCTTCTAAAAGTGCAGTTCTCCCAAGCATTAGAAGAAACTTCACTGAAAAATAAAATTGCTGAAAGATAAATTGGTCCTGTGTGGCTCAAACCATGACAAAAGCCCAAACAGCTGCACTCCTGATTTTGTTTTTTCCACACAAGTAAACGGTTTGGATACAGTAAAGGTGGTGTATGATGGCAGATGGGAGAGTGAGGTGGATCCTCGGAATGCCCTCAGACGTGGTTTTAGATTCTACAAAAAATTCCCATTAAGAGAAACAAAAGCAAATAAAGGTTACTGATCTAGCGATAGTTCTTTTTTTAAACCTATGTGGGTAGTGATATAAAGGCTTGATTATTTTGGCAAGACTGAGTATGTAAAATAATAATGTATATAAAATATATACAGTATTTTATATTTTGTATAAAGTATATAAAATAATCCATGCCCTTTGTTTCTGAAATCTTTGGTTCATATGTAGTTCACTGATGAAATGCGATTTATTTTGAGCTCAGTTATGTTACTGTGGCAGATGTCTGTGCTCCGTGACAGTAGACAGTCACAGACAAGAGAACTGCAAGTAGCAGAGAATACTTCATAGGAGGTCAGCAGGCCACAGGGGAAGATGTATAGCAAGAGAAACTTTCAGAAAAAAGTAAAAAAAACCCACCCCAAACCAAACCAAACCAAAAAAAAAAAAAAAGACCTTACCAAAAAGCAAGGGTAAACGTGGGAAGCAAGGGAAAAGAGGAAGAAAGGGTTTTGTAATTAATTAATGGGCAGTTGCAGAGTCACTACAGAAATGGGAGTTGTGTTGACTACATGGTTGCCAGCTGGGTGGTGGGACAAAAGGATATGGGGCTGCAGGAGCACAGTGCAAGTGTCACTGAGGTGCAAGGGGAGAGCAATCCTTCAATAATTGCTTGTGTCTGGGCAAGCAAATTTAATGAATAAGCAGCTCAGTCCAGCCAATGGCCCTTAACAATACAACCCTTTGATTTGGGGGATCTAACTCATATTTTCTGAAAATTTGAGTTTGGCTATACAGCTGGTTTTGCTTTTGGACTGGGGACTTGAAACTGGGGTAGACATTTCCAGGCTTTTAGGGACATGGTGTTTGAATGCTAAGCCAAAGCTTAGCATTCAAAAACATCAGTCTATACATCTCTGGTTAGGAATTGAGTGTGCTTGCTGAATGACCTTAGAAATCTGGCCAGAATGGACTGGGTAAGGAGAAGATGAGAAGATGTCCTGTAATCACAGGAGCAAGGCTTCCTGAGGAGCTTGCTGTTACGTACCTGTTGCCCACAGGTCTGGTGAAGATGAAGGTGTACACCACAGGTTAATTCTGTTAAGCTGTTTCCAGCCTAGTGTCTCACCTGTTGGGTTAATTTACCATTCACCTGACATGTGCATTGATTGAATGGCAGAAACTCTCCTACTTATCTCTGTGAGACACTGCTAACTCCTAAGTTACCAGTTTAGTGCAAAAGTGTTGCAAGTACTGTGTGGGAGAGGTGAAGGTCTCTGATTTTGCTGGTTAAGTCCCAAAGCCATGCCCAGGAAAAACCTCAGCTCTTCTCCCTTGCCCCCTTTTGTGTTGCTTTTTGCTAAAACTAACCCCTGAGTTCTAAAACATTTCATGTCTTCACAGGACTGACTGCCACAGGAACCAAAACCACATTGATTATAACCAGACGTCCGGGCCACCGTTAGCACCCATGGCTGCACTCCGGATCTTACCGTCCCAGTGGCGGGTTCGTATGTTCTTTGGAGGACGTCTGGGACCCGCACAGATCTCGACACAGGAGGTACCGCCTGGGAAGTGGGCCTGTCTTCCAGGGGGTGAATCAGCCCATCTCCCATATGGCAGCTAAGAAAGGTCTTTTGAGATGCCTTCAGCTGACTTGAAAGCTGCAGAACAAGGGCTTTGCCTCCTTCCAGGTTTGCTGTTAAAATGCCCTGGAGCCACAAACAGACTATTTTGTTTGTTTGTTTGTTTTCATGAGAATTTCCTGGCATTGTACCATGCCTTACGGCGTGCCCCTTGGCTTTCTGGATGTGAAATGAGTTTATTCACAGCAAAGCAAATGTGAAGGTATTGGCATCTAGTAACAAAAGATGTGCATCCACTATTTCCTCCAGTATCTGGGATGCATTCTGTAACTGCTGATAACATCTTGAAATACAATATAAGGGGTCTACCGTCCTGAGACTGGGTTTTCCTGGGGCCCTAGCTTGGATGTTGCTAGCTGAGGGGACCTTGTGCCACAGTTAGTTGTATACTGTGATGCTGAGCAGACTAGCTGTGTCCAGCTTCCACTATCTAAACTTTCTGCAGCATTGCATAAGTAAGAACGAAAGGAGGTTTATGGAGCCATTTTGGATATAGACAATGTGTAATTATCAAGGAAGGGCATGGAGGGGCATATTGCCTTCCTAGAGCATTGCCTTCTGTCTGGCTGCTTTTAAATTTACAGGAACACTTCTCTGATGTAATACTGTGTAATTACCTGAAATTTGGGTTCGATTTGGTTCTCTATGGTCCTGAGATAGAATTTTAATCTGCAGATCTTACCCCTCGGGGCCTGCAGATAAAGAGTGGAGCTCCCAGTCTTGGAGCCAAAATGCTGTTGCCTTCAAGCAGCCATCACAGAATCACAGACCAGTCTAGGCTGAAAGGGACTCTGGAAGCCTCCAGTGTAACCTTCTTGCGTAAGCAAGGACAAATTCAAAGACAGACAGATGGATTGGTAAGGGCCTTCTTCTGCCAAGTTTGAAAATCTCCAGGGATGGAGGTGCTTGGGGTAGCCTTGAAAATCCCAGAAAGCATCAATGCCCTGAGATGTCTGACAAAAATAGAAAAAACACAGTACAAGCACAGAGAGCCATCAGTGGGACTGCAAAGATGAAAGAATCACAGAGCCCAAATGAGGTGTATGTGTACTATTTGCCCCAATGCTGTTGGAGAACAATTAATAGAAGCGCATTGAAACCTGCTTTTAACTTTCTGCGGTGACGTGATCAAAGAGAATCAGCGATACTGCACCAGTATTGTATCACCAGTGTCTGCCAGCCTGCAGATGGTATCTTTGCTGCTGTTCCTAGGCACTATGCCCAATGCATCTGTGATATACAGACGTTGCCAACATATAGGCCTGGTCTGAATAGTAAGATACTTTTAAAATATATGTGCCAATCTGAGAGTTTTGACAGATGGAAGAGACATAGAAGGAAAAATAAATACCTGAGCTAAACTTGAGTCCCTATGGTGACATCGGTATTTTTTTAAGTAGGGTTGTTAATCTTGATATGTGATTATGAGTAGAAAAAAATGCACATCCTATCACTCATGTCTTCAAAACAAAATTTTTAAACTTCCTTTTCTCTGTAGCAGCACAGCTTCCTCTTGACCCCAGTCCTGAGCTTGTGGGTTGGGCTGGGAACTGCCAGTTCTGAAGGCCTTCATTTCTCCAACACTAGTCACAAAACTGATTTTATTATTCATGATTTCCATCCAAAATTAACAATCCTGCTTCCCTCTACCACTTAATCTCTGATTCTCAGCACCATCTTCCCTAGGTTCCCTTTCCTCCATGTTCCCCACCAGCTTTGTTTTTCAGTGTAACAAGCCTGCTCTCAGGCAGGCTTGCATTCTCATCCTATGCCACCATGGGACTTTAGAGACAGTGACTGGAAGGAATTATGGAGGGGTAAGAAAGCACCTTAGAGGGTGGAGCGGTGCACACTTAGTTTTAAACTGCCATTCATTAAACTGCTAATTGGAAAATCAATTGTTGGTACCTTCCTATTAAGCTCAAATAGACTGTATGCTGCTAATCCCTCTCCATCCCCTTCTTACTTCTCCCTTCCTTGAACGGGAGCCTCCCAGATGACTTCTTTTTGCCCCAGAAAGCTCTGCCTTTTTTTCTGTCTCCCTGTACTGAGAGCAGTTGTTCAACTGCACTAAACTTGCAGAGTGAGAAACAAGATTGATCTGCTTCTGTTACCCCTTCACTGTAGCCTTGGTGTTTGTCCATCTTGAAATTAATTGCCCTTAATCACATCTCTGGGAGGCAGAGCAGTATCATCTGTGCTTTATTGGAGTTAAACTGCACAGTCCAAGAACTGCACTGGGTAGGAGGCATGTAGAAAAAGCAGAACCTGATGGTGAGTAACCTAACTGCAAGTTGCCAGTCTTTATCTCAAGACCATCTTCCCTGACCACCTGTGGAGAACTAGTGACTGCTCTGCTCTTTCATACACCCAAAGACTTCTCAAATTCCATGTTTTCTGGTGTCTGTAGCTCGTAAGATAGGTGTGCATCTGTGTATTGTATCATGTAACATTGTGTACTCCTTGGAGTACAGTGCTCTGCAAAGTCCTTCAGTGATGCTGTGGTTACTTTCTCACCCCATGACCAGTTACACCAAAGAAGACTGGTTGGTGAATCACAGGCAAAGCTGTGCAGTTGTACTTGTTATGTGAAGTCACAACTTTATGATGGAAAGGCAGAATTCACACCTGGAGAAGTGGGGGGGGGAAGGTGAGTACAAAAACCTTTGCCTCAGTGCACGGAGGAAGAAGACAGGGCTATACCCTATATATGATGAGGTTGAATTGCAATGCCCAAGACTGTGCAGCAAGCATGTGGAAAAGCAGACAAATCTCTAATCTTTATCATAAGAGCATCTTCTCTGATCATCTTTCTTGGAATCTGCCTGGGTTTGGCTTTAACATTTTTTAAAAATACGGTTATATAATTTTCAGCTTGGCCTGTGTGATACTGAAGGTGTGGGGTTTGAATTTGGACTGTCAAGGAAGTCGGCGGGAGGTTTGTGGGTTGTCGGAAGGAAGAGTTTCAAGCAGCCGTTGGATCAGTTCTGTAAATAGCTAGTTGGCTAAAGAGCATGTTTTGTTTAGAAAGTGTGAAACCCTTAAAAAAAACCTTTTCATATTATTACCCAGCAGAGGAAGCAGAGCTCAACAGAGTCAAATCCTGTGTTGGATCTCTGAACCACTTGTTCAGACTTAGATGCTGGCACCTCAGGTTAGAAACAGAAAATAATCTGTGGTGTCCTCTCCCCCTGTAGAAGAACATGAAGAATTTGGAATGGGCTTTGCTCAGAAGTGAGATTTTAATTACTGTATTTATCATGGCAAATGGAAAAGACTGATCCAGAACAGTAAAAGTGATACATTCTATAGAAAAAAAAAAAAAGACTAGATAATTAGCATTTGTCGTGGTTTGGGCCCTCAAACCAGGAGAGCATTTCTGAGTAATAGAGAGGCAGAACAAACAGTTGTTCACCCAACATCCAACATAAATGTCTATCTATATGAGAGTCAGCTGTCCATGTGAGGATTATATCCTCATATGGATTCTCCAACAGTGGCTGCCCTTTTCTCATGGATTTTTCTCTCTATTATTGTCAGACTTTTTATTTTAAAAGTTACTTCCTCATCTGAATTTTTAGCCTTCATAAGTTCCTCTGAAGTTTTCACTTTGTTCTGATGACACGTGCGATAAGGACTGCCTGCTAACAAAATTCAGAGAAAAGTGTAACCACAGTGCCTAACCGAGGTGGGTTTCCTTTTCCTGTAGTCAGAAATCGTCCTCATGGAAACACACAACAGCCACAGTAACTGCTGGCTGGCTAACGCTAACAGACCAGCAGCATGTTTTAGTCACCTGAATTTTGCAACTGGACATGATCAGTTATGGGACATGAAATGCTTACTGATTTCCATTGAACAGAAATGTAGGATTGCATGAACGAGACTTGAAAACATCCTTTTTTCCTGAGAGAGGGAATACAGTAATAGATTTAAGGAAGAAAGATACTGTCACTGTCACGGGGTTTTTGGCAGTGAGCCACTAGGGGGTTTTCTCAGCCTTTTTAGGAAGGGGTTCCCTTTGTAGGAATCCTGTGGGAAGAAGTGTCTCTGGACACATTTAGGTGGCAGAAGGATAAAAGTCCTGACAACCATAATGCCATCTTCTTTTAGGGAACCCTTGAACTTGGAGCTCCTGGAAAAGAGGCACTGGAAATCAGTGGCTCCTTAACTTAAGAACTCCTTTATCTACTGTAGGCTATCATTCAGGATTCTTGGCTGCCTACCTATATTTGGTCAAAGCTCACCTCTGTGGTAGCCACATGCTGTAATCTCTTGGCCTAATTTTGTTCTCTGGGTCAAGATACCTGCCTGGGTGCAATGGGAAGCTGAAATTGTCACTTGCAGAGTACGGGTGAGGAATGAGTCAACCCAGGAATAAGCAATGCTGGTGTGGTCCTGCAACAAACCACCTGCTCTCCTGTGATGGATCAGCACTGAAACCAGAACAGGCAGCAGACAAGTAAGAACTCCGATTCTGAGACCAAAAATAACACAGATGGGATTTTTATGTGCTGTGATACTTCCTGTTGTAGTTGGACGCGTTTGACAGCAGTATTACAAAAGGGAACGTTATGGTTAAAACGGTCTGTGTGGAACTCCCTACAACATGTAACTGAGTTATGAGGCAGGAATTTTATCATTAGCTTTTAACATTAGTATTAGCTTTTTAACATTAAAGTATACATAGTCCAAGCATCCAAGCAGGAATTCCAAAGCCATCCAGTTTGGCTTTAGTGCTGCAGGAAAATATAGAGATCGATTTCTAAGAAAAAGGCTGAAGAGATAAAATCCCATTATGGTTCCAGTCCCATTAGTTCTTGGCTTTGTTTTAGGTGTCAGAATTGTGCAGCAGAGTCACAACCTACTGAGTGGTTCAGTCCCAACAGAAACAGAATTTCGGGTGTCAAACAGGATGCCCTGCCTTCCCTAATACTAGCTGTTGAACTCCAAGTAAGATTTGTAATTGCAGGGTATGCAGTCTGGTCCTCTACATAATGTCCAAAGAATATTGCAAATCCTTTCATCAAACTAGATACAGTGTAAGAAACTCCAAGGAGCCAAGTGCACTGAAAAAAAGGAAGCCAAGTGTCTGTGTTGTAGAGATGTAAATGTCAAATACAAAGCGTGGGCAGTAACACTCCAAGCTACTAGTTAGTATAAAGTTGGTGGAATTCATTCCATTAATATTGTTGCCATCAGTTTGTACCACCAATCTCAGTGTTGCATCCTGTGCCTGTGGTATACAGATAGCAATCATGGGAGAAAAATACAGAAGAAAGATCTTATGTAGAGAAGCAGTTCTGTTCTGTGACTGCATCCAATGAAGAGCTTTTTTGAGCTATGTTGCAGCAGATATTATAGAAGGTCTCCATGGTAGTAACAATTCTCTTGTTCATCATTGTTAAGTGGCCATTGTTAAGTTATTCTTCCTGAGGTGTGAAGGATTCATGATTCATTAGGTTTTGCAGTTCTGCAAAAGAGATGCCCTTCAGATAAGAGCTTTGAGAGAGGGTCAGACAGGTGAGAAGGCTGCTTCTCCAAGACCTTGCATGTAGAGGCAGCAAAAATCAATGCACTGACAATGCCTTTTCTCAGAGGACGTAAGCAAATTACCAAAAACATCCCTAACATCATAGCTTGTGAATTGCTTTGGTGAGACTTGGAGAAAAATGGCTTATTTTAATTTGTTATTTTACCTTACCCTCACTTCGAATCTCCTTCCAAAGTAGCTGGCCGCCCATGCTTCCCCACAGCAAGAGATGTGCAAACCCCCTGCTGAAATCCCATAAAATCAAGGAAATCCATCCATGGAATTGTCATCCTAGAGCTAGAGAACTGAGGTCATCACTGGGCTTTATGAATTGTATATTTTCTCTTGTAGCTTGCAGAGATGTTTCTTATTTTATTCTGATTCTCTGCATATGCAGAGACTAAACCAAGGAGGGGGGGTGTGTAGGACTGAGACTAGATGAGTGTTGGTGGGGCTTATTGTGATAATAACCGGCACAGGTATGAGGGAAACATGTAGAAGAAGTGGAAGCGCAAGACAGACTGACTGACTGAGAGAAGTGGGTCTGGGGACAGAGAGGACAGAAATGAAATTGGGACTTTGACAGCAAGTCCACAGGGATAGATTGAGTTTGGTTCAATGAAAAGATAACAGATGAGGTGAGGAACGCAGGCTGGGAGTGGGGAAGCAAGGAAAATGAGGCAGAGACGACGAGTCAGGAGCAGAGAAGAGGAAGGTATGAATCAGGGTTGGCTGTTGTAGGATGGAGAAGAAGGACCCAAGCTTTGGAGGGGGGCAAGCAGGAGGGCCTATGCGTGCTGAAGAATGCTTCCTTTGAAGGCTTAGATAGAGCCTAAAATCCCAAGTTTTACTGTTTCTCTGCTGTCAGTAAAAGTAAGCGTCAGCCCTAGATTATAGAGACCTGCATTAAAGGTCTAAACATTGAAGGTAATTGAAGGTCATCTAAACATCAACATGTAAGGTGGGAGTCTAAGCTCCCATCACAGTCAGAGGAGATTGTAGGGAAGGATTCAGCTGTCTAAATATCTGGACCTGCATCCACTTTTGATGCCTTACAAAATTCTTTGAGGTACCCTAGCTGATGCCCAAATGACTGTAGACACCTGCCTCCAGGCAGCTGTGTTCCACCTGCACTCAACTCAGTCCCAGGGGTCCAGAGAGATACTCAAATGCAGACTGTGTAGAAGATGAGACACAGGCTCACATAAATGCTTGCATACAGATAGCTAAATGTATATAGGTCCTCAGTCTGCACCTGGGCGGCAGTCCGAATGTCTATGAAACCTGCAGGCGTGCTATTTCTCTCAGCCTTCACTAACATTTGGCCATAGCGTTGGTGACAGCGTGCTTTTGCTGTCAGTTGCTGTCCTAATTCAAGTGGCAGAGAGCAAGAGTTTGCAAGTGCTCAGTGCACAATATAGGGAAGGAAGGAGAGGGACATATTGCTCCATGAGGAACACCTTTGTCCTTCTGTTGGCTCTTTTATATCCTAGAAATTCAGACGTAGCCATACGTCCGAATCCTGGGTGCCCTGTTAGGCAAGCCATGCTGGGAAAGGCCAGAATTAAGACTTTCTCCTTTGCTGCATGACCTTGGATCACCCCCAGAGCAGGTGAATCCTTGTGGGGAAGAACAAGAGTGCAACGTGATTGAAAACAACGGCAGGATGCAAACACGAGGAACTGCATTCAGGCTGCACCAATAGCTTTAATTCCAGCATTGCCGTACACAGCAATGGCTTGGATCTTCTGCTTTAATGTTGCTTTTTTTCCCCCCTCTTTCAGTCTTATATGCTGTGCATGTTTACAGTGTTTTAATGGAATTTAATTCGAAAATTTGATGTTGGAAGCAAGTGACGATGGAGCAACCTGTGGAGAATAGGAGGCTTGCTGTCATCATTCAGCTCTTGTGCTAAAACCAAGCTATGGCTGACCCAGCTGTAAATGGGCATTTGATCTTTCTGGCTAAGGAGTCAAATACAGCTTTAGCAAAGACACTCAGATAATTCCTCTGTTGGATGTAGCGGTTAAAGGGCTGTACTCTTGGAAGTCAGGATAGTTGGGCTGGATACATGAATGTGGTATGGTGGGCTGGTAGCATGATAAAGCTGTTTTCTGAAGGCAGATGAGTAAGTGCTAAAGCAAAACGCTCTGCTTTCTGTGTAATTCTAGTCTTTTGAAGCCTCCTAAGTGCTTATATAGAAGAGAAATTCCTTGTCTGAAGGGATGTGATAAAAGAACAATGCTGTCTGAACATGCAAGTCTTAAGAGATGGGAGAAGACAAAAGTTAATCTGTCATGAGGGAGTAAATCTCTTTTGGGGTCCCTTTACATTCAGATTTCATTTAATTGTGGTGTTTCCTGGACTTGAAGAAATGCAAGAGCAAGATGAGGAGGACTGGGCTGCTCTTTTATACAACTCCTTCACCTTACCCCTTGTTTGTTAACAATGTGTAGAGCTCCTCTCTGTTACACTTATCTTCCTTCTTCTCCTTCTATTTAAGTGCCTTAAAAGAAACTCCAAATGGACTTTCTTATCCAGGAGCTGGAAGATTTGAGCTCATCTGTATTGAATATTTAGAGCTAGGGTAAGCTTTCTGAGTCTGATTGTCATGTCTGCGTTAGGACACCTTGGACCTAAACAAAGACTATCCTCACCTCCGATGAAGTGACCGTGCTTATTCTCCCTGGGTTTCTGGTGTGGTTGCAGGACAGGAAACGAGCAGTTCCTCTTCTTGGGATCTTTAGTCTTCTCACAGTCAAAAAGAATGAGTCACTTACCATAGAAGTAGCCATGGTGTTGTTTGAATACATCTTGAAGTTCATGTTTTCTGTTCTGTGGCTTCTAAGCCTTTCCACTGCACATGGATTCTCTCTTCATGCTCATTCTGCCATGAGGGCAAGACACTTCTGTTTTTATGAAGGAAAGCTGCCATTCCCACTCAACACAGGACAAATTAAAACACATAGCATTCCATCTGAATGTAAGGAGGCAGTTTTTCACTGTGAGGATGGTCAAACACGGGAACAAGTTGCTCAGAAATATTTCAGAATCTCTATCTGTGGAAAGAATCAAAAGCCATCTGGACGTGGTCCTGGGCAACTTGCCCCTGCTTGAGCAGGGGGTTGGAGAGGAGGAGCTCAATCCTTCAGCTTGCTTGGAAGCAGAGTGACACTGCTTAGGGGGCTGAGTGAGGGGGCATTTTCTCTAGTTGCAGCCTACCAGTATGGTATTTCTCCTGGGAGGCCAGGTACTCTCCTTTGCTTTTCTCTGTGTCCTGTGAACACCTACACCTGGAAAACATCATACCTGAGATGCTGGTATGCTATTTTCTAATCTGCTCCACTTTTGGAGCAGCATCACCTCTTTGCAGCTCCATTTCCACCTCACTGATAACTGCTGTTACATGGCAGTGTGACTTTTTTTCCCCGACAGAGAGGGATTTGTTCCCAAAATCTAGCCTGCAGCCTCTTACAACAACCACAGTAGTGATCCTGCTGGTCATTTATTTTCCTTCCCGCTACTTAGATACGCCGTGTCATTCAAGCAGACCTGCAGTACCTGTAGAATAGTATAAAGGTAGGTACAGTATATGTAGTGCCTGGATGTTTTCAAGACAGACAACAGACAGTTTAGCATTCATGCAGAAAAATGTTTTATTGTAGTGAAGTTACACAGGAGAAAAACAAGTCTCCCTGCTCCTGGTTCAAGGCTGTGCTGAGCCATAAAAGGGGAGATAAGTGCTAACCAAAACAAGTTCCTACATGTAAAAACACATTGCACTTCCAGTCATTTTTACAAGGTTATAAGGACAGCGCCTGGAATTTTTTTTTATTTTTTTTTTTAGATGAGTTGCAGCTTTAACTATTTAAAGCCGGAATCCCGAATGTTTCCTTACAGGAGTTTTTGTTGTTTGGGGTTCATATACCTCAGGAGAGCAAACCTGAAGGTGCTCTTTCTTTCCGCTTAGCCTGTCCAGTTTATTTAGACTAAAAGGACCTCAGGCCATATGAGGTTTAGTTGATTGACATTCCTGTAATGACCTTGTAGGGCTTCAGTGGCTCTAAACCCAGGTTCAGTATACAACACTAATGCTGGTTACTGGTCGGATTGTTCTTATGACCAGCAAGAAGGAAAGAGGGAATGGCAGCAGCTTCAGGGGGTTTATGGAGGAGTGCTGGAGTGGCCTTGATGACAGAACAGCTCTTCCTTGGTTGGGGTAACTGCCAGCCCACTTCTTAATGCAGAAAATCAGCAAAGCATTGCATCAGCCTGGTGCACAGGTGTGACAAATGGCATGGAGTCTGTGACCATATAGAAAGGAAAAGGAAGGTGGGACAGGTTTTGGACCTGCCAACCTTTTAATTGTCCTCTTGAGGACACAAATACAACACTGTTTATCAACTACTAACAAGTTTTCCCACGCAACAGCTTATGTACAGCATATTCACTTGCATATTTACATAATAATACACAGGTCTTCCCCACCACCACCTCTTGAGGTGAAAGAATGTGACATGTCAAGCTGACAGACACTTCAGGAGACCCTCAAGGAAAAGTTCATGCAGAGCTAGCTTATTGTGTCCCTTGAAAGTAAAATCTTACAAAGGGTGAGCAAGATGTCTGTTTTTACAGTATATACTTTGTACAGTGCAAAGAGGAGGATTTAAACATAGGATTCCTTCGCATACGGGATCTGGTCTACCTCAAAAACTGGCTGGCTGCACCTCCGAGCCACGTACTCAAGTTTGTTCTTCTGACAGGACTCAGACATGGCTCTCAATCGGTAGACTCCCGGGGTCACGGGTAAACTCACACGGGAGTTAATTCCCACAGTCACGCTGAGGGTTTCGGTTTCCAGGTCAGAATCCTTCGCTGCCGAAACTCTGCCACTGGGTAGATCCCTTAGATCCGTATACGCTGCGTCCTGCGCAAAGCTGCTGCACGGATGAGGCGGCAAAGCATCCTGGTTTGACACTTTTAATCTCATAGTTTGAACCGTGAGATTGTGGGAGAGAACTTCAGTGGCCAGGCAGTTTTTAGTAGCCTCTTCGTAAGAGGGTGGTCTTCCAGGATTCCTCTGGTCTACCTCTCTGAACACTTCATCAGCTGACCTGAAACGGGGCCTTTGCTGCTGCGCCACAGGCAGCGGTTTGTCATCATCAGGGCTGTTCTCCTGGACAACTCTGCAGGAGAAATGATCTTCTTTCTTTGTGAAACTGTCTCTCTGAAAAAACATGTTTTTTCCAGGCCCCCAGCTCTGGGTTTTTATTAGCGTTTTCCTGCGGTTTGCAAAGGAGAATGACATGGAATGCTTTTTGATCTCTCTGCTGGGTGTACTGCAGTCCTCGGTGGCCTTGGTGGAAAAGGACTGGGGCCTATTTAAAAAGGTTTTTTTGGGACTAGAGGGTGAAACTACTGGGGAGCTGGTAAAGACCGAGCCGTCAGAGCTCTCCAGGGAGCAACTGGAAGATGTTTTGGGTAGAGAGTCAGTTGATAATTGGGAAGGTAAGATTGGAAGCCGTCTCTCCAGTGCTTCCAACCCTAGCTGTTTCTGCTGAACCGGAAAATTGTCCTCACTTTTGTTTAGCTTCTCTTTCCTTATCCTGCCTTCAAGGTGGTTTTGAAAGGACAGGTCTGGCTCTGAGTACCTCCTGTCCATCGTGCTGATGTCATTTCTGAAATTAGTCAGCGAAGGGGCAGAGATGCATGTTGGATATCTTCTGCTCACACTACTGCTCCTCCCTTTGGGCTGCTCCATCTGAGAGGCACAGGGGCTGCCTTCAGCTTCTGGGTCTGGGCTGTCATAGGCAGAGTCATTCTGATGAGCAGCACATAGGTGTTCTGTGGGGAGAAAGCACCTGTTAGTTCTCACTGACCGTCTGAGGATGAAAAGGAACTATCTGGAAAGAGCTGCTGTAGAAGAGCACTGCAACAGCGTCTTGAACCCTCTGCAACTCTCTGTGTTTCCACAGATGTATTCCCATATCAGGTTAAATAACTTGGCATGACAGCCCCAGTCTGTGACATCCCCAGTTTGTTCTCATACCTGTGGAGCTGTCTGTCTGCTCCGGTGACTCCTCAGCCGAGGCACAGGCAGGCAAGGCAATGTCCTCCCCAAATATTTCTGAGCAGTTGTTTATGAGGAACTCCACCAACACCGTCACCTGCACACAGAAAGCAGTTGTAGTCAAAAGGGCTGAAAATATATTGAACAGTCCTTTCTGCTCCTGCCCGCTGTCTCTGTGTGCAGGGCAGCACAGAGCAGGATGGCTTCTGCCAAAATCATAAAATATCAGGGTGAGAGGGACCTCAAGGGCCATCTGATCTAACCTGTCTTGGAAAAGAATCCTAGCTTAAAGTCAGAGGGTGAATCCACTCCAGTGGATGAGGCCTGATGCTGCAGACAAACTGATCTGCCCCGATACAAACAAACCCCCATCAGCCCCAGCTTCAGCCTCGCTGCCCAGAGGACCCCTGGGTGGCAATGCCCACCGGGTGCCCCTTGCTCTCTGTGGGCAAAGCATTCAGGAGCTGTGATACGACGTAGGGGACTGCAGGGCAACTGCTCCTATTGCTCAGAGAGACGAGAGGAGGGGCAGCCTTGCCCATCACATTGCAGGCACCTGAGCTGAGGGGCACCCCCCATGCCCAGGGCTGCTCTTCTGTTCAGCTTTTGCAATGGTGGGGGGATCCCTATGGATGGCTCTGAGCTGCCCCAAAGCGGGTGGCTGCTCGGTGAGCTCAACACACCTTGTCATTCATCTCCTTCTGCACCTCCAGCGGGAGCGTGTGGTCGGTCTCTGGGCTCAGCATATTTGGGCCAACGCAGATGGCCAGGTTGCTGGAGTCCATCCTGGTGGTCTCGGCGTTTTGGCTGATGTGGTGGAGCAGAGACAGCAAGTGCTTGAGCAAGATGAGGTTTGGCCGGGGCAGTTTGTCAGCCACCCTGCGTGAAGACAAACAAAATGTGACGTTAATTCACGGTGCAGCAGCCACCACCTCTTTATTTGAGCAAGTCTCAATTAAACTCAGACCGATGACACTTCCTCCAGAGAGAGGGATGCGTGTGCTTTCTTCACTGCTTAGCAGAAGTATCATTCAGAAATCCCCAACGGCAGCTGAGCGTGTGGGTAATTTACGAGATCTTGACTGACAAGATCTTGACTGAAAGGCAAGCACTACAGCAGTCCGTATCCTTGAGTAGATGAGATGGCGCCAGGAGATGTCACTGGAGGCTTCCCAAAGGCACGTGAAAGCCTGTGGTTGTGCTGGGCAGCTTTCAAAGCACTCCCAGTTGGCCTCCATATCTGCTCTTTCCAAAGAGCAAAACTGGGCCGTGGTCTCCACAGCCTGACTTCACCGCCAGCAGATGTGAAGGCTCCCTGTCAGTGCCCGTCCCACAGCACAGTGACTACCTTGGCTGAGGCACTGCAGCCCCTCCTCTTCCTACCCCAGTTGTAGGGCAATCTCAAATAACTTCAGGAGATGCTGCTGTGAGAGCCCTCTAAACCAAACCCCCCGAGCAATAGCAAGCTGATATAAAGGACAGGCTTTTAAGTGCGAGTCTCCATTTTGGGAGACATCACCAGCCTCTACCAGCCTCTCCATCACACTGGGGCTGATTGCAAAACTTCCTGGTTGCAAAACTTACTCTTTCAATTCTTCAATTTTCTCCTGCTTGCTTGGCTTCTCCAGAGCTTGCATCCACTTCTCATAGAGGTCGGCCGACAGGAGTTTGGAGGGAATATTTCGGAGGAAGTCCTGCAAGGCCAAGAGATTTAGGTGAGGCTTTGGGCACTACCCATGAGCACACAGCATCACTGTGACATGGGCTCACTAGGAGGCAGGCTGGCTTGAGCTACTGTCAGAGCAGTGGGGTCCACAAGTACATGCCAAGTACACCAGGGTAGTAATAGGACCCAGACAGAAAATCAGGTGGAAAAGGAAAATGCTGAACTTTCCTAAGCCTGAAGCTTTTAGCCTGGCTTTGCTCTGCCTTTAGCTTGGAGTCCCACCCGGGTCAGCTCTGGGCGCTAAAGTGGGCCTGTGAAGATTAGCAATGTCCTCCCAGTGCTGCAGTTCAGAGGAGCTCACCTTCAAGACCACTGCCAGCAGGTGCACAGATTTGCTTTTCAGATCAACTATCTCGCCTTTGTTTAGGTCCTCCTTCAGCTCCTTTCGTGCTTTCTCATTGGCAGCTTTTCTGAATATCCCTTCAGTGGAAGGTCCTTTCATATATAAGATAGCTAGGAGATCCTGCAGGAAAAAAAAGGTAGGCATGAATGGGAGGACAGTTAGTTAGGTGAAGGAAGGTCCTTTAGCAAATGAGCATTTTCTTAGAAACACAAGAAGAGTTGTCTGGAGGTACACCCTGCTCTAATTAGGTCAGTATCTAATTCTCACTCCAAGTAGATTTACATGGGCAATAAGCTGGTTTTCCCCCAACCCACCGTCTTTTTCGACTGGTGAACTCCACTAACTTCAGTGGAGTCATCCCTGCTTCCTTCCGGAAGGAAACAAGGGATGGCTTAAGTCTTGGTTCAAGTCCCATCCCTCTCAAGCCAAGCAAATATTGCATAGAAGAAACAAAAGCCTGTCTATTCGAAAAGCCAACTCAGTGGGAGAAGTGTCACAAGATGATTTTTATCCAGAAAAGATAGTATTTAGGAATTTGTTGGTGGCAGTCCATAGCTGAACATTTTTTCCAGGGAAATACAGAAATCCTTGGAAGTTTATGCTGCTGAAAGTTTCATTCAAATGACTTCTGTAGAATCACAGATGTATATACTAAGGAGCAGATTTTCTCCTATTCCTGGTCCTGGGTTGTCTCCATTCAAAGTTACTTCTAGTGGCCAAAACCCACAGACCTGACCCTTTCTACATCTGGGATGGGCCTTGAGCTTAACAGAAGCGTGTATGGAGGGGAAACACCAAAATCACTCATTTCCTTGGTGCTGCAGCACAAGTACCAGGGATCTTGCCTCCCACTGGAAGCCAGAGGTGTGATAACTGTATCACCAGGCTTGCTTACCTGGACCGGCTGGGGCAGCGTGTCATCTTCCCCACAGATAATTGCCAGAGGCTGGCCAAACAGAGTGATTTTGGCACCCGAATCTAGCTGCCCTGGGCAATTCCCGTTGGTAGAGCTTCGTCTCAGAGTAAATGACTGTGACATCACCTTCTTTCTTTTCTTTGTGCCATCTGCTGCAAGCAAAGGAAAGCAAAAAAAAAAAAAATCAATTTAAAAAAAGAAAACCAGAGCGCACTCTGCGGCCTTTTATCTGTGTGCAGATGTTTGTTGAAGCAACTCAAACTAAATGGGGAGAAACTGAAAGACAACTCAGTGGTTACTAAGGAAACAACTGTAAAACTGTGACCATCCCTCTCAGGACACCACCTTTCCTGTTTTGGGGTGGAGATTTTTTTTAGATTCTAGACTCTTCTTAGAGAGCGAGAACATACAAGGCACAGAAATTACAAGATTTATAGAGATTTTTGATATTGCAGTGGTTTCTCTGATGACTATCTCAGGCAGATATGCCACTTGGCAGCTGGCAATGACAATTTTCACTACGCGGTCTGACTGTGCCCCAGCCTTAGGGCAGGAGTGGAACGAGGGGCTCCTGCTTTTCAGCCTCTTTCACAGGCTGAAATGAAAACACATGGCTCCAGCTCTGCCAGCTTCGGAGCCAGCTCTAATGGTAGTGGTCCTGCCAGAGCTAGTGCTTGCCCCCTGCCAGCCAGCCAGTTGAAGGTGATACTTGCTCTGGATGATGGGAGCATCACAGTTGGGCCTCATGGGCTTCAGGGTCAGAAATCTCTTAGCGTGGGTTTTGCATCTACATCTTAAAGAGGAGGGCATGTGAGAAATTTGGAGATGATGGTTGTATTGGGAAGAGGTGTGGCTTTTTTTACCCTTTCAGAAACAGTGAGAGAAGGATCCTTTTGCTAGAAAGCTTTCTAAAGGACTTGCCTTCTACTCTGAAATGAAGTTGCCTTATGCAGATGATTTCTCAGGACCTGTATTTGTGGCATAGCACAAGTCCTTGGCAGAGAGGGGCTAAAAGCTATGGGAAAGTCACTTAACATTATAGTGTCATACAAAATGTTTACTTCTGATACTCCTTGAAAAATGGTCAGATATGAAGATGTGCTTCAAATCTGACCCTGCCCTGCTAATGATCTCCTCCTGGTTTGTTTACTGGTGCTGAGGTTTTGCATGGTGAGGGAAAACAAGTGCTGATGCTGCCAAGAGGGTTTATTTACTCTGGCGTGCAACCGCTGGTAGCGGCGCTCGCTCGCAGTGCCACACCCCAGTGGTGATGCTCGAGTGAGAAAGGACCACGTTTGCTTCCCATCGCTGCCAGGGAACACAATGAGACCTGGCCCTGAGGACCAGGGAGCAGGGGGATACAAGACCTTTGGCACTCAGCACTGTCACCTCTGCCACTGAGCCTAAGGGAAAGAGGTCACTTGCAAGCGAGCGGCACTCCAGGGGTTAAGCCGTCTGCTGGATGGGGCTGAGGGCTGTGGGTTGCTCTTGGGGAGGTGAAGTGGGCAGTTTCAGGTGGTTTTGCAGTTCTGGGTGGTTTTTGCAGTTTCGGGTGGCGTTGTAGAAGCGCCGGCTTAAAAGACAGTTACATAAGTCATATAAGAAGGCAGTTCCTCAGTTTTTGAAACTCACCAGCTGGGTGGCAAAGTCCGTCTTCAGTATCTGCTGGGACCAGTGGGGGGCATTTCTTGGCATCAGCCTGCAAGAAGCGTGTTAGGGTTACAGAGCTGCCACCAGCAGCGAGGGCCACCAGCGAGTCACTGGAGCTTCTCAGAAATGTGTGAGAGGCTCCGGGGAATAACCAGAGCAAACCCAACACCTGCTGAAGAGGTGCCAGGGTGACACTGCCTCACTGCCCAACGGAGGGGTTTGTGGTAAACCCTGCAGCCAGCCACCCCAGACCTGCCCAGCAGGTCACAACCCCGTGCTCTTTCAGGCTGCTCTTTTGATACAGAGAATCGTAGAATCATAGAATCGTAGAATCACAGAATCATAGAATAGTTTAGGTTGGAAGGGACCTTAAAGATCATCCAGTTCCAACCCCCAGGGACACCTCCCACCAGACCAGGTTGCTCAAAGCCCCATCCAGCCTGGCCTTGAACCCCTCCAGGGATGGGGCAGCCACAGCTTCTCTGGGCAACTTGTTCCAGTGTCTCACCACCCTCATGGGAAAGAATTTCTTCCTAATACCTAATCTAAATCTCCCCTCTTTCCGTTTAAAACCATTACCCCTCATCCTATCTCTCTGCTCCCTGATAAGGGAGAAGCCACAGCCAGGCACAGCCTGCTCTTCTGTGTCCTCCCCTGGCACTGGAGATTCCCTCCCAAACTCCTCCAGGGAGCCTTGCTGGCTTCACAGCCTGCCAGATTCCTGAGCAAAGCTCCCCAGGAGCCCCGGGAATGCACTGGCTGCTCACAGCGATGCCCAGCTCCTTCCGCACGGGGCTGCACCGAGCTGCCTTTGAAGGGCTGTGCCCACTCGTGGGTAATGGTGGGCAGCCAGCAGCTCTTACAGAGCTTTGCTAAGGTATCTCATATCAGTTACCAACAAGGATTGGGGGAAATGTAGCATCTGCTTACCTCCGACTGGCACTCAATCAGACTCTCCATGTTCCCGGCATTTAGTGTCTTTGACTGGGCGAGAAAACAAAGACAGTATGTGAGTAATTGAATGCCAAGGTTTAGAAATCAGAGCTTTTCAAAATCTCTCTGTTGACAGTGCTGAAGCAGTAAAGGCACTCACAGTATTACAGCTGCTTAACACTTTCATTAGGAGTTTGATCGGGGGAGCTCTGGATACTCTGGTTTCCTTCGGTCCTTTAGTTTGCCTGTTAATTGAATAAGGAATGGTCAAAGAAAGAGCTTTGTAAAACTGCACCCTTCTTGTCTGTCTTCCCTGCAAGGCAGTAAGTATGATCCTGAACCAGCAAGATATCCCACACAAGTCAATCGTAAAGCCCTTCTCTGAAGGCACTCAGCCCTGCTGCCCTATCTGCCTCTTGATTCAAACAGAAAAAAAAAGAAAAAAGCAGCTTTCCATTTTTAATCCATGCAAAAAAATGAGGAGGTGGTGAAAGGTCGGTGTGATTGTTAATCTGTGAAACACAAGGCTAAGCGGGTCAGCCAGCTCTGCCCACGAGCAACCCTTAGCAGTGGGCGCACCTCTCCCCCGGTCTATATTTTCATAAATCCCTGTCCATCTGCCCCTGGAGCACCCCACCGACTTCAACCGCGACGCCACGGATTCTATCCCGGGCAGTACTTACCCAAGGAATGAGTCCAGCCAGAGCTCCTTCACCTCCCGTGAACTGCAGAGGAAAGGAGAAACAGCATCACTCCCCACAGCTACTAATCCTTTGGACGGAGGCAGGCGACTAAACAGTTCTACCCCACGTGTGCTGCCTTATATACGCAGAAGGGGCAGGTGGAAATTCACAGACAGGAAGAAGCATCATGGGGCAGGACGGAGATGCTATGAAATTTCTGGCTTCCTCTTTCCTTTTAAGAGGAGTTACTCTTTTTTTTTTTTTTCCCTTAAAGAAAAAAATAAAACCCTCGTAGCTGTTATGGATGGAAAAGATGAGACACTTGCCAGGTAAAGGTTCCATCTAGCATCACCAGCGTGAGGTGGGATGTACAGAGGGGGCTGCAAGTGTGGGCAGCTTCTCCTTACCATTAAAGGGCAGTGGGTGCAGTCTGTCCTGTGACTGCTCGGGGACCTTAGATTTTGCAGTTTGAAGACGTGCCAGCAGATTGAGTTGAGCTAAGAATAGTTAAAAGATGGGGGAGTGGGATAGCCAAGATTCAGAGAAATGTTTTTGTATATTTTTTGAAAAACTAGTGGCAACAGTTTACTGTCTGCGAGCAGATGTAGACACACACTTTGCTGGTGCCAAGTAGTTCTTGAGAATCTAAGCACTGGACTTTTATAGGAGAAGTGGTGTTATATAATAATTTCGTAATGTATGACAATATGTAATTAAAAGTCTTGATTAAAATACGCCTTAGTAAGAATTATGTGTCTGAATAGTAAAGTTTAACTCCACAGAAGAGATCAAAAAATCCAGGAAAAATCTATCTCTGCTCTCCCTGGATCTCTTCAGGGTCTGTTGCTGACTCCCCCCCCAGCCTGGGCACAGTAGTCACTCTACCAGGCCATTTATAAAATTCGTTAATGTTTGATGTTAAATGCATGGCGTCCATTCTACTGGTTCATTTACAGAGGCAAATTACAACCCAGTATCCTGGGTACCAGTCTTTTGATCTGGTGGAAAAGAGGGGCTAAGGCTGAGAGTCGAAGGGTTGAGAGTATTTCAGTGACGGATTTAGGTGGAAAACGCGCTTGTAGAACTGTACTCTCTCTGCTGCTTTCCCCTGGTGGATGCTCCGTTTCGTGTGTGCAGGGGACGTTGCTGTGTCATAGCACAGCTCTTTGCAGATGCACATTGTGGCTACATCTGCCACTGAATTCACCCTGGAAACCGTTCTTTGCTTGAACCACATCAGACCTGGCCCATGTAGTACTGACCCTGGGCTGTCATGTGAAAGAGACAGGCCGTCTCAGGTTGACTCTGCAGGAACCCAAGGTACAAAATTCCCTTTTGGTTAGACAGAGATGTGGACAGAAGGACAAAAGGAGAGCTGCCCTGCTTTTATAGAGGGAGATGCTGTAGGTGACCTTTGAAGTCCTCCTGAGGCCCACCCTTTCCATGTCCTGTAGAGACACCGGTCTGCTGACTTGTTTAGGACTGAAACTTAGAGGAATCTCAAGCAATTACTCTGCAGCCCTGTGCATTTACCGCTGATCTTTTACTCACTGCTGTAACTGATTTTTTCATTAGTTAGCAGTCCCATGACATCTAGTATTTCCCTACTAAATTCCATGGGCCGATGCACATTCTTGCAGAAATACTGTCCTCATGCATCGCATTCTCCTGCAAATTTCTTCCGAGGCTCCCTGGCAGCTGCAGCACCACTGCTGATAGTCCCAGCAGGATTCCTGGGACAAAGGGCATCTATTTTTCAGGACTTCTGTTAAATATGTATCTAAACATAGCTGTATGGTAAGCTTCTTGGAGCTCAGGGGACAATTCCATTCTGTTTTCCCCTCACTTCCAGCGCTCTACGCAGACGTATTTCTGAGCTCAGTCAGTTGTAGGATTAAGACATGGGGTTTGATCTGGAAAATGTGTGCCTCGTGAAGGAAATGGGAGTTTAATGGGTGGTGATTAACTGGGCCCAGAAGCTTAGATTACAAATAGGGCACAGCTGTACACAGGGCATAATGCTTTGAATTTCCCAGGAGGAGAAGATACAGTAATGGGTGGTGTATTGATAGCACATCACCGGGCTGTCTGTTAGCACACTGCTGTATCTCTATCTAATTAGCTCCCGTCTATTAACAGTGGTGGGGTTATAATGGCCATTGTGCATGGAAAGTAGGTGTACAGGCCTGCCTGCCCGTATGGCAAACAATTTACATTTTTTTCACTCTCCTGATAGCATTCTTTCGTTTATAGCTCTTTTATAGCGTGGGTCACAAACACTTAATTTGCACCAAAATGATTTGAAAGCAGCTTATTTCATTATGAACAAACATGTCCCATCCAAATAGCAGGCATCCTAAAAAAGCTGTGGCTTGGTGGAGCGGCTGCACGGCCACCCAGCACAAAGCTGGGCTGTATTTGTGGAAAGCAGTAGGCGAGCACGTGCTGGCTCCTGTCACACACTGCAGAGCTGCTTGTAGGGTCCCAAGGTTGGAAGGTTGGGAGAAGACAGGAGGACCAGCACGGCGTGAGCTGTCCTCACATCTACCAGCCAGGGGAGTTTCACAGCTTCCTCCACCAGTGTGGAAAGGGTAACAGATGTAGATCCCAAAGCCAGTCCCCATACTGAATATTAACAGAAAAGGCCTGTCGTATGGGACATTTACAAATGAAGGTCCCTTACATCAACAGCTGCTTCTCTCCCTGAAGAGATCAACTCCCTCTCTACCACCCAGCTCTGCTTTGCAGACTCAGAGCCTTTGCTATGGTCTGCCCCTCAGTTTGGTACAGATCTCATACCAGGATGCATAAGAGCAACGTGTTTGTTGTACCATAGAGGTTGCCCTAGGGCAGGCAGAATAGATGGCAGATGGCTTGGTGTTGTGATGTGTTTCTTCCAGGCCATCCCTAAGTGAATGCACCCTCCTTCAAAGACATGGGGACATCTACACAACGATCAGGGTATGGGAGAGGGGGTGGACTTAGAAAGGTTTTGTAGGACTTCTTCCCCTCCTGTACATCAAGTTGCTTCCCTCAGTTCTGCTGAAGTACTTTGAATTCACAGGAGGGAAAGGAGCAGGGAGGTCCCACAGAGCAGCCGATCCTGGGTAGATCCAGGCCACTCGGAACTGGTTTTGCTCCTCGAGATGTGAAGCATTTTGTGGTCCACTGCCACACACCTTGTCCAGACAGGTTTTGGAGAGAAGGCTTATATAGCACTTGCTACCAACATAGACCAAATGGTGATTTTCCCCTTTCTTTGAGCTACAGTTAAATTAGGTGTTTTCTCCTCTTTTCTCCTCTCTCTTCTTACACCATGCCTTGGTGAAGGACTCTAGACCACAGCAATGAAGGGGAAGCATCAGTTGGGAGGAGAAAGGAATCAGCAGCTGATAGTAAACAAAAGAACAAAGGAAGAAATCTGCTGTGGCTGGAAAGCATCTCTGTTTTCTTTTCTGCTTATCAAACCACAAATGGGAAAATCCCAGCCACAGCTCGCTTTTGTTTATTTCTACGACTTTCACGAATGTTTGACATGATGGCTCTTAGAGATGACAGTGTGTGAATGAATCCCCAAACCTGCCTTCACCCTGTTGTTTTACCAGCAAGGACGCAGCAGGAGCGTAGCTGTGAGAAGGTGACCGCAGGACGAGCCTGGAGCAGGGACTCTTTCAAGCCCATATAGAGCAGAAAGAGCCTTCAACAGTGCCTCTCCGTGTGGAAAAGGGGTTGTATTCCAGTTTTGTCTTCACTGGCACGACTGCGGTCTCCCAGGGGACGACAGGAACATTTACCAAAATAAGGAAAGCAATTATGCCAAAGTTGGAGAGTGGTTAGGTGGGGTGGGTTGTTTGTTGGTTTTTTTTTTTGAAAGAAAAGCTCTGCACAAGCTGTCCATAGACTCAAAGAACAGGGTGGCACGTGGGTTGCTGAGAACAGGTCACATTTCTACATGTCTTCTAAGGCGAGCTCTAATTTCCTAGGGCTCTCCAGAGTGTCTTGCGGATTGCAGAGGTTTGATGATAGAAAAGAGGTTGGCCTGAGCTTTAATCAGGTCAGACCCGACTTCCTACCTTTATCAGCTCAGAACGAGATCCATCAACCCAGCTGATGTGGAACTCCTGTAGTTTCAGTCAGGTGGGACCTGGGCTCATGCTAACCCTGCCTTTGGAAAGTGAAACCCACTGTCAGTTTTTCCCAGCTCTGCTCAGCTGATTTCTATCCTTTATCAGATATCAGGGTTAGATTGCAATGTGGGTTAGCTTGCACCACCCTTCTACTGGGTGACTACTGCACAGGAAAAAGTTATGCATCAAAAATAATATTGTAAATACAGCCCAAGATGTTTTCTGTGCTCTTCCCATGACACCCTTTTGGTTGCATTTGCTTTGCAGGTTGGTTTGTTTATTCTTTCATGGGTGCTGCCCCCAAGACTAAGTTGGCAGCTGTGAAGTTTTTCACTCGCCATCAGGTGACTGGTTCCAGTGGGTGATCTTTCAGCTGTGGAGGGCGGGCACACATGGGCCATTTTCCCAAAGGGCCTGTGATGGTGTTCAGTTGCCTCTGAATTCAGCTTGCTGTTGTATCTCAGCAGCACTTGGGTATCACTCATCCCTAAGGCTCCCCGAGGTGGCCAGCACAAAGGTGCTGGGGAATTGAAGTTGCCCATCATTTCTGACTGAGCGAATGCAGATCTAAATCTTTGCTTGTTTACAATAAAGAAGATAATAGGGAATGCATGTAACTAAGTCTAAATTCTATTTTTTTCGAGATTTGTGGTTGAAGGTACTCAAAAAGTATTGAAAATTTAGATAATACTGGTTTTGTTCCTCTAGCAGGTTTCTTACTTATTTTGCTCCTTTCTGTTGTCCATTTGCAAATCAGAAACTGAGACAGTGATTTTCTGCCAAGTTTGTTTGCTCTCAGGAACAGATTATGTTTCTTACTGAATCCGGAGAGGTGTGAATCTTGATTTTGCTTTTCAGGATTAATACAAATGTTTTCTTTTCAATTTTGGTTGGTATAGGCTTGTATTTCTCCTGCTTCTGCACCTTGTGTTTTGCTTTGAATTTCGGCATCAAAATGATCTCAGATCTCAAAATGAGAATCAGTGGAAACCGGAGACAACCTGGATTTCACACTGAGTTCTAACTTGCATGTGATTTTCAGGCATAAGTCATCTCTCTTTCACACCAAATATAATCTGCAGACTGCCAGTGGCCTAGGAGCCAGTCTGGAATAAGATCAATAAAACTTGGCCCAAGAGTAATTTTGGATTTCGTTGTCTATGAGTCCCACTGATACAAAAACCAGAAAAGAAGGCCAGGGTCAGGAGTGGAAAGACCCTACAACCCCCTGGGAGAGCGGGAGCTGCTCCGGGCATAGCAAGCACCCATGGCCATGAACCATGAACAAGGCTGTCACTGAAAGCGCCAAGGAGGAATGACCAGAAGTAGTTGGAATTTCCCCATCGTTCACCTCCAGTTGGCCGCCTCCAAGCCCTGGTGGTGTGATGGGCATAGCCCCAAACTCTTCATCATACTAATGCCCTTGTGTGTATGTTATTCCTGAGCTCTACCTGCTTCCCAGGTAATCAGTAGAACTGTCAGTAACCAGATCCTCATCACCACTAAATTAACCATGAATGGGAACGTTTATGACCACACACCTGGACTCCATCCTCCAGGCAAAAGCAGCGTCAGGCAAAGAGAATCTTTCCAAGCACAGCTTTGCTGGCTACAGTTAAACTCCCCTGAGCACATTTGACCTCGTGCTTTGGGAGAGTTATTTGCTTGTCATGCCCTGTCCTTGTGCACACACATCCACACACAGCAAAATAAAATGTTCTTCTGTGAAGTTTTTGGCCACCCATCAAAATCAAGATGATAAATTTGAAACAAACATCTCCATATTAGCCGGTGATTGCCATATTGTTGCTACTGGCAACGGCTGCCGTGTTAGTGTTTTATATAAACACTCTGCTTTTGTATTGCTATCCCGTTTTAAAAAAACTACTACCTTATGAGGATTTCAGAAAGCAAATGCTTCTTATGGCAGAGGCTCTGCCTCCTGCCAAAGGGCACTCCGAGGTCTCTGGGCAAAGGATATGGTTGCTCCTGCCATGGAGGGGACATGTGGAGGGTAGAGGTTCACCACGCCACAAGCCAGGCTCAGGCACCAGCACCAACAAGCACAACTGGGACCAGGGCAGCCAGGTCCTCACCTCCACGTTTGTAAAAACACAGAGGGTCTTCCAGGCTGGGAATAAGAGAGGAATTCCCACCCTCTAGAGTGAGCAGGACCTGGGATCATCTGTTAGTGAGAGTAGGGTGGGGAGGAAGAAAAACCACTTTTGAGTTTGAGCTTGGCTCTATCAGCTCATTGCTGGAGAGGGCTTGCCTTGAAGGCCAGGCTATCCTGTTCAGGCCCTCGTTCCTCCAAAGCTGGCCATTCATTACTGCTGCTGCCGTGCAGCCCAGGTGCTGTTATGGCTGCATTTGCTTATTCCACTCGTGGGTACCTGCTCTGAGCTCTGCCTTTGCTTTCAAATCTTCAGTCACTGCACAGAGATGAGAGTAAGGAGTACATAGAGAAGGTACCTGCATGCCAACATGGCCATTTCCCCGTTCAGCGGTGGCTGAGGCTTGAACAGAAGATTTTGTTCTCTCTTTCCTTTTAAAGGTTTGTTTGTGCTTTTGTTCTCTCTTTCCTTTTAAAGGTTTGTTTGTGCTTTGTTTGAGCTTTACCTTTTCTTCCATTTATCAGATGTTTGTTTGGGATTTTTCTCTCTGAAAACAGTCGCTGTGTGTGGTCTTACAGTCATGAACTGCCTTATTTAGTATTAGCAAGAAAACGTGTGAGGGAAGGATATATGTTCATCAGGCCAACTGATATAGGTGCAAAACCCTTCCCCAGGTCTGAAAAGAAATGCCTGTCTTCAGTCTAAGGACCAGTTGAGAAGAAATGCTCTGGATTTTACTAGATACATTCATCAGTGACTTGGTTACTTGGTGAGGCAAGACAGGTACCCCAGAAGTACCTCAAGAAGGGTCTTTTCAAAGAGAGATTGAATCCTCTTACCCTTAGATGCCGTAAGACATTAAAATACTAAGTGAAAAGATGCACAGTCCAGCAACTGCTGTAACATTTGTGTAAACCAGAGACCATATTGCTACAGAGAGTCTTAGTGTTGCTTGTGCAACACCGTGAATCCATCCTGTCCTTGTGTAACTTAATTGAACTTAGTATTCAGGGAGTGAAAATGAACACTCATTACCCTGTAAGTTATGCCAGACCTAAGATGCTGGTATGTATGTGAGAGGGTCCTGCTTTCATTTGGTATCCAACAAGGCAAAGTGCCCATTCTTACTGCATTATACACAGATTCCCAGAGTCTGTCTTTCAAACATAACCCCCTGGAATTATGATAGCTCTAAGTTAGTCACCTCCATCGCTATACTCAGCGAAAATGTTTGCTAAACCCAGGCACCGAAATACAACATATCTCTGTAATTGACTCCTGTCTGTGCTATTTTAGGAGAGCCAGATGTGCGAGGAGTTTGAGAGGCCTGTGTTATGTCCCAGTGGTTGTCCCTCCTCCCTGCAACATTTCTGTTTGCTTCCAGAACCAAGCATTCCCGCAGTTTTCTTTGGACGAGAGCGTCCTGCAACGTAAACCTGTCATAACTGTGAGACTGACATAAATAAACAACGCAGATAATATTTCTGCACTGACCTTAAAGGAAAAATCCTAACGAGTGTCACAAGCATGGAAAAAGTCATTACTTTTAGCAATTGAACAGGCTTACTCATCAAACCTACAGCCCACAGTAATCCCCCTATTAGGGAATTTTCAGACTAACCAAAAACTGTCTTTGCGTCGGGGTTTTGTGGGTGAACTCCAGGAGATGCTTTCTTTTGCCCTTTGATTTTCCACGCAACATCTGAAAGGCAGCTTGCCTTCTTGCTGCCGCTGTTTCTCATGAACAATGTGCCAAAAATAAAAGGTCACTGCGCTGCATAAGGTGATTTGGTGTCTTTTGGTGAAAAGTGGTATGTAGAGGAGAACCCCGAAAAAAGTTTGGCAGCTGTTGCCTCTTCTGTCCCCTTCGTGGCAAAGAGAAGAACTTAATTTTAGCCTTACTGGCAAATCTCTGATAAGTGAAGGCATTTTAAAAGGATTGTTTGTGAGGAAAATATGTTATTTTCTGGGCATTACTCGTGTCCTGCAAGATCTTTGCAGTTGTATTTACCACATCAAAATGTGAGAGTCACCTGGCCAGATCAAATTCTCCCTTATTTTAAGCAAGGAGCTTATTGTCAGGAGGCAATATGACAATGTCACAATGAAATAACTATTCAAAATGGTAACAGAACTAACCGTTTTATCTAGATTTTGTAATAAAGAAGTTTCTGAGCGTGAACTCCCCTCCCTTTGCCTGACCTCTGGGAAGAGATCTGACATGGGGACTCCAGCACAGTCACAGCAGAGGCTATGCTTTAAACATCAGGCAGGTAGTGGGACATGGTGTCACACAATGTCTACATGCTCTTTGAGGAGCTACTTCCTTCCAGGTGAGCTTGGGAAGGGTCTCCTGCCACTGCAGTCATTGGAACCGCTGTGTACCTTCGAGCTCCTAAGGAGTCTCCTGGCCTCCTTAACAAGAAAGTTTGCAAGACCCCTGAGCAAAAAGGGTCTAATTCTGCATGGGGTTGAGGGGCCTCAGTGGCAGCTCCTCAGAAACCCCCAGCCCATAGCTATCCCCTCTAAGGCCTTGGCTTCTAACTTCTCGCATGCAATATTCTTTGTCCTCTAATTTTTTCTTTCCTATGCCAAATTCTTTATCTTTAGCCATGCAGAACTTTTAGCAGATTTAACTGGATTTAGTCCTTTGTATGTTTGGAATCTTGGGCTCCTTGTCTGATAGGCAAGGCTTATGTGACTGCACCTTTTTCCCCAGGTGTTTTTCACTCTTCTGTCAACCCCCAATAACTTTTATTCTCTACATTAATTTCAGCCACAACAGGCAAGTGAGAAACTCTTCCTACAAGCCCTTTGTAAATTAGTGGGTGGAGGGGATTTTTTTCCCTGAGAAAAAGTCATTAAACAGTCTTGTGCATCAAGAAGAATAACGTTCGTTAATCAGCATATTCATCACAGCCACCCAGTCACTGTGCCCGTAGCTCTGGGCTAGCTGTGGCGTGTCTCATGGAAATGGCATATAATCATGGTGGAGATCAAGGTCTTTGCAGAGAGGTGGATCAGGGCACAAAGGACACAAGGCTGAAGGAAACGTCACATGGTTGGTTCTACTGTTCCCATAATGGCACATTCACATTTTCACATAAAGCTTTGGTGACTGCATTCAGGTTTTGAGCTACAAAGGTGAGGAAACAGAGGGTAGAAGGTGGTTAGATGGACAGCCCATTCTATCTATCAGCAAGGTGTGCCTCTGTCATCAAATACATGTCTGGAGGGCTGTCAAAATATGCAAGAACTTCTTGTATATTCAACATACAAGAAGTGCTGAATTTCCATAAACTTCATATTTAATCTTCTAAAAAAAACATTGAGATGTGTGTCTGGAGGTAGACTTCTTGCTCTATATCCTAACAACAAGCCAGAGCACATCCCTTTCCACCAGTGAGACACTGAGTGGGAACACGGTGATGTTCAGAGTGTATCCAAGCTCTTGACTCGGTTCATTACTTTTCAGCAAAGAGCATAGACAACTGCTTAATTGAACACACTGAGACTGAATACCTTTGGTACCAAAACAGAAATCACTGCTTTATACTTATAATTAACAGGTTTGTCCCTTTCCTCTATTCTCATCATAAGCAAATGAAAATCAATGGCATTTGGATTTACTTCAGAGCTTGAAATTCCCCCCTTCCATTTCCAGTACACTGGGGTACCTGGTCAAGAGACAAAGGCCCATTTTATACCCCAAAGATTACTGATTTTTAACAGTGGGGAAAGAATCCAATAACAAATGGGAATAATGTCCTTTCTTTCGTCAAACTGTGATTTTTGCTTAGCTTACCTTAGTGAATTTTGACTGGGGTTTGGCCAGTATTCTATGTAGATAAAGTGATTTTAATGAAACTAAGGAAAAAAAAAGATGCCCATATTTTCCAGTTTAGTTTCTAAATGCTGAATTATGTTGTCTTGATTGAAAAAAATCCAAAACTTTCATCAACTTGAACGTAGTTGCTTAATTTCTTACACAGAGGTAATCCTCTAAAAGGAAATAAGGGTCAGACACTGTGGTTGGGTTTTTTTTCCTCTTCCTTCTCTTTTTTCCATCTTTATTATTGCCTAGCAGATCCTAGTTTCAGTTCCTGAAAATGCAGGTTTTGTTGGTTCTCTTCTTCTTGATGCACAAGACAGATACCATTAGTTTTGCAGAATGAATTTTCCCGCCAAAAATGCTTTCCTTCCCAGTGGTTTGTGTGGCTGTTCCTGTATCCCTGTGGGTATAACTGAAAAGGGCCCGATCCCTGCAGCCTGGCTCTCTGTGCACCCCAGGTATAAAATGCCACTGCTGTGATTCAAGTGGCGTTCAAAATTAAACGGGGCTAAGTCAGAACCAGAATGGGGAAAAAAATCCCAGGCTTTTGGCATCGGATCGTGCCTTTATGAGAGAACACCTATAAAAGCCTGCTGTCATTAAATATTCTATCACTTTTAGTAAAAATTTCTGTCCTCAAAACAGGGAATTTCCGTCAGAAACCACAGACTCTTTTGCAATGATACATGTATGGGGGCCCTACTTTATACGGTCAAGGTACCACCCTTGTCTCTGTTCCTTGGAAGAGAAGAGGGGATGGAAAGAGCATTTGCCCACTCGTGGGATTTTTTTGTCCTTTGCCGTGACTTCTGCTCCGTCTCGGCGGGAGGAGGCTGGCACTGGCTTTGGCAGCTGTGGGCAACGTTGTGCTGGGGAGTTACCGCTGAGGGCTCTGGAGAGGAAGTGGAATCAAGGACCAGATCCTCAAAGACACATAGGAACTCTTCCTTTTTAATCACCTACCTACCCTGATTTTAATTAGGAGTTGCGAACGTAACTGCCTCGGCAAATTTTGGATAAGATGAGTGTCGGGGAGAGGGCAAGCAGGCTCTGGCAGTGTGAGGTGTAACTCCTTTTGGTTTGCTCTTCTTCGTGACTGCTGTGCATTGAGCATGGCTGAGATAAAACTAACCTGGGCTTGGGCAGTGCTTTTCATTGTGACACATTTCACAAAATATGCAACAATAATAAAAGTGTAGAGGGAACCAAGAAAATATCCTATCATATTGGCTGATTATGGATAACAGCACTTGCACATGTCATAGCTGATTTGTCCTAGACTCCCCAGTCGTCACTTGGACTCCCCCCGTTAATGCTGGCTAACCTGATTCCTACTAACCAGCTGTCCTACGGTGCTTGGAGATACGGTTTAGTGATGATCTTTGGCAAGTGTTAGGTCAATGGTTGGACGCAATGATCTGAAAGGTCCCTTCCAACCTAGGCAATTCTATGATACTATGATTCTATGACAGCGTGTGTGCACTCGCACTTCTCTCAACATCTCAGCTTAAGAGCATCTAGTAACAAATCTTCATACCCACTGACTGTAGCTCTCTTTGGAAGGGGGCATTGTTTTCCTAAAGTCCACTAGGCTGTTGGGGAGGTAGAAAAGCACCAAACATTATCAAAGACCTTCCCAAGCTTGGGTTGCCTTGGCAACCCTTTCTTGGCCTGTCCAAATAACAACTAAATGCAGGAACACTTCAGGCAAAGTTCCCATCAGTACCAATCCAGCAACAACAGCAGCTACCGTGCTGAGAACATCCAACAGCTGACAAATCAGCAGGGAGGAAGGTGATGGTTTAGTCAGTTGAACAGCTTCCACCTGTAGTGTGGCACAGATTACTCCTGGGCCCATGAGATGGGGAAGCAGCAGTTGACAGAGATGCTGGGTGAGGAGCTGGCTGACTCCTCAGATGCAGATATGCATCCTTATCTTTGAGACTGCAGCCCTCCCTTGGTGCAAGCCACCATGACTTGGTTGTTGACTCAACCCTTGCAGTGACAAAGGGTTCAAGTCCCTCAGCTGGTGCATAGTGGGAGGGCTTGTGGCAAGGACATTTCGCCGATATCTTCAAGGAGACAACCACAGTAATTAATTATTAGAAGAGAAAAATAATTCTTTAATACCTATGCAGAGAAGGTATTCTATGTTTCTGTCTTATTTTCTCTTTTTAGACCATGGTCTGATGGTGGGGTGGAATAAGAAATGCAGATACTAGTGAAAGCTACAGATAAAGATATGCAGAAGTTGTGTAGATGAAAGAGAGTGCTCAGTGAGGAGCAAGCAGCTCTGATCACCCCTATGTTACCCAAGTGCTGCAGTCCCCATAGTTGAGGGCAGTGGTGGCATGGAGGTCAGAAAGCTGTGTGGAAGGCAGACAGGAAAAGTGACAAGCAGAAAGAACCTGTCCCCCAGCTGCTCGGCTGTTTACATTTGCTTTTCCAAACAGAACCAAAGCCACTGTAGAGAATGTCTAGAGGGAAGACAGGATGGAAGGGGTCTGCAGGGTTTCTGTAGAGACACCTGAAGTTGGTGAGAAATAGCTATGCATCATGCTTGCTCTGAATGAGAAGGACAGGGAGCAAAAGGGTCTCCTGAACCGTATCTGTAGGCCGTCTTTATTAATTCACACTGTTCCTTTTTTCCTCTTGAATGTGGACATTTTTATCCCATACAGAAGGGGAATGAGAATCTATGACTGGTGGGAACCCTGTCCTGTTATGGACATCTCACTGGACTTGGCTTAAGTTGGGTTGTCATTTTTCTTCCGTTCAGATTTATAAACATGGCTAATTCTCCTTGCCGGGGGCTTGGGAGCCCCAGCTTTCAAACTCAGGCTCACAAACAACAAAATCTGGAGTGAAAGGATGCAAGTGCCTGCACAACAAAGCAATAAAGGTGTCTCTGGTTTCCTTCTATTGAAAAGCTGAAAAATTACACTGAAGAAAGAAAGGGATCTCAACTGACGACTCAAACTGGGAAGGGACTGGGAAGTGTCTACTTCATGGTTGCGTGGGCAAGCCTGTGTTACCTGCCTTAACTCCGCGTGGTCTCACAATGTCTCTGGTCGTATGACTACATAGATGTTATTTTCATAAGACCCCTGTCTCATTCTGCATTTGAAACGAAGGCATAAGTACTGGACTTAAGATAAATATTAGTAATAATCTTATCTTTCTTATTTCAAAATTTTTGAATACGTCTCATCGCAAAACATGTGATGTTTTCTAGCACATGTTTATTTCTGCATTGAGATATGCAGCTATGACACAGTTTTCTGTGATTATGTTTCCCCTCCACACTGTTCAGTTTCTCTTTTCTTTGATCCGTCCAGCCTGAGGCTTTTTTTCCTGGAAATGGCTCCCCATACATACTATTTCCCTCATGATTTCCCGGAATATGTTTTGCAAGAGGGACCGAGGGAGAGTTACTTCTGCAGTTTATGGAGCTGTTTTTCTTAGAGGCTCAACATATCCATAAACTGACATCACAGAGAACAATGTTGCAATTAAAATCCACCCACTGAACTTAACTTTCGTTTCATGAGTTTGCAACAAAAGACAGGAAAGTGGCCCAACACTGGGCCAGTTATTGTCAGTCTGTGACTGACATTGAGTGTCTGTCTCGCCTGATTTTCCCACTGCTGTTCATTTCAGTGCAGCTCTTTGAGCTTCCCTTCCAGTTGCTTGGGAAACACCTTGGGAAACCGAAGTTCTGTGCAATTTGAACAAAATTTTCTTCTGAAAATTTTTAAGACTCAGAAAATTTTCATGGGATGGGTAAGGTGTCCATTGGACAGCCAGTCCAAGGGGGCATCACAAGGAACTGATGAGGTGTCCCCGGCAGTGCAAAAGGTAGTGAGCATATCACTCATTGGCTATTTTCTCTGCCTAAACTGACACATCTACATCCGAGTTAGTCATTTAGACTCTCTCCATAGTCCAGAGGGAGGGCAAGGCATGTCTACATGGGGAGGGATCCTGTCCTACAGCAGGAACCTAAGGCAGCTCAGGGGGTTTCTGCAGCTGCAACGGCCTCTTTCTCCCCATTGACTATAGAGGGCTACAGGCTCAGATGTTCAGTATTTCCCACAATACCGTACACGTGTGGTAAACACATAGTATGTACAGAGAAACATACACAACAAGCTTCCTTCAGTCTAAGAGGAAAGCTGGAGGGAGCCTATTTTCCAGATGAATAAATAAACTGAGATGGAATGAAAACTTCTTCTTGCTCTTCTCTATAGAAAAGTGCTCCTTTCAGTTCCTGATAAAGACAGACATTCTCCTTGTGCTCCTGGGAGATAACACCACCATTTTTCTTCCACCTGTACTGCTCACATAACAACAGCCACACCTTGCTCTTAACCTGTTCTCCCCAGCAGTAGCCCTCACTCTGCTCTTGAACACCGTGAGGTGCATCTCATTTACTCACCCAGGTTCCCCTTCAGCAGCATTGGTCTGTACCACCCTCATCCCTCACTTACGACAAGGGATAGATACCAGATTAGATACCAGAAAGAAATTCTTTCCTGTGAGGGTGGTGAAGTACTGGAAGAGGTTGCCCAGAGAAGCTGTGAATGCCCCATCCCTGGAGGGATCCCTCGAGGCCAGGCTGGATGGGGCTTTGAGCAACCTGGTCTAGTGGGAGGTGTCCCTGCCCTTGGCAGGGGGTTGTAACTCAATGATCTTTAAGGTCCCTTCCAACTCTAACCATTCTATGATTCTATGACAAAGGAAGCCTGAGATTCCCATGTTGGGTTTTTCCCAACAGTTTTGTAATGGTGGCTTTAGGCTCCCATCATGCTACCTAGGATGCTCCAAGTTGGGTTCTCCTTTGCTTTGCCCAGGACACAGTGAGTGCAAAATGCTCCCAGGCCCAGACAACAGTTGGGTTTATGCCTCCAGTTTGACTAAGCAGAAAGGAGAAAGGCAAAAAAGGAATGAGAGCAGAGGCAGATGTGCAGTTGTGATTGCAGATGTCCTCAAGGAGCTCCTCCGAAGACTGTGGAATTGCCAGTGAGAGGACGTTCCATCCCACTGTGCATTCAGAAAGCAATTGCTGGTGGCATTTCTTCACGCAGTCCTCCTCCTCAGAGAGAAACTGGTAGGTTCTGAGGTGTTGCCCTTTTTGTTTGCACGTGGGAGGTTGATAAACCAGAAGCGGGGTCTGCTTCCTTGTGCTGAACTAAGCGAGCAAGCAGGGAAAAAACAGTCCCTTTAATCTGACCAGATACAATCATTTTCAGACTTGTGACAATCTACGCTGGAGTATGCCAAGGCAAAAGTTTGCCCACTCTCACCTCACAGAGACTGCGTGGGGGCCTTTACCCATCTCTGTCTTCAACCCCGCTAAGGACTCTTGAGAACAAGGGTTTACGAGCACATAACGCTACAAAATGGGGAAGACAGATAACTTTTTGCAAGAGCCACGGCAGCTGATCTGCTGAGCAACTGCCTAAAAGACACACCAGTGAGATCTGCTCTGTAGAGCCGCTTCATGTGACCAACAGCATCATATGACCGGTGGCAGCTGGTCGGTGTCTTGCCTCAGCACCTAGTGGCTTGTTGTGCAAGCATGAACGTTTTCTACAACTTGGACAGGCCCAGTTTCTTTTAAATGAGCTCTTTGTTTTGTTGCCAGTCAAGTGGCTTAATTTGGCTTGGTTTATTCTTTTGAAAGCCACTACGTGCCTTTTGCTGTTTGAGAAACTTGCTGAATTGCTCATTCCCGTGACCAGAATTCTCCGTTTGCTGAGACATGCTGGTCATCGTTGCCCCACCAGGTCTTCTCCCAGTGCTGAGATGACCATTGCTTGTGTCATCCTCACAGTAGCTGAGTGACTACTTAGTGATTAGAAATCACCGTATATTTGAAAAAGGTAGATTTTCAGATTATCTGGTTACTCAGAGAACTGGCATCCAGTCAACCCAAACTGAGGCAAAATCTCTTCTCTTGGGGCCCTGAGAAACTATTATTTGTCAACACACACTTCAGGTGACTTCAAGCTTTTTCTCTTGGGGGTTTTAGCCTTTCACAGATGACTTCAAGCCTTTGCAGACCTTCAGAAACCAGAATACTCACAAGAAATTTTGAACATCTGTATCTATCAGCCCAAATACAAATAACTCTTCTGCAACATCCTGCTGATACTCATGTGAGGTGCATTTCAAATATACTGAACTCTATTTGCATTTATCACTTCAAGTCACTGGGACACCTTCTCTGTCCTGCCATGTTCCTGAGGTACCTCAGCCTCCCTCAGATGACAGTCTTGTTTGATTGCAAGGTTAGCACAATAGCACCTCTCCCACCCTCTCCAGCTCCAGGACAAAAAAGAGACAGAGAAGACAGGCTTTGCAAAGCGAGACAATGACGTGCCCAAAGTGGCCACATTCTTCTCCAGGTCTCCTCAAATCCTGTCTTGTCCCTGGGACTGCTGCCAGTCAGCTCACAGACCTCTCCAAGCTTCTTGTCTGTGCTGTATGAGGCATCTTAGCACAGGGTTTTGTGAGAGAGACACCTTTGGAGGCAGAATTGAGATCAGCCAAACAAATCTCTCCAGCATATGAAACTTAACTGGCCTAAGTGACTTTTGCAAGTATTTTCTAGCCTGGAAGCTGTTGCAGCCAAATCCCACATTACAGGGCCATGTGGAGTGTCAAGGAACTCTAACTGGTTCTCCAGACACCACCTGCCCTCAGCCTGTGCGCTTTGTGCTGGGAAGGAGGTGAAATTTGTGCAGATGGTGCTCCTAGACTTGTGACAGTCTTCCAAGGCTATCAGATGACACTGGGTACACAGCCACTGAAAGAAACAACCTCCTGGCCACTGCTCTGAGCTGATGGTGATAAAGCAGGATTCTGATTTAGGAGTGGGTGACCATATTTGACAAAGCAAGCTATTTTTATTCCATCTAGTAATTCCAAATTGAACAAAAAAATGTGAATTTTGGGGAGGCTGGCCAGAGGCTCAGAGCTATCTTGGCATTATTATCCTTGTCTCCTTATAAAAGTGGATTTTGTAAAGAAAAGACAACAGGATCAGTCCCACTAAGCGCATAGAGAGTCCCACATGGTGTATACAGGCATACGTAAACACAGATAGGCAGCATTTGTGTGTTTACATGATTCTGTCATTTTTACTTGGGAAAAAAAAAATGCAGACATCCAGGGCAGATTTGCAGACTGCATTTATAATTCATATCCATAATAGTTCTGGGCCATAAAGCACCCATTTAAGGAGCCTGCCTTGACCTTTCTCCATGCTGCTTGTGCTGAGATGTCTACAGAGCAGATCACCATGCCACATGTTCAAACAACTTGAAGGCTTCTGCAATGTGGGCTGATCCTGAGGGTTTGTGGTTCTCTGAACAGCCAAGCATAGTCCCTTTACATTACATTTAAAACATGCTCAGGGATGGGGAAGCCCAAAAATCTGGATGGCAGAAGCACTCAATGAGAATGGCATCCTTTGTGAATGAGGGCAGCATCTGTAGTAGCTCTGGAGGTTTTACCAGCTTTCTTCTACTTCCCGATTTCAGAAACAATTTGGGAAACATCCATTCTTGTGCTATTCTGGAACTTCTGCTTGCAGTTGCGATTGAAACCAAGATCTGTGAAGATGTGTGGTGGTGGGAAGCCCCTACAGGTGACCACAGCTAACTTCTGCAGCCAAGTATTCAGCAGCTCATGGAAGCCTTGAACACAGCTGAACTTTCAGCTTAAGCCATCTCATTAGGGAAAAAACGGTGTACAGAAGACATAGGAATGTAGGAATTGGCAGGTCAGATCAGGCTTGCAAGACACCTAATTCAGGTTTCTATCTCTAATGGTAAATGATGCTACTTGGTTCAGAATTAGATACAATTCTCATGCTTTTATAAGAAGCTTTTTTTTCCAAACCCCTAGGCTATTAATTTTAGTTATTTTTGACAAAAGAGTATAGGAGAAGGATGATTTAGGTTCTTATTCCATCAGAAACTGTTTCCCTAAAAAAAAAGTAGGAATGCTAATACACTGGTGATGATTTCCATTTTATCAGTACATGAGCTTCTGTCCCTGTGGGCAGAAGAGCAGGGTGCTCAAAGGCAAGATTGCTGGTAAGGACCCAGAGTATCCTTATGGGGCATCTCCTACCTTCCAAAATAGAATCAATTAACAAATGTTTGTCTAATCCATGCAAGCTGTGACACATATGCTGCCCTTTTACATCAAGTCTTGGCAGTGGGGGTCTTTGAACTTGCTGTCCTTGAAGGGAGAAGAGCCTTCCTCTCTGCCAGAGCCTATGCTTTTCACATCACTCAGTTCTCTCAGCCATATCCGGAGAGACCCTTATCTTGGTTGTTGTGTGTAAAGCAGCATACAGTCATTTTTAAGAATGACCACCACAGAGAATTCATGTGTTCTGCTATTGCTTTAGTCTTTTCATGCAACATAAGCATGACAAAAAATGCTTGAATGGGCTTGTACTCAAAATTATGGGTTAAATTACTCTTTTTTTCCTCCTTAAAATTATACTTTTACAATGCTGTCCGCTAAATATGGCAGATGAAAACATTTCCATTAAAGGTAAAGCCTTTCTTCTCCTTTAAGTGTCAGCTGAAATCCCATTCACCTTCCTCTGTCACCAAAGAAGAGGCCAAGGAAAACAAAGACAATATTTAAAATTGCCAGTAGCTCTACCAGGAAAAGAAAAACAAAACAAACCAACCCCAAAGCAAAAAAACACCTCAAAGGACCAGGAAAGACTGTTGGTCTTCCTTCTGCTTCTTAGCAGAAAAAAAAAAGCCCAAACCCATATCATAGTATTGCATGTGACACTGCAAATCAGTTTTAAGAATTCTGGTTATAGGTATCATCTAGGGGAATTTCTGATGGGAAGCGTATCTAATACAATAACTGAAAGTTTTTTAATTACCCCAAACAACAGAAGTGAAAAACTACATCTGAACTGACTGTGAGAAGAAAATAGGCAGGAATACATTTAGATCTTTCTGTTCTTTTTCAGTCAGCTCTCTCTCTGATAAGTCACTTCTCAGCAGAAATGAATAGCGTTGATGGGAAACACGAGATGCGCTGTGTCCATTAGTAAGGCAAATGCTGCAGTTGAGGCTGAATCGGGAGGTGTAGCCTCTGCTATTTCCCAGACAGATAAATTAAGTTCCCCTTAATTTATTAGATAAATTAAGTTTTCCCCCTGAGTAATTCAAGAAGTGTAGGCTTTATGAAGAAGCACCAACTTGTCTGAACGTAGGAGGAAAGCGAAAAGTCAGCGAAGTGTGGTGGGCTGGCTGACCTGTGGGCAGGCTGGATGTTTTGCCTGTGTGAAGAGAAAAGCTGTCCAGGGGTGTTTGTGGTTTAAGATTGTGGCAGAGACTCTTTCAGAAAAGCTGGTATTTTTTTTCTCCCCCCTCCCCAGGATTTAGAGCTTGGGCTGATAATTTCACCTGAGGAGAGGGTCTTTCTAAGGAGAGAAGCAAATTCCTTGGGCCCTAAAGCCAGAATTCCTTCCTCCAGTGCTGCTAGGAAAAGGAAAATCAGTCTAATTTGTGCTGCATTCCCAAATACCTGGCACAATGGCCTGGATGGGGCACAGAAGGAGGATGTGATCATTTTTACTAAATGTATGAGCCACACAGAGTTGAAGTGGATGCACACAGAGCAGCTGCAGGGGGGAAAAACAACCCCAAAACCCAACCGAAAGCTGGACATCAGATAGCAGGGATCATCACACTTCATAACCCATTCTGTCCCTGCTAGGGTTCAGGAATCCTTTCCTTCTATTGCTACAAAAAAGCTGTCCTGGTCCACTGGGCAAATACTTTGCTAGAAGTCACTAGCCAGGCTCTGTTTAGATACTAGATTGCAACAGGTCCAGCTGGCACCCGTCTGGAGTGGCAGCATTTTCTGAATAATGGATTACACAGTCGATTTGACTCCTGATGCATTTTTGTGAGGATAAAGGGCTCAAGAAGCATAGCTCCCTTCAGAGCCCCCAGCCTCCTTCATTTTCCTCCAGCTGCAATACTGGCAAAAAAATGGAGCTGGGACCCTGAAATGAGCATTTTACCCAGCAAAGAGTCCAGAGGAATATTTATGATCTGAGAAGCAGATTAAATGTATTGAAAGGTTGTGTCATGGACTCCCCCTGTAGCTGTGCAGCCCCCCCACCCAGACCAAGCCTGTCCAGGGAAACTCCCCTTCTGCCTTTAGTATCCTCTGGAATTATTACATTTTGCAGTTTCTTTAAAATAAGCAGAGATGCTGGCTCTCTCACCTCCATTTGTTTTGAAGGATCTGCTCACTAGATAGCATCTGAACCAGAGACTGTATTACCAGGGTCCGAATGGAGAAGTCCAATTAGAAAAGTGGAGCCAGAGGAGGAGGAGGGGGAGGAGGAGAGCTGCTGGTTGTGAACGCTGGTGTGGAAGAGCAGTGGATATCGATGACTTTCTCAAGATGAGCACAAGCTTTGTGCAAGTCACTCTCCTGAAGTGAAAGCTTGTGCCTTTCATATATAAATCAGGAAACATCAGATGGCTGATTTGAAAACCAGTGATGAATGCTTAAGTGCTAGATAAACAGTCAATTGACTGTTTTGATAAGGAAAGGTCACTGTGTCAGTATGTTATATATATATAAAGAGAGGCTGGGGTTGGGGTTCGGGGGTGGGCACGCTTGATTGACTCTGATGTTGTTGATCATCTATCCATTAGCATGATTATTATTAACCTTGCTTTTTAAAGCACAGTGCCTGGGGCTCAACCAAATCAGGGCACCATAAGTTTGCCCTCCCAGGGCAAGAGGGACCAGGTTTCCGCCCGAGCAGGTTATAGCATGGACACAGCAGGTACCTGTGGTCCGTGCGAGGAGAAGGTTACCAGTTTGAAGGGATCTGGTAATACTTTTCAACCAAAGAACCCGTTACCACTTTCCCCGGAAATAATTTTATAACCTAAACATAATAGCTTGGAGAGGTCTGGCGTGAGTAGGCTCTCTGAAGTCAGGATGTGGGTGGATTTCCCTGGGGTGAGGATGGGAGCAGTGACGTGCCCCTGTGCAGGGTCCGGGTTAGTGAGCAGGGAGCTGATGGGGCAGCTGAGGCTGCTTCCCCCAGCCAGCTCCACGGTGAGCCCCTGTCAGGGTCAAAGTGGTAAAAACGCTAAGGAAAAATGGGTTAAATTCATCTCTTTGCAAAATGAAGAGAAGATTGAAACTGCTTTGGAAATGACTTCTGCATCATGAAAAGTTTAACTGAATATAAAATGCTTTCACTGAAAAAAGTAAGATTTCCTCAGCTGAAAAACAACTATTTGAAATGTGAGTCAACTTCTCGCGCTTCTTCCACTTTCAGCAAGGAAGTCCCCCAGCAGCCTTCCAAAAATAGATTTTGAGCGGCTGTTCTTAAGAAATTGAGTTCCTTTCCAACTTCTTCTCCAAGCCAGCACCGAGAAGACCTGTTTGTTTTGTTTGGTGCAGGTCAGTAAAAGTGAAGTTGCAGATTTACCCTCTTTACCTGTGGTTGGCTCAGCAGGGCTCCAGGCACAGCCCAGCTTTTCGCTTTCGGTTTGGCTTTTAGCTCACTCATACAGAAGTTGAACTTTGAGAAATCCCCGAAGACCAAGTCCGGCCGCAGTATTACAATTAGTCAAGCGCAGGATTTTCCCATCATCTGTTTATAACTGACTGGAGAGTTTCTTGGGTTTTTTTGTTATTTTTCAAAAAAAACACTTAAGGTAGGGGGGTTTCTGGGATTATTTTTAGAGATATTATACGAAAAAAAAAGAGAAGTTTAAGAAGTAAGAAAATCCTCTTGACTTGATATTTGTGAGACATAATCAGTGTACACATTTTATTGTGTAGAAGCAGGGTTACTGCTGTTAGCCAAGGGGAGATGGATGCTCATCACTGGGTTTCTGGGAGGCTGAAATCCAGGGCCACCATGGGGCCAACTTTACAACTGTGGGTAAGAGCAAAGTATGGCTGGCTGTAGTTAAATGTTGCTGCTTGCCCAGGAAAGCAAGGAGTTGTCTCTTGAGATGCCTCTGAATGTGTTTGGTCCCTTTTAGATGGTTATTCTTTTCATATCTTGCCCTTGCTTTGCAATGAAGCAGTGAAAGTGACACATCGGAGTCATCTGATGATGATCTGAGCCAGGAGAAGGGCCAAGAGTGAGATCTGGCCTTGGCCTCACAGGATTATGTGAACAGCACTTTGATGAAGCTGATGGAAACTGTGCTTAGATGAGGACTGTAGGATGAGGGAAGATCAAGTAGAAGAGATTTTTTTTTTCTTTTTTCCTTAGGAAAACAGGTAACATGGACACATAGATCCATCCACTACTCCGAGCCAGGAAAGAGTCTACGAAATCATCTAGTCTGGCTGCATGTCCACACTGGGCTTTCAGTTGATTAGTCTTGGAGTGAGCCCAGCCAGCAACGTGTGTCTGACTAAAATACTTTACATACAATCCTCTCCAAAGGCTCTTCCTTTCGACCCAGAGATCTCAGCAGAAAAGCTGTAATTTACCTTGATTTTTTTTTCCCTGTGGTTCAAACTTTCACAATTGCTTGTTAACAGTGTGTTTATTTCCACATTTCATTTTTGCCAGCTTGTAGAGCTACCAATTCTACTAACGCCTATTTCTGCTGCTTTCAAGAGTTCCTTGTGGCAGCTGTTTCCTCTACATGAATGAATCCACACACATGCCCTGAGTCATCTCCTAATCCTTCTTGTAGTAATCTATCTGGGCTGATATCCTTCAGACTTGCACTGCAGAGCTTTCTCAAACCCTCCAGCAGTTTCTATGGGGTTTTTCTGCAGTTTCATTAGGCTTCCAAACCCTTTAAAAAATACAGACACCAGCGTGTCGACAGTCCTTCAATTCCAGTGTTTCAAACACTTCTGTAAGGTAAAGTTAATGTCCTTACTTCTGCTAATTGTTTTTTATATACCCAAAGGTCACATCAAGCTTTGAGTATACAAAAGCTTCCTTACAAATGGTTGTCTTGTTAACAAACAGCTGAAAGTCTCAAGGAGACCCAAACTCATACCCAGTTAGAACTTTGACAAATTTTGTGTATACGGATCTGTAGAGATCAACTCACAGAGGAGACAAGTCATGTTGATCAAGAGCATTTCTATGAAGCAAAGGGCTTGCATACAGTTGATACACAGTGAGGACAGGGATAAGGCATCTTCCTCGATGACTTTTGTGGGGTCAGGCTGGATACAAGAGCCTTAGAAAAACAATAACTGGCAGTATTTAGTGGGACTTCATTTTGACATTAAAGCAAATGTTGTTTTGCTTTAATGGTTATAACTGATTCACAATCAAAGCACATCCACTGAGGGACAAGTGTTGTGCGGGAAGCACCAAGGAGGTGCTTTATCCTCCAGTGGGAGATCCTCAGGTCCCTTACTTTTCACTGGATACTTGAAATCTCAGTGACTGCCATTCCTTTCCTATGCAAAACCAGCAGCATTGCCTCAGGCTGCAGCTTTATGGGGCTAATTTCTGTGCCCAGGTCCCTCCTCATTAATCTACCAATACCTGTGGAGCCAAAGAACCACTGTAACTTCACCCTAGCCCTGGTTCCTTCAATGCCTGACTTTTAGAAGATGTGATCTGAGGTTAGGAGCCTGCCACAGCTTCTCAGCAGTGGGCAGTTGGATGTGACTGCTGCCTGGGACAAGAGAGGAGACAAGGTTGGTGTCTGAGGAGATAACAGGTCCAGAAGCTGGGTTGTGCTTCCATGTAAAACCCTAATGCACAGGCCAATCTGCAGTACACCAGCGTCCTGTGTTGGCTTGGGTGGCCTATCAACACTTGCACTTGTAATAACAGTTGCTTCTGGCAAAACACGGGTCCATCTGTGGCTGCGGATCCTCCAGTGAACCAGGCTGAGACCAACTCGGATCCTGCACCCCCAGTCTGCCCTCTCTCATGGAGGGTTAAGAAGCACAGCTGGATTTTTCACCTCATTTACACCTGGTTCCCGTGTCACGTGACACTCAAATCTTCAGGGACCTCAAAGAGAGCAGTCGGAGCGATACGGTGTGAAGCACGCCTTCGGGAGGTATGAAGGTTGTCCTATGTCAGACACCTTCAGCTTCATCTGGTTGTTCCCCGTCTGGCTCACGACTGGCCGCACGCCTTTTCCTCTGCAGAGCAGGTGACAGGACCACGTGTGGAATGAGAAACACCAGCGATACTCCAGTAACGCCCTCCTCTTGTGCAAGGAGAGGATCACACCCACGTACAGGGTACGTGTTGCTTCCTCCCGAGGTACCGGCTGCGCCGGCTGCGTGGCACCAGGGAGCTCAGAATTGCAAAGCTTTTGCTGCCTGGCCTGACATTTAACTATTAACCAGCTTTGTGGAGACTGAAGCAAAAGGTGCTGCTTGTGGGAAGTGATGTGGGGAGGGAAGAAAGAGTAGGAGTAGTAGGTGTCATGCAGTAAGATCTGTGTGACCGTGTTTACCCATTTTAACCTTGTTTTTCTTAAGGACAGAGACCTTCTGGGGTCCCTTGCAGCCATGTGAGGCTCCAGGCACCCCTGCTTGGCTGACTGTAGGTGCTAAGTGCTCCTGGGCTTGGCTAGCAGGAGATTGCCTGGCAGTGGAGGCACCGGATAACTGCGTGACTGGGCTTAAAAGCCTGCCAAATGTAAGAGCACAGATGGGGAATGGGTGGAAAAACCCTCTGGTTCCATTGATGCTGGTGGCTGAAATAGCCTATACAGCCTGAGACCGTGGCCCCATCTGAAGCTGACCTCTGAACAAGCCTGGAGGTGTCTCATCCTACTGAGGTGAGACTTGCCTGGATCTTTGAGCTTCAGTGAGCACTGAAGGCTCTCTGGCAGGGAACGGGCACTGCTCCACGCACATATGAGCAAGGGGAGGATGAGAGTTACTTGGCTCAGCTCAGCCCCGGAGCCTATCATAGCACTGGGAGGGCCCTGCAGCCCTCCACCTTTTGTTTCTCCTGCTCTCAAAGGTGCCCATCAACAGTGGCACAAGTGGGCTGCACAAGTACACGCCAAGTACACTCACATTGGGGTAGTAATGGGACCCAGCTCCTGACTGCTTTTCATTCACCCACAAATCTCAGTATTCCTCCCCGGGAGGATGCTGAGGAGGAGGACGAAGGGATTTTCCTCTGGGCACGCAGGAATTCAGCAGCACAACACGCGATGACTGAAAATCAGGTGGAAAAGGAAAACGCCAAACTTTCCTAAGCCTGAAACATCTAGCCTGGCTTTGCTCTGCCTTTAGCTTGGAGTCCCACCCGGGTCAGCTCTGGGCGCTAAAGTGGGCCTGGGCAGATTAGCAATGTCCTCCCAGTGCTGCAGGTCAGAGGAGCTCACCTTCAAGACCACTGCCACCAGGTGCACAGGTTTGCTCTTCCAGTTGTCCCTGGGGCTCGCTCACCCAGGGCTGAGGAGGGCCCTGCAGACCAGGAACCAGCAGGGTGTCCCCCAGACACAACAGAGTGATGAGGAGCAAGAGTGGGAAAAGAGGCTCCCTGGGAGAGGGTGATGAAGAACAAAGACACACGTATCCAAAGCAGGGCTAGATGGACCCAGGGAATGGGACTATGGTGGAGAGGGCCAGGGACACCCTCCCCAAAATGCCTATAGGCTGCCACCACTAAATCACAAGTGCAAAAGTGACTCAGGCTCTCAAGATGCTTTAGAAAAAGAGACTTCTGTGTCTGTGATTATTTGACCCAGCGGCTCTGGAGCCAAGGAGACACCAAAATAAAGGAGGGTGGCTGGGTGCAGGTCTGGGTCTCCCAAGGGGCTGCTGCTCCCCACTGAACTTGGGCTGCAACGTGACCACCACCTGCATAGGGATCCGCACAGCCGGGGCTTGGGGTACAGGAACCCCCCCAACTAGGGAAAAAGACAAATCATCCATCCCATCTTCACTTCAGATTCCCTCACCTGGAATTTCCACTTCCCTGCCTGAACTGGGGGGCTTTGTAGGGAACTCCTGCTTTTTCCCTTCTTCTCTGTGGGGCTTTCCCAGGCGCGATTTGTGGCTTTGAAATGCTCCTCCCTGGGCCGGACAGGCATTTTCTGCGTTGTTTTTAGCAGAACCCGTGCTCACCCAGCCATGGTGACAATTCATTGTCAGCACAGGGCTGGGGACCTCCTGCCAAGCTGAGGAGAGGAGACACTTGCTCCCACTCCTTCTGCCTGGTTTCTCTCCCACAGGTCTTCTTCTGGCCAACTTTTGGCACCTTCCCCTGATCTGTTCTCCATGGGCTGGCCGAGGTGATGGGAGCCACCATGAGGAGAGCTGGCAGGGCAGGACAGGACAGGGTGCCTGGCTGCCATGGAAAGCAGCAGCTGCTAGTGCTTTGCACACAGAGGAAAGATGCAAAGTTCCTGTGGTGTCTCTTCTGAGAGGAAACAGCTTTCCCTTCGTGCTTTGTAAGAAACCTTCCACCCCTACAGGGGAGAGCACTGTGGGCGACCAAGGTGAAAGTCTTCAGTGTCTGTGGGGAAGCTGGGGTTGTCCTACATGCCCCAAAAGCAGCCATATGCCAAGGTTGCTCAAGGAGCATCCTGTGAAACCCTCTCAAGGGCTGAGGTGCTGCACAGGGCAGCCCCAGACAGAGGAGGCAGATGGTGCTGTTGTTGCGGACGGAGCCTCCCAAATGTTCTCGTAGCACCAGGGAATCTCGCACTGAGGTCTGATCTATGAAATCAACAGGGGGAAAGTGGGTTTGCTGAGTGGGGAAGGGAGCTAAAGAGACCAGGGGTGCACCACTGGCATAGCTGGGTCCTGCCCATGCCCTGGGCTCAGGGCAGAGGATGGTCCTTCATAGTGTCTTCACCCGGTGACTGGGAAGATGCTAAACACAGGCCATGGCAATGCTGGCACATTCCATGGGCCTGGCTCTGGGGAGACCTGGCACGGGGCAGGCCATGTCCTTGCTGTTCAAGGCTAGCACTCTGCCAAGCAGGGATGCCTTGTCAAAGCTGCCCTCTGGGGATGGCCAGCTCGTGCCAGTTTCCAGACAGTGCCAGGGAGGAGCTGCTGGCAAGGTTCTCCTACAGATGGCCTGGGAAGAGCCATGCTGGGAACATCTGAACACTTTCTGACGGGGACAATCCCATACCAGTGATGGAGAAAGTCCCCGAGAGCACCCCATTTTCTAGAAGACATGGTGCCCCAGTGAGCCAAGGGCAGAATCACAGAATCACATGGGGTTGGAAGGGACCTCTGGAGATCATCTAGTCCAACCCCCCTGCCAAAGCAGATCCACCCAGAGCAGGTCACTCAGGAACTTGTCCAGGCTCGTTTTGAATGTCTCCAGAGAAGGAGACTCCACCACCTCTCTGAGCAGCCTGTTCCAGGGCTCTGCCACCCTCAAAGTGAAAAAGTTCCTCCTCATGTTTAGGTGGAACTTCTTATATTCAAGTTTGTGCCCATTTCTTCTTGTCCTATCCCTGGGCACCACTGAAAAAAGATGGGCCCCATCCTCTTGACACCCATCCTTTAAGTATTTATAAGCATTGATAAGATCTCCCTTCAGTCTTCTCTTTTCCAGACTAAAAAGACCCAAGTCCCTCAGCCTCTCCTGTAAGGGAGATGCTCCAGGCCCCTCATCATCTTCATAGCCCTCTGCTGTACCCTCTCCAGCAGTTCCCTGTCCTTCTTGAACTGGGGAGCCCAGAACTGGACACAGTACTCCAGATGGGACCTCAGAACTCTGTGGGCTGCCTCCTGCTGCTGGAGGAAGGGGGAGTCCTGGCTGGAGGCCCTGGAGGCATCACCAGCAACGATCAGGGCTACCAGCACTCCTGGCAGACTGGGGAGCACCAGTCCTCCTGCTGCACACACCTTTCCAAGATCTCCAAATGCAGCCGCAAA
>JAHREE010000095.1:3467923-3518608 GCA_033628505.1 Tringa tobata | reverse complement strand
CATGAGACTAGTAATTTATCAAAAGCACAAAGGCGACTCACGCAGAAACTCACATGAAAACAGGTAAAATGAAAGTTTTAAGGTCTCTACCAACAACTGTGACATATTTTTCCCATTGAACACCTTTTTAGTTTGGCTGATATTTTTAGCGGGGTTTTTTTTTCAACAAAAACGTAACATTTCTAAAGAAAGCAGACAGCTTCTATAATAATGTCAGCCAACCTTTGAGTTTCTCATCAGAACAGTTTCTATGAACTGCTTTGAACCAACCCGCACGAGAAGCTGAATACATTACTTCTGTGTTTATAAATAGGTCTGTTTTCACAAAACTCTTTTTCAAGTAAACTGCTCTCAATTAATAGGAAGTACTTTCAGTTATTACTTGCATTATGCAAAAAAAAAGAGGGATCCCTGCATGGATTAGAGTCCTGTTATGCTAACAGTTGTTAAAGGGACAAGTCTTACCCTGAAAAAAACTCATCTTTTGGGTTTGCTCCAGGTCTCTGCAGTTCTACCTCCAAATGAACCAGCCCCATCCATGCATTGAGTGCCTCCTCGTGTTAACTACTCCCTTCCTCCCCATATCCCTCTGAGGAAAGGCAGCATGATTAACCCCGTGTTACAGATGGGGACTCATGTTTCAGAGAGGTGAAATGTCACGCTGAAGATGGTACAGGTCATCTGGACCAGAACAAGGGGTGGATGCCCACTCTTCCCTTGAAAGGTGGTACCCTACCCACTATGCTGCCATATGGCTGGTGCTACAACGGTGTTATTTTTTTAACTCGTTATTTTCCCATCAGACAGCCTGTGAAAGAAAGCTCACAGTACTATCATCAGCTGGTTAAACAAGGGAGCTAAAGCATTTAGCTAGTGTAAGCACACAAAGGATGAAGAAGGGAAGAAGAGAGTAAAAGTGAATGAAGAGAAAAAGTGAAGGGTGGGAACAGCATGGTTGTCAAGAAATAGTAGGAGGGTATAGAAAGGAAACTGAAGCTTCGAGCTGACCCATAAAACTCCCTAGTGTTACCAGCAACCCCCCTGATTTCACCTTCTTATTTTGCAGCAACCTTCACTTGACTCATCTCCACCTGCCCACTTAGTCCTGTGGCCGGCAAGAAACCCTCCCACCTCCTTTAACCACAGCCTTCCACACAAGGGTCTCTGCCATCAGCTCCCAGACACTGCGTGACTCACCCCCTCTGCATCTCTGCAGATATTTCCCTGGGCTTTCTTAGCTTGGCAAGGCAAGCCTGTCACACCACTGAAAAAATAAAAATAAATAAAAAAGATGACTAAATGTGGTTGCATGATGACAGGAATCAGATCTTCAGTGTTGGGATGGGATCCAGCATCTCTGTAGGAGAGTTCAGTACATGCTGTGCCTCCCTGCTTGGACCTGGCTGCCTGGGCAAGGGAAGGATCCAGGGCAACACAGAAAAGATCACACAGAGCCCAAGCTCCCCCACTCCTTGTTCTATCAGTGTGAAGCCCCGCTGAACAGACGTTTCCATCTGCACGGCAATGCAGTGCTAGCTTCCCTATCAGGCTGGAAATCAAGACAGTGGTTAATTAAATTGCTTTCCCAGCATCACACTAAAAGCTGCAGGTCAGACTTGCCTCACTCTCCTGAAAGCCCAGTTGAGTGACATCTTCAGTACTCTGCTCCTCTCGTCTTCTGCAATTGCATCTGCAGGCATGGCAAGAGTTGGTCTGGGTCCACTGACCTCTCCAGCACTACATCGGTGGAAAATCCAGTGGAAAACCTTGGGAGTAGGAATCCCATCCCCATAAATGTTTGAAGAGGATGTGTCTTGTTTAATTTCTTCCCTGCCAGGAGCAGGTAATGAAGTTAGCACCTAATGAGCAGCACGCAAACTCAGCCTCAGAGGTACAGAAGATGCCTGGTACAAAAATAAACATCAACTCTTAGGAAATGGCCCTAGACAACACCCCAAGGAGCAAGTTCCTTCAGGGTCTAGTTTGCTGTGTGCTTTAACATAAAAGGTATGCCCTACCTAATTCTTGAAGTTTGTGATTGATAGTTTTCCAACACAAATCCAAAGGATTTCTGATTGGCATGTTGGCTAATAACCAGAAAGTAAGTGTGGGATTATGCTTAGGTTACCTTTTCCTATTGCTATTAGTAATTCCTCAGTAGGTCCAGAAACCAGACACTGCAGTGACTTTATCTCATGAGCTAACTCCTCAGTCGACGTCTGGGTCTGCGCTAATTGATTAGAAAGTGTCCTGCACAGTACTGCCACCAGGAACTGGTCTGAGAGCTGAAGGAGACTAATCTCCAGGCAGTTGAATCTGCAAGATGAATAAACTCATCAGTTTTCTGGAAATGACTTATGGTTCAGTTACTACAATCACCTGCATTAGCCCAGTCAGGTAGTTTGTGAACATCTGTAGGGGAAAGGGAAAAATCACCATTTAGACTGAGAACAGTCGGGACCGGACGGTTCACGAGTTTGGCAACCAGATCACAAAGGCTTTTGCCTCCACTTGAAGTTCATCATTGCTCTATAGTAACTAGGAAGGGTAATGCTCCAGTAAGTGCTCCATGGTATTTGTATAGCTCACTACTTGCTTAGAAACATTCAGGGCATATTCCATTTGTGACTGGTCTGCATCCTGAAAGGTGACAGCTCTGTGAAGGTGGGTTTCTTGTGACAATTCCAACCTGTGACAATCTTCCTGCGTAATAGAGACTTTTCTTCTTATGCTTCTGTAGGTACAGAGGCTCTAGACCATGTCTGCAGGCAGCACATCTGGAGTGTTGCCCAAGAAGGCAACATTTTTTAGAATACAAAGGACATTTTTCATTTAAAGGCGAATTAGTTTGTGCTGATGACAAACAAAAAGCTCTTTCTGAAGCACAGGGCTTTGTAGGCTTTCTCTGTTGTCTCCTGTCACAGTGAAGCCACCAGTGGCTTGGCCAGAAGGGCTGAGAGGGCTTGGGGAGGGACAGTGTTTGTGGCACAAAGGAAGCTGGGTTTAACCTGACTTTCACATAACCCTCTTCTGTGCCTCACCGGTTTTGTGCATTCATTGACCCAAATGTATTCGGTGGAAATGATACTTCCTTTTGTGTGATGAGGTGATTTCGTGAGGTCCCATCTGGAGTACTGTGTCCAGTTCTGGGCTCCCCAGTTCAAGAAGGACAGGGAACTGCTAGAGAGGGTACAGCAGAGGGCTATGAAGATGATGAGGGGCCTGGAGCATCTCTCTTACAAGGAGAGGCTGAGGGACTTGGGTCTTTTTAGTCTGGAGAAGAGAAGACTGAAGGGAGATCTTACCAATGCTTATAAATAGTTAAAGGATGGGTGTCAAGAGGATGGGGCCCATCTTTTTTCAGTGGTGCCCAGGGATAGGAGAAGAGGAAATGGGCACAAACTTGAATATAAGAAGTTCCATCTAAACATGAGGAGGAACTTCTTCACTTTGAGGGTGGCAGAGCCCTGGAACAGGCTGCCCAGAGAGGTGGTGGAGTCTCCTTCTCTGGAAGCATTCAAAACCCGCCTGGACATGTTCCTGTGCAACCTGCTCTGGGTGGACCTGCTTTGGCAGGGGGGTTGGACTAGATGACCTCCAGAGGTCCCTTCCAACCCCATGTGATTCTGTGATTCTATGAGGTTGCCTAAGGCCTTTGTGGCCATTAGTGCTGTGAGGCAGGTGCCAGTGAAGCAGTTGTGGCTCTGCCTTGCCTAATTGGTGGGATTAGCACCAGCCCAAGGGACAGTCACCCAGGGGAGCAAGCTGCTGAGGGTATTAAAACCACCACAGCTCTCCTGCCCACACGGCGATGCTCCTTGGACAGCCAGGCTGGCTGCAGGGGCAAGGCTTGGGGAGAGGGGGGGCAGTAGCTCCTGCTAAACCACTGCTTGGAGGTCCTCTCTTCTCTGTCCTGCCCCAGCTCACCTCCTGAAGCCCAAACCAACAAACCCAGGTCCCAAGGGCTATTTTTTCCCAGTTCTGCTGCTTGCCCTCTCCCTCCCTTTTCCCATCATAGGAGCAGCGCGGTGCTGGCACCTGATGTTTGCATGTCCTGCTGAGATACCTTAAACTGGCTTTGTAGGAGGGTAGTAAAATAGGGGAGACTGCCAGAGCACACCTCCCTCCTCCATACACCCAGGCCACAGGAAAATTAGCTGTTGGCACCAGCTGCAAATTAGCAAATTAGCGGATTACACCACCGGGAGTGCACCGTGCTCTTGGTAAATGCTGCCTCCTGCAGAAATGAGAGGAAGAACCCGTACTGTGCATGAAGGGGGAATGAGGCACACGGGACCACTTTCCTGCCCAGCAGGTTCTGTTCTCACAGGCAGTGGTCTGAAAGCCAAAGCCAGAGGCTGGACCCACCACCAGAGACCACAGGGATGCTGCTGTCTCCTTCCTATGGAGACATCAACAGCCCCTTTTTCCTGCAGGCTCGGGCTCCTGGAGTTTATATGGCTTGGGGGGGCGTGAGGGGGTGGTGATAGTATTTTTTGCTTGTAACACCTAGTAAATTATGGCATCAAAGAAAACAGAGCAGTGAGTCCTGGGCACTTTTTCAGTATTTGAGTTCCACCTGTCCCCAGGCTGTAGGATAATTCCGGGCCCTGAGATGGAGCCATATGGCAAACCAGGAGGTGTCACACAGAGCCACTTAGGCTGAATTTAGCACATTTTCCTTTCACTGGAAACATTCCCGATTGAAGTCTGCCGTTCTCACAGTCTGACAGCTCCTGATGTTCATGTCAAGAATTGAATGCAAAAAACGTGCTCACTGTGAAGAGGCATAACTGAAGAATAATTAACTGCAAGTGCTCGTGCAGCACAATTTGCCCCATTCTCCGAGCAAGGAATGCTCAAGGACTCAGAGTTTTGCTGCCTGAAAACCCAAGATACTGCTGCCCTTCCTGCCTTGCCTCTCTAAGCTTTTTTTTTAAACACATAACGAGTCTAATTGCAACACCACCATGCCCAGTTAGCAGTGCTGCTTGACTAACTGGACTGGGTTTATTAGAGGAGAGGAGTCAGGGCATAGCTTTTCATACGATAGTGTTTCTCTGCTTATTGGAAATGAGTTTAATGAAGGAAGGAAGGAAGGAGGCACTGCCCAGAATGTCAGCAGAAATTTCCCAGCAGTTTGGGTAGGCAAGCCATGACCTGGAGCAAAATATGGCAGTAAATGCTATCACAGCCAGCTCTTCTGCCTCTTTTAAAGGCTTTGCTACCCAAAAAGAAAGAAAGAAAGAAAAAAAACAACAGTTGGAAAGCAAAGAACCGAAATGCTTTGCAGGAGAAACTGCCAACAGAGGCTTCTAAGCAGCATAGGCAGAAACTAATACGAACAAGGAGCCAGCGCTGACAGCCCTTGCCATGGGGTGGGAGCAGGAAGAGGCTGAGCTCCTGCTGGGCTCGCACAAGGAGGGAGAGAAGAGCAGCCGGGGGGCAATGCCAGGAGGTGTCACTCCCACCGCCTCTCCCCTCCTGTCCCCTCTATAACAGCAGCCCCCACTTTGCACCCACAGCTCTGCCGGCTCAGCCACCCCAGGCACCATCTGCACGCTCCCCCGTCTACAACTCTCCTGGGGTCCTCTTCTGCAGGACACCCACAGTGGCACCACATGGTAGGTGCATGCACAAGCCAAGGTACATAGCCTTGTTCTCGGGCTTTACACACCCCTGCAGGCAGTGTGTGTAGGGCACACGATGGACGTACCTGGCTGAAGGCGACCACGGCTTGCCCAAACCTTTGCTGAGTAAGAGCGATGGCGCTGAGCACCGGCGGGGAGGAATGGTCTTCAGGGGCTGAAAAGGAGAATGAGTTTGTTACCAGCTTCCATCACCCGGCAAAGCTCCCACAGAGGTGAGGGGTTTGAGCATTTATAGGAGCTCCAAAGCGTGCACGGGAAGAGGATGAAGTCTCTTCGTGCTCCCACCTCCTGGATGCTGACAAAGTTCTCCTTGAATACCAAGGCTCTAAGCCCTGCAGAGCTGGCCGGGCACCGTAGGCAAGCCCTGGGGCCACCAGCCAAGGCACCCCGGTGAGTGTCTGCCCAAATTCGGGCAACCTCAGCACCAGCATGGGGGCTGCTCAACCCCGAGCAACTTTTACAGGCAGTGGGGAGACATGGTCACCAGCCTTCCTTCCCCTCCTCTCCTGCTGGCTTTGGGAGAAGAGGAGCCACATCCTTTCCCAGAAGTGTCCACTTCTCCCCACTGACTACAAAAGGTCCCTAGAGCAGTTGGGTTGGACACAGATCTCCAGGCTCTGACTCTGTAACACAGGGGGAGAGGAGGCTGCTCTGAGTGAACCCAGCTGGGCTCCCAGGTGACCTGCAGAAGTAGCCAAGCTGGCCTTGATTAGAGGTGGGTGGGTAAGCAAGCTGCCTCCTGCAGACCCACGGGGGAGCTGCCTGCCTCTTAAATCCCTCAAATCTGTGCGTCAGGGCAGCGGGCTCTGTGTGGCCGCCCACCATCCGAACGTGAGCACGAGCACACCAGGGAACGAGGCTATTTTGGGAACGAGTGACACAGCAGAGGAGCATCAGAGGCAAGAAATGGCTCCTTGCTGCCAAGTGTTGACATGAGGTCGATAAAGGGCAGGTCACCGCCCTTTGGGGGATGGCAGTCTTGTTAAAGCCGTGTTTGCAGCATTTTTTTATTGTAAAGCAGGGCAATATATTTACAGACAACTCTCTGAACATTTGGCCCCGTTTACTGAGTGGAAAAAGAATGACTAAAATGCCATCTGCTTTTTTTTATCGAAACTCGGTCCCAGAATTTCAGCAGCTTTCACCTCTAACTCTCAATTTTGACTCCTGAAAGTGGTTAGCAGCATACCGCTCCATACGGCTCACAAATGGCAAACAAGTCCCAGTATCTCTGTCTGCAGATCTTGTCTCCTGGGAGAACTTAACTTGAGAAGCAGCCTCAGTCTTCTGCTGGGGTGTCACGAGTGTGTGTTGCTGCCAAAGCTGGAGGTGAGATGAGGAACTGACTAATTTCCTAGAGGGCAGAAAACAAGATCTCATGGAGTCTGTGTGAACCTGCCCAAACTGTGCAGTGCAGAGCAAAGCTGGAGGCACCAAGCGTTGGGGACCGAGCACTGTGAAGGGTGAGACCACCCCCATGGTGCCCCAGCCCCGTGTAACCCAGAGCAAAGTCAGTTTCCCAGAGGAGATGAGCAATGCTCTCGGCTGTTACCAGCAGAGAAAAGGAAAGCAGGGGTGGGAGAAGTCACCTCGCTCTCGCTGCAGGAAAAGATGGTGGCACGTGTGGCCATGAAGCTGTGGTGAGATACTAGAAAACCCCTTTCTGCTAGGAACAGTGAAAGACAGGAGTGGAAAAATTGTGGTATTGCTGGCTCCGGAGGAGGACTTGAATGCCAGGGATGACACCAGTATATTTACTCCTGATTTACACCTGGTTTAGACCAGTTTGGCGCTGGTATATTTACTCCTGTGGCCTCTCTGCTTGTGGAAGCTTGTGTGACAGGAGGTGACGCTGCTTCACACCTGCAGAGGAGCTGGTTTGTGAATGCAATGGCTGTTCCCATGCTGGTACCGTCGCGGCCCTTTTTGCTGCCTACCTTTGACAAATACCTTAAAATACACAGTCGGAAGTCAAAGGCATGAGCACTGACATTGCTTGTTACCCACGTTACATGTCTGTTATCAGAGCAAGGGGTTTTTTTCTTTGATAAACATTGACTCATTATTACCAGAAGCTTTTCTGAAGTCAGCTGCTCGACAAAAGGTCAGTACGTGCCCCAGCCCGTGTTGCTCGCACAGTGATCGCTGCAGAGCACACGGAGTTAAGCACGTTTTGGGGAAACGTTGTTCTCCTAAGATGCTGTAGGATGTTGTCCACCAGGACTCCAGCTTGGGGGAGTTCTCCAGCTCCAGTTTAAAATATGGTACGTGGTGGTGGGGGCACGGTTTGTCCATCGCTGGGCTTGCAGCATCAGGATAAATCCCCAGTCTAGTGATGGAAATACATGCACACTGCAGGGTGGGTGACAGAGAATCCTGGCCCAGGCAGAGGTCTATTTTCTCCCCAGCTTATTCCCTTGTGTCTTGAGCTCTGACCACAGCAGCTTATGAAACCATCAGCGTTGTCTGTCATCCCGCCTCCGTTCAAACCCACGAGGACTGTTTGGTGCAGGCTCCCAAACAAGCTGCACGTGGGAGGGCAGACACCACTTTCTTAATCTGGTGCAACGTCTGCCAGCAAAGCAACACCGAGAAGTCGGCCAGGAACCATTCTGAGACACACAGCAAATAACACGAGGATCACATCTGCAGAATTTCAGGTGCAACCACTGGGAGCCCTTTGCTCAATGAAATCACCTACAAGCACCGCGCAAGGTCTTCATTCCAGGCATCAGACATGAGTGGGGAATGCACACTGGCAGCCCAGAAAGCCAACTGCATGCTGGGCTGCATCAAAAGAAACATGGACAGCAGGTCATGGGAGGTGATTCTGCCCCTCTACTCTGCTCTCATGAGACCCCACCTGGAGTACTGTGTCCAGCTTTGGAGTCCTCAACACAGGAAGGACATGGAATTGTTGGAAGGGGTACAGAGGAGGCCACAAAAGTGATCAGAGGGATGGAGCACCTCTCCTATGAGGAAAGGCTGAGAGAGTTGGGGTTGTTCAGCCTGGAGAAGAGAAGGCTCCAGGGAGACCTTACAGTGGCCTTCCAGTACCTGGAGGGGACTACAGGAGGGATGGGTAGAGACTCTTGATCAGGGAATGTAGCAATAGGATGAGGGGTAATGGTTTTAAATTGAAGGAGGGGAGATTTAGATTAGATATCAGGAAGAAATTCTTTGCTGTGAGGGTGGTGAGACACTGGAACAGGTTGCCCAGAGAAGCTATGAATGCCCCATCCCTGGAGGGGTTCAAGGCCAGGCTGGATGGGGCTTTGAGCAACCTGGTCTGGTGGGAGGTGTCCCTGCCCATGGCAGGGGGTTGGAACTGGATGATCTGGAAGGTCCCTTCCAACCTAGATGATTCTATGATTCTATGAAAGGGGATAAACCAGGTGGGAAGGGCTGGGGCGGTCTCCCATGGCTGTGAAGGATTGGGAAGGGCTCAGAGCAGGCAGAGCAGGGTAGGAGCATCCAGACACTGGATGATCCAGGCACTGTGCTGCCAAACTAAACCACCTGCAGATGCAGCCAGTGCTGCCCAGAGCGATGGAGACAGCCCAGGACACTGCTGCCCTGAAACAGTCATGCAGGCTGGGAAAGAACTTACAAATATAAGCAAAAGGAGGATTTCTGGCCTCTGTTGTATCAGAATGGGCAGAGAGTGGTTCCTCTGGAATAAGTGGCAGCACCCTCGATTTAAGCTAGCTGTCCCAAGGTTGCTGGAGTGGCTCCTGGCTTACATGGAATAAACCAGACTAGAATTTGCCTTGAGCTGGTCTATACTGAAGCTCTTCCCCGCAGTTACTTTGTGCTTGTAACATCGCTGGACTCAGTGCAGTTCCTCTGCAATTCTAACAACGCAGCAATAAACAGATTTTCATCTGAAGAGGTTTAAAAGCCAACAGCCTGGTTGTGGGGACTGGTGAGATTTTCTTTATTGACTGTGCAATCAGTGTGATTTAGAGCCCACACAGGGGCTCTCCAAGAGCCAGCTGTGACAAATTTCCCCCACAATCTCTGCTGGACACTGGGAGGTTTCTCCTCCTCATCATCATCTTCATCTTCCCACCCTCCTGGTCCTGCCTTCCCGGTGTCCTGCCCTCCCACGGGACCAGTTATTTCTCTGGCATCACACCCCTGCTTTCCAAGGTAATAAATGACTGCGGGATGCAGCTTTGCAACCGCAAACGCTGTTGTCCCTTTTCCTGCCACACCGTACAAGCCAGATACCCACGACTATCTGCCGTAAATATGTATTTCTCAGGCTCCCAGGAGGACCCGCTGGTGTGCAGCAGATGGTGCACTGGACTGAAGGATGCACAGGGCCGGGGAGGTGATTAACCCTTCTTGTCTCTCGGGATCATGTTCCAGTACAGCCTGGCACTCCTGTGACGCTCCGTTCCCACGCCACTGCAAGGGGTTTATGGACCTTCTTAATACTGGGAAAAAAGCAGGATGTAAGTTGAGGAGCCTTATTCAATACTCCGTTTTTGGAGACCACTGGTACTCCGAAAAAGTACCAAACTTAAGTAAAACAGTGGGCAGCCAGATCCATAAAACCAGAAGTGAAGGCAAGACTGAACATCGAAGTGCAGTAAGACAGATGCAGCCCTGTGCCAGGGCTGTGTTATGGCTAAAGAAAACAGCATTTTTTCAGCATATATTGAAGGGTTACTTCTGAAAAAAGTTAAGCAAGGAAAACATTGATCTTGGAGCGGTCAGCATCCCAACTTTCTTTGCTAAATCATCGTCTACTTTTAAAATTTTTGTTCTTTTCCTACTTTCTCCCCAGAATTAGAAAAATAAAGGGAGTTTAAAAAGAAAGAAATGGGAAGAAGAGAGAGAACATTATGCTTATCTGAAATTCTGATTTTTACAATGTCGTCTCCGCTGACAACTGAGCAAAACATATTATATTCTTTATTTTTTATCTCTTAACTCTTTTTTTTCAGTAAGCTCTTTCTTACTGGAAAATAGTCCATTTTTGCTAGCAGTCCGACTTACGAAGAGCAAGAGGAACAATGGAAAGTCAGATCAGTTGGCATTTAAAATATGCTTCCAGTCATTACATTTGGAAGTTCTGAAGCTTCTACACATCTCTGTGTAAGCGTTTCATGCAGAGAGCCCCTGCCACTAATCTCAGGGTAGGTTTTTTTTTTTTGTGGAAGAGTCTATTTGTCAAAGCTGACGATGTCACGAAGAAATACCGTGTTTCAGTGCAGAGATTCAGTCCCTGGCAATTTTCTTTTTGTTTCCCACCTCGCTCCTGTCTGAGGTCAGACTAAATGATGTAACGGTCCCTTCTGGCCTCCCAGTCGATGCGCTGGCGGCCGGGGCTCCTCTCCCTGCTGACAGGAGCGATGGCTGCAGCTGAGACCCCCCCTTGGGGACCAGGGTTTGGCCCTGGGCTCACACCAGACTACCAGGTGCTGCGGGACGGGGCTCACAGCATGTGCTCATGTGAAACACGTCTCTTGTGACGATGTTAAACCTCTCCGTGAACAAGAACGACAACAACAGAAACCCCTCTTTAACTCTTTCTGTCACACAGATACAGCCAAGAAACCCTCCTGTTTTACTTTAACCATATCCATTTACTCGTGGCCGATGGTTTTTGGTTTTGCTTGTTGTTTTTTCCAGGACTCTGCTGCCCTAAAGCGCTACCTGAGCAGTCTGACCACGCGGGGATATCACCGTGCAGTCTCTTCAAATTCTGTCTCTGGCAGGAGGTGGTGGTGGTGGTGGGGAGGGGTTGCAGGTTTGCCCGACCTTTGATAATCTGACCCTGATACCACCCGACTCCTGTGGTCACTCTTTCTTAGGATAAGAATCATAGAATCATTTAAGTTGGAAGAGACCCTTGGGATCATCGAGTCCAACCATCTACCCTGCTCTGCAAAGTCCTCCCCTACACCATATCCCTCAGCACCACATCTAATCGTCTCTTAAACACATCCAGGGATGGTGACTCAACCCCCTCCCTGGGCAGCCTGTTCCAATGCCTGACCACTCTTTCTGTGAAACACTCTTTCCTCATGTTCAGTTTAAACCTCCCCTGTTGTAGCTTGAAGCCATTCCCTCTTGTTCTATTGCTAATTACCTGGGAGAAGAGACCAGCATCGACCTCTCTACGATGTCCTTTCAAGTAGTTGTAGATAGAATCATAAGAATGACCCTGGGGTCCGGGGCTGGGGATGCGCCGAGCCCCACGGTACGGGACTGGTCCAGCGCCCTGGGAACCACCTTTCCAGACTTAAGCGAAAGAAGCCCGGGGGGTTTTTCCTTTCACCAAATTCAAGACCAGGCTCAAAGACCCAGGGAGCCCCCCCCAGCAGTCCCTGCCATCCAATAACACACACACACACATGCACCGGCAGCATCACCCTGGGGGAAGCTGGCCGCTGCCCTGCGCCCCTGCCCCGCTCCCCGCCTCCCGCCCCGCCGCTCCACACTCACCGCCTGGGATGCGGGGAAAAAAAAAAAAAAAAAAAAAAAAAAAAAGCCCCGCCGCCCCGGCATCGCTGCGGGCCCGCCTCCGCCTCGGGAGCGGAGCCGAAACGAGTGAGCGGAGAGACCCCGCTGCCGGCTGTGCACCCCCCTCCCCACCAACCCTCCCCGTCGAGGGAGGAGTCGCTGCCTCCCCTGGCAGCCCGAGGCGAGGGGGCCGCCAGGATGCCGAGCTGGGCGCTGGCAGAGGCCGGAGAGCCGGGGTCCCCCGTCTTCTCGCCCTAAAAGGGGGTCAAAAATCAATAGGGGTAGGGAGAAATGAAGCGGAAAGTGGCTCACAAAGAGAAGAGCCTTCACGGCTGCTTGTTTATTAACGGCGCGGTAATTATTACCGAGACAGCACGGCGGGTGTTGGATGTAGAATCACTGAATCGTAGAGTTGTCTAGGTTGGAAGGGACCTTTAAGATCATTGAGTCCATCAACCTAACACTGACAAAACCACCACTAAACCGTATCCCTAAGCTCCGCATCTACCCATCTTTCAACTGCCTCCAGGGATGGAGATTCCACCACTTCCCTGGTCAGCCTGCTCCAATGTTTGATAACCCTTTCAGTGAAGAATTTTTCCTAATATCCAATGTAAATCTCCATTTTCTCTTGTCCTATTGCTTGTTACTTGGGAGAAGAGACCAAGCACCTCTCTTACAAGGAAAGGCTGAGGGACTTGGGTGTTTTTAGTCTGGAGAAAAGAAGACTGAGGGGGGATCTGATCAACACCTATAAATACTTAAAGGGTGGGTGTCAGGAGGATGGGGCCAGTCTTTTTTCAGTGACAGGACAAGAGGAAATGAGCACAAACTTGTACACAAGAAGTTCCATCTAAACATGAGGAGGAACTTTGTCACTTTGAGGGTAGTAGAGCACTGGAACAGGCTGCCTGGAGAGGTGGTGGAGTCTCCATCTCTGGAGACATTCAANCTGCTCCAATGTTTGATAACCCTTTCAGTGGAGAATTATTCCTAATATCCAATGTAAATCTCCCCTGGCATAACTTGAGGCCATTTTCTCTTGTCCTATCGCTTGTTACTTGGGAGAAGAGACCAAGCACCTCTCTTACAAGGAAAGGCTGAGGGACTTGGGTGTTTTTAGTCTGGAGGAAAGAAGGCTGAGGGGGGATCTGATCAACACCTATAAATGCTTAAAGGGTGGGTGTCAGGAGGATGGGGCCAGTCTTTTTTCAGTGACAGGACAAGAGGAAATGGGCACAAACTTGTACACAAGAAGTTCCATCTAAACATGAGGAGGAACTTTGTCACTTTGAGGGTGGCAGAGCCCTGGAAGAGGCTGCCCGGAGAGGTGGTGGAGTCTCCATCTCTGGAGACATTCAAAACCCACCTGGACACGTTCCTGTGCAACCTGCTCTGGGCGGACCTGCTTTGGCAGGGGAGTTGGACTAGATGATCTTCAGAGGTCCCTTCTAACGCCATATCATCCTGTGATTCTGTGACCCCCACTTCCCTATAACCTCCTTTCAAGTATGTGGAGTGTCAGAAATAATGAGCATTGCTGCTGGGGAACTGGCAGCCCAAATTTGAGTCCATCAGGTATGCACAAATGAAGGATGGGGCCAAAGGACATTAGGAATATCTGTGTTGCCAATGGCCTGGAGGTAAAGGCTCTATAATGCGCTCATCATCCCTTCCAAGCGTGCAGTTCAGTTTGGAAAACACATCCTCAGCATCCTCCTGGACACAGGTTTGGGGAATCACCCTTTTAACCCTGGGAAGAATGGCACAGGGCTCTTAAACAATTGGGACTGACCTTCTACTACCCAACATGCTCCGTCTTCTTATTGAAATCTAAGTGACCCAAGCACAGGGGAGCTTTACCAGTTCAAAGCGGGCTATTTCTTTTACAGACTTGCCTGCACTTAAGTCATATTTTACAAGTGACCTGCTTTCACTGCACTGTGCTGCTCGGCAGCTGGAGATAAAGCTGAAGGATTTGTTTCGAGTAATGATGAATTGCCTCCAGATGGGACACTACCTCTTGCAGTCCGGGTTATGGTATTCAAGCTAGGAAAAAGCACAGGAGCTGCTCTTTCCCACGAGGAGGACAAGTAAGCATGCTGTCAAATGTGGGCTGGTTAATAAGAGCTCTGGTTTGTCCTTGAGGAGGGGGAGGGATGAATTATCATGGCCCTGACTGTCCACAAGGCACTCCTTAGGGGAAAAAAAAAAAAAAAGGCAAAATATAGCACCTTTCAAAATCACTCAGATCCCTTGAAAGGACAGGTGGATACAGATTCCCACAAAAGTTGCATCTAATCACAGCAGTTCTGCCTTTGCTTGCATACAGCCGTACGGCAAATCAGCCGCCTCACTCTGCCAGTATTGCCCTCCTTTTCCCAGCTCTGTGTGATCCAGGGAATTCTGGGGGCTTTTTGATTTGTTTGGGTTTTTTTTTTTTTTTCTTTCCTCTTGTATTTGTTCAGCTTCATTGCTGAGCACATCTCTTGTATAAAATACTAATAAACCTTCTTTCCAAGGTGCTGGGTTCCCTCCGTGACACCCTCCGTCAGCCTGCAAAAATCACGGGGGAAGTTTCAGGAGGTTTGGCATCATCAGTGCAACTGTTGTGAAGGCTCAGTGAAGCCCTCCAGGACATGATGAACGCGGGCCAGCTTTTGTGGAAGCTGCAATATGTTCCCAGACAACATGATCAGGAGTGATTGATTTCTACATTTACATATTTGTTTATTATTTGATACTAGCTCAAGTTGGGCAGGTAAAATTAGGGCTTGAGACCTTCAGAGAAGCAAGACAGATCACTGTTTTCTGCCTATTGTTGTTTAGGTCAGAAATGTTTTCTGGATCACTGCAGAGGGAAGAAATGTTTTCTACGTTCACATAGTGTCTTGGCCAGGACCTATCTGCAATGTAAAATACTGGAGAATTTCGGAAGGTGGTAACTGAAGACAACTGTGAAAGAAAATGAAAATCAGACTGGCAAACGTGGTCATCTTATTTCTTATCATTCATAGTTCTTTTGGTGCTTATGCTGAAAAAAACCCCATGTTTTGCTCTGCACAAAGCCTCATACATGTCAGCAGTGTAAGATTAACTGTGATGCCTAATTAAAACAGGCAGTCACCAATTAAGATAATAAAAAAAGTGCTATTTGAAATGCATAAGAGACTGAGAAGTTAAAGAGACACTTATCTTATCCAAGAGCTTAGCAGGCTTTCATTTGCAGATACTTAAGAAAGGAGGAAAAAAAAAAGAAAAAGAAGTGAAAACGCACTCTGGAACGTCGCCCAGGAAAATCAGAGAGGAGCCTGCGAGCTCCTGTGATGCTTCATTACTACAGTGCCTGCTGCCAGCCAGCCCCTTGGCTTTGGCACTCCATCTGCCACGTCTTGTACGTACTGAGATCCAGGCTCTGCGACCATCGCTCCTGCTGACAGTGGCCCCCTCGGGTGTCCCCCAACGGCGCCGCTTGGACCACCTGAAGGGTGCAGGACCCGCACCGGCACCTGGGTTTTCCTTGGGGCAGGGACAGCATTTCATGACATTCAGTCCATGTTGCTCGCTCTTACCCCCCTGGGAGCTCTATGCCACACAGTAATAATACTAAGAAGAAGAAGAATTTCAAGGAATTGACAGCAATTCTCCAACCTGAATTTCATTTCAAATTTATTTTTACTATCTGAAAAGCTGACTCAGTCGTCTTTGCCTGCTGTTGTTGCAGAGTGAATTGGCTCCCGGGGAGTACAGGTGTATGTTCAGGTATATAAACACGTGTACAAAGCCTGGGAGCACGTATGTGCACGTGAGTCTGGTGGGTTAACCTTGGCCAGCTGCCAGGAGCCCACCCAGATGCTTTCGCACTCCCCCTCCTCAGGAGGAGAAAATAAGATTTAAAAAAAAAAAAACACCTCGTGGGTCCAGATAAAAACAGCTTAATAAGAAACGCAAAAGCTGTGTGCGCAAGCAAAGGAAAAAGAGGAATTAATTCACAACTTCCCATCGGTGGGCAGATGTCCAACCACTTCCTGGGAAGCAGGGCCTCAGCACACTTAATGGTTGCACGGGAAGACAAACGCCATAATCACAAATGTCCCCCTTTCCTCCTCCTTTCCCCCATTTTTTTTTTGCTGAGCATGACATGTCCTTTCAAGTAGTTGTAGAGAGTGATGAGGTCTCCCCTCAGCCTCCTTTTCCTCAAACTAAACAGTCCCAGCTCCTTCAATCGCTCTTCGTACGATTTATTCTCCAGACCCTCCACCAGCTGCGTTGCCCTCCTCTGTACCTGCTCCAGCACCTCCACATCTCTCTTGTATTGAGATGCCCAAAACTGGACACAATGCTCCTCTGATGGTGCTGAATGGAGGCTTGAGAGACGTGGGGAAAGCCCCGGTACAGCGCTAAGAGCTGCTGGGTTTCAGTGGAGTAGGTAACAATTAATGTGCCAGTTCAGTGGGATCACACCCCTGTAGAGGTGTAAGACCCCAGGCTATCGGAGGTGACAACCACCTCAGGCACCTTCCCAAACCCTCCCGCACACCTTGCCACCCAGGGATTGACAGCCCGAAGGCACGTTTTCTTGTCACCTCCCCTACAAACTGCTTCCTCTGAACAACAGAACCTGGTTCCACACAAATGACGAAAAGATGACGGCGTTAATCGAGCAGTTGACATCAGGACGTGCGAGGACCTCGGGAGCCTGTGCAACAAAGGTGGACACATCAATCCTGGAGGGGAAGAGGAGGGTGCAATCCCTCACCCTCCTCTCCGGCACAGGAGTGGTACCCATGGCAGGGCCAAGAGCGTGGGTCCTGCTTTTATCAGGACGTTCCCAGGCGCAGCTAAACACAGAGATAAGTGGTGAGGCAAAGACGGGAGCTGAAAGCCATCGCTGACGAGCCCTAGGCTCCGTGGCACGGTAAATTGAGCTCGGCTAAATCCAGCAAGCTCCGTGACCTGCGCCGAAGCCTGCCAGTTATCACCCACCGCAGCTATAGCATGCCCAGATCAAAACCGTCGTTATCTCGTGCCCCACGTTGGGCAGCAATCAAAAGGGCCGGTGGATTGGTCATGGCTGGTTGCCAGACCTCCACCCAGAGGCTTTCTCACTCCCCCTCCTCAGCAGGACAGGGGGAGAAAATAAGATGGAAAAAAACAAAATCTTGTGGGTCGAGCTAAAGGCACTTTAATAACAAAAGCAAAAGCTGCGTGTAGAAAGTAAAGTGTAGAAAGTAAAGCAAAAAGAGGAATTTATTCACAACTTCCCATTGGCGGGCAGGCGACCAGCCACCCCCTGGGACGCAGGGCCTCAGCACACATACCAGTGGCTTGGGAAGAACCCTCCTTTCCCTGAGCTTTTATCAAAAAGGATGTGCAGCCTCTCGTTCGTGTGCTGTCTGCTGTGTGAAGCTCTGTGGATCGGATCAGAGGGCTGGGACATGTGATCTGCTGAGCCCTTGGCAGGGACCCCACAGTGAATGAGCGTCTTTCTTCACGTCTGTGTGACGGTGGGGCTGTGGGTGCTCCTGTGCAGCCTGGTGGGTCTCTGCTAGGGAAGAGATTTAGCATCAGAGAGCAGCGCTGGGCCATGGGAAAGCTCTGTGCCTGGGAGGAACGCTGCCTGCAGGGTTTGGTGACCAGCAGAGAGCAGCGTGGGTTTGCTCAGTCATTCAGTTGTTCTTTGAGGGACTCTCCCGGGGTTTATTTCCAAGCCTGGAGTTCACATCATCCCTAGAAGGACATTTCTGTTCCTGTCGGCCAATGAGGTAGGGGTATATCATGGATCATATCCCGAGCTGCTGTGTGTAGGTCAGGCACTGCTAATGCTGTGGATCTGCAGGTGCCAGGATGTTTCATGAGAACTTCTCAGGAAAATGCATCTAGAATCATAGGATCATAGAATGGTTAGAGTTGGAAGGAACCTTAAAGATCATCGAGTTCCAACCCCCCTGCCGTGGGCAAGGACACCTCCCCCTAGACCACGTTGCTCAAAGGCTTTGTATGCTTCAGAAAAGAGGGACTTCTGCATCTTCTTCTTGTTCCCAGCCCTGACTGGCAGGATCTGCTTGCAAAAGAGTCCAGACCCAGGGTCTGCAGGGAAACAGGCGTCAGGTGGTGTGGAATGAGGCAATATTTGTTCCTTTAGGCCAAAGAGCACCAGATAAATTGCTGGTGGATCCTGAGCAGTGAGACAGCAGGAATGCATTCCTCCTGGAAACACTGCTACAAGTACACAGCGCAATGCGTAGCCGAATGTTTGCCGAGCGTTCCTTCCAGGTCTCCATGGGAAGAAAATGCTAGTGATTTACGTAGGTGGCTACTTATCAGGGACTGGGGCAGGAGTGGTGTCAGGGTCTGTGCCGGGAGCTCTGCTCCTGGGAAGGCGGCCAGAGGTGCTGGAGGAGATGAATCACCAGCTGCACCTCTGGGACTGCAGACCAAACGCGTTAAATGCAGTCTGCAAACAGAACAAGGTCGCTCCCTACACAGGGTTGGGTGACGAGCCCACAACAATCTGTGTTTTTCGAGGCACAGCGTGCATTTTTCAGGTGGCTGTTGAGTGTTTTGTTTGGTTTTGTACAGCCTGCTCTACGTGCAGCTTGGGTTTGTGTCTGTGTATTCGATTTCAGATGTGAAGCAGGAGCAAGAAGGGGGTACTTTGTCCTTTCCAGTGAGCTGTGGGACTGGATTTCCACGTGGACAGTGGCCCTGGGCATGTTTTCCAAGCAGCCAGGAGCTTCAGCTCATCTGAAAATTTCCCCAGGTATTTTGGAACCCTGATGGGATATAAACTTTTTGGAGGACCTGCTCCAGAGAATAATTTCTGGTTTACAGATGTTTGATTCTGCCACTTTCTTTTTCCTCCTGAAAATTGCAGGAAGATTTCCATGAGAACCAAAAAAACGCAAAGCAGGATTCCAGCATCCTGCTAAAGCCTCTGCTTCACTCTCACAAAGTGTGCTGGAGCTGCGCTGCATCGTTTCTCCCACCTCCTGGCTGAGGAACTCGGTGGTGGAGGTGCAAAGCTAAGACACCAAAATCTGGCTCCACAGCAAGGAAGTTACAAGGGTTACTTACTGGGACATCTGAAAAGATGGTTGAATACAGGCAGGTGTCACAGTTTAACCCCAACCAGCGACTAGGACCACGCAGCTGCTTGCTCACTCCCCTCAGCTGGGATGGGGAGGGAATCAGAAGAGTAGAAGTGAGAAAAAAAAAAACATGGGTTGAGATAAAGACAATTTAATAGGTAAAGCAAAGCCACGCACACAAGCAAAGCAAACCAAGGAGTTGATTCACTGCTTCTCATGGGCAGGCAGGTGTTCAGTTGTCTTCAGGAAAGCAGGGCTCCATCACACGCACTGGTTCACTTGGGAAGACAAAATGCCGTAACTCCAAACGTCCCCCCATTCCTTATTCTTCCCCCGGTTTTATATACTGAGCATGACGTCATATGGTCTGGAATACCCCTTTGGACAGTTGGGGCCAGCCACGTCCCCTCCCAACTTTTTGTGCACTCCCAGCCTACTCACTGGTGGAAGGGTGTGAGGAGCAGAAAAGGCTTTGACTGCTAAGCAACAACCAAAGCCATCAGTGTGCTATCAACATAGCTCTCATCCCAAATCCAAAACATAACACAGTACCAGCTGCTAGTAAGAAAGTCAACTCTATCCCAACTGAAACCACGACCCCAGGAAATTGTGTTTTTCATAGAATTGTGGAATTGTCTAGGTTGGAAGGGACCTTTAAGATCATCTAGTCCAACCATCAACCTAACTCTGATTAAAAAAAACATCATTAAACCATATCTCCTCCAATCTCACTCAAAGGGCAGGCGGAAAGAGTTCTGCTGAACTTTTTGAAAACAGTTCAGCCCACAGAGCTGAGACATGGAGCGGAAATACTCAGCAGCTGCAGTTAAAAAGCCCTGAAACCCAGGAGCATAGTGTGGACTGAGTAGGGCACATGTGGACACGTCAGGAGCATTGGACTAGATGATCTTTAGAGGTCCCTTCTAACCTAAACCATTTTGTCAGTCTGTGATCTTGGTGTAGATTGTGCAGAGTGACCCCAAGTGTTGGCTCCTCATGTTATGAGTAGATTTTGCAAAAGGTCGACACCTTTGGGGTTTATCAGAGGAGGGAAGTTCAGACAAACGTCAGTAGTGCAGGGTATGCAATGTGCAATAGGTGACAACGGTGTCTTTCTGCATGTCCTTCTGGTGGGATTGCTGCGGCCTGTCCTGCCCTCCAGTGCCTGCAGTACCGTCCCCCTCTGTCCCTTCTCCTCTCCCTCTTACACCCACCCACACACGCACTCAAGGGATGCTGCTGTGGCTCTGAGCAGGTACCAGGAGCTGCAGATCTCTGGGACCACCGTGGGTGCAGAGCCAAGCTGCAGTGGTAGACATCAGGAGAAGCCCTGTGAGGAGGTGGAAAGCTTCTCACCAAACCCACAGGGGTGGAAGGCTTCTTATCAAACAAAAAATTCAAAGCCATTTCCTTCCAGCAGACATGTCCAGGACTGCATTTTACCTCAATGTTCAAAAAACCGCAGTTGACACTTTCCACAGCAGCTGGACACCCTGCAGGGCCCAAGCCCCGGCTGTGCAGACCCATGTGGAGAGAGTGGCCAAGTGCCAGCCCCCGTGCACTGGGGAATCAACAACCCTTCTGGAGGCCCAGACCCACACCCAACCACCCCCCTTCGTTTATGTGTCTCCTCAGCCTGACTCATGATGATGCTCCTCCCTCTGTGCTCAGGGGTAATGCCCAAAGCCTCACCTAAATCTCTTGGCCTTGCAGGACTTCCTCCGAAATATTCCCTCCAAACTCCTGTCGGCCGACCTCTATGAGAAGTGGATGCAAGCTCTGGAGAAGCCAAGCAAGCAGGAGAAAATTGAAGAATTGAAAGAGTAAGTTTTGCAACCAGGAAGTTTTGCAATCAGCCCCAGTGTGATGGAGCGGCTGGTAGAGGCTGGTGATGTCTCCCAAAATGGAGACTCGCACTTAAAAGCCTGTCCTTTATATCAGCTTGCTATTGCTCGGGGGGTTTGGTTTAGAGGGCTCTCACAGCAGCATCTCCTGAAGTTATTTGAGATTGCCCTACAACTGGGGTAGGAAGAGGAGGGGCTGCAGTGCCTCAGCCAAGGTAGTCACTGTGCTGTGGGACGGGCACTGACAGGGAGCCTTCACATCTGCTGGCGGCGAAGTCAGGCTGTGGAGACCACGGCCCAGTTTTGCTCTTTGGAAAGAGCAGATGTGGAGGCCAACTGGGAGTGCTTTGAAAGCTGCCCAGCACAACCACAGGCTTTCACGTGCCTTTGGGAAGCCTCCAGTGACATCTCCTGGCGCCATCTCATCTACTCAAGGATACGGACTGCTGTAGTGCTTGCCTTTCAGTCAAGATCTTGTCAGTCAAGATCTCGTAAATTAACCACACGCTCAGCTGCCGTTGGGGATTTCTGAATGATACTTCTGCTAAGCAGTGAAGAAAGCACACGCATCCCTCTCTCTGGAGGAAGTGTCATTGGTCTGAGTTTAATTGAGACTTGCTCAAATAAAGAGGTGGCGGCTGCTGCACCGTGAATTAACGTCACATTTTGTTTGTCTTCACGCAGGGTGGCTGACAAACTGCCCCGGCCAAACCTCGTCTTGCTCAAGCACTTGCTGTCTCTGCTCCACCACATCAGCCAAAACGCCGAGACCACCAGGATGGACTCCAGCAACCTGGCCATCTGCGTTGGCCCAAATATGCTGAGCCCAGAGACCAACCACACGCTCCCGCTGGAGGTGCAGAAGGAGATGAATGACAAGGTGTGTTGAGCTCACCGAGCAGCCACCCGCTTTGGGGCAGCTCAGAGCCACCCATAGGGATCCCCCCACCATTGCAAAAGCTGAACAGAAGAGCAGCCCTGGGCATCGGGGGTGCCCCTCAGCTCAGGTGCCTGCAATGTGATGGGCAAGGCTGCCCCTCCTCTCGTCTCTCTGAGCAATAGTAGCAGTTGCCCTGCAGTCCCCTACGTCGTATCACAGCTCCTGAATGCTTTGCCCGCAGAGAGCAATGGGCACCCGGTGGGCATTGCCACCCAGGGGTCCTCTGGGCAGCGAGGCTGAAGCTGGGGCTGATGGGGGTTTGTTTGGATCGGGGCAGATCAATTCATCTGCAGCACCTGTGCGCAGGTGGTGGTGGTGGTGAACTTCTTCATAGCCTCAGAAATATTTGGGGAGGACATTGCCTTGTCTGCCTGGTCCTCAGCTCATGTGTCACCAGAGCATCCAGACAGCTCCACGGGTATGAGAATCGACTGAGGATATCACAGACTGGAGCTGCTGCGCCAAATTATTTAATCTGATACGGAAATACATCTGTGGAAACACAGAGTTGCAGAGAGTTCAATATGTTACTGCATTTTTTTTTTTTCCTACAGGAACACTTTCCAGAAGTTCAAAATGACAGCAGTCACAGAACAAAATAAAATCCCAATCTTAAACATCTGCCTCAGGCACATTCTGTTACAGATGTGCTGGTATCTCAAGGATCTTTCTGGCAGGGCTCAAAACAAAGCATCATTCTCCTAACATAATAGATCCACGGATCTCTGTTTCATCATCACTTCTCAGGAGGAACAGGCTATGAGAAGAAAGACACGTTTTCAGCACAGCTGATATCCTATCAGTGTCCCTTTTTGCACTTGCCTTATCAAAGTGAACTCCTCCAAGAGCTGTTTATTCTTCCAAGGTTACCTGGAACTCAAAGGTCTAGGTGCTGGCTCCAGAAGTCTGCGGGGTGAAATGTCCTTTCAGGAACTGCTTTCACGAGCAGCAGCAGACATTACCGAGGACGTGGCAGCAGAGCATGCCCAGATGCCTGGTGCATGTTTTAAACTGGGTTCTGAGTTTTAGTTTTGGCTTCACAAAAATAATTTTAGCTTTCATTTCTTGGATAGTTTTTGCCTTACTAAATGGTCAGGTTTAAAAATCACAATGAAGTGATTTGCAGCCTTTGCTTTCTAGAGCTCCATTCAGAAGAGCAGCAAGAGAGGTGCATATAGAGAGTCAGAAAGGTGCTCTTCTGGACAGACAACCCTCTCCTTTCTCCACCCAAGGAGAAAGAGGAGGAGATGTGGCCGTACAAGTAGGAAAAGGAGAGGTGCAAGGTAAAGGCAGGTCAAGCACTGTCAAAATATGTCTCCTGTATCAAACAAGTTTCTGATGCAAAATTGCGGCAGAAACAGAAAGAAACTTATCCTCACAGAATGCATTAAAATTGTCTCCAATGTCTGGTGTGAAGCTGAGTGCAGAATTAAAGAAGGTGCTTCTCCATGTGCGCTGGTTCTGCTGCTTTCAGCTAAGAACTATGATGTTGACAAATGCTCTCCCCTGCAGACAGTGTCCAGCCCGAGAAGGGTCTGGAAATCCAGAGGTGAGCAGAATTAGGGTCCAGGTGAGTGCTCTGCTTCTCCCTGGCAGCCCCCGCAGTGGTTGGGGTAGGGTGTGTGGTGTCTCCCTCCAGCCCACTCATCACTGAGCCCCCAGCTGCATTCATGCTTCTGGCTTTGGCTGTCACTGGGTCCCCACCTGCATGTCTCAGGCCTGCCTTCAGCACATGGGCTTTGATCATCCTCCTCTTCTCCTTGCCAAGATGCTGAGTGTTTATGGTCAAGGGTCATTGATTTCTGTTTCCCTGACTCCCATCCTCAGTTGTTTGACTTTGACATTGAAGTCAAGCCGATCCTGGAAGTGTTGGTTGGGAAAACGATTGAGCAAGCTCTGCTGGAAGTCATGGAAGAAGAAGAGCTGGCCCAGCTGTGGGCACGCCAGCGTGCCTATGCAGAGCTGCGTAACGCAGAGCTTGCTGAAGCACAGCGCCTGGAAGAGCAGGACAGGCGATACAGAGAGGAGAAGGTAGGACTTCCTAAGAGCAAAACAGGCCTGTCTGAATGCTTCATCAGAAGAGAAAAAAACATTTCCAGTACCAAAAGACAAGCTGTGAAATAAGTGGGACCCTGACCCAGATGTAAAGGTGGGGAATCTCAGTAAAAGGGGCAGGAGGTGAGAAACCCAGCACCTCCTGGGAGATTTCATCTGGCTCTTGCAAAGCAAGTGTGTTCCAGCAATGATGTTCATACTGTAATAACTTCAGCAAATGAAAATGATCCACAAGATCCTGTCACTCATCCTTAATTAAAAAATACTTTTTCTTCCTTCCTTCCTGATGAATCCTTACAGCTATTGAGACAGAATTCCTTCCATGGTTGATGGCAGAAGTTGAAGAAACACTAGAGAGGAGATTAATGTTGGAAAATCACTATTACATACACCTCAGTAATGGATTCTCAGCTGAAATAATGGAAGTGTCAGCCATGCTACATTACCCTCTGCTGGCTTTATACTGTTTGAGGTGTGTTCATGCTGGGAGATGCAATACATTTGGCAGAAGCAGAATGGTTAAAGAAGACCAATTCTTTTCTCTGCTATAAAACTTTTATTTCTCATGTGTTACACACCCATGATTGCTGTGCTGTTCTCTGATTGTGCCAGCGGGAACAGAAAAGCTTGTCCTGTCTACAGCCACTGAAAGTATACCACTGAAGTATCTTAACTCATTTGTTTGAGCTCCCTGAGCTGCGGAGTAGTATGTTCATCCTACGTAAAAAGGAGAAGTGAAGATAATTGTAGGCCACGGTTGACTGAGACATCAGGTGACCAACACTTTTCATCAAAACAAGGGCTTACCTCCTCAGAGGTCAATAATCATGTCCTTGCTTTTGAAATAGATTAAAATATCACCTGTCTTTTGGGCTAAGTCAAGCTAAAGATTCAGGCTCTTTTATTAGTCAGTCTTCACTGTAGTCAGGCTGCAGCTGAAACACCTGAACAATCTAAACTCTGTCTTGTGTAGAAACACAAAATTATGATGAATGTATGTCCACCGTGGTGGTCCTAGACCAAACCACTTCTTATACTTGTATTACATCTTTCATTCCTATAGTTTTTCTCCTGCTGTGATTTTTGGTTTTAATTACAATTGTGTTTGTTTCCTTTGTGTTTATTTTCAGTTTAACGAGGACCCTCAATTTTCTTTGTTAAGGTATCATTTGGATAATTACAGCTGGTCTGTTAGGTATTCTAGCCTATGATATATGTGCTGGTATGTACACTTAAGGATCACTTCTTCATGTAGGTCTTCAGACAGGAAGCAATTTTCTCTCCCTTTAATAAGAAATGTTGTATATGACTATTGAATAATCATCTCAATGGCAATGTTCCTGTAGGATATACTGTTGATGAGTATCTCCAACATATTCCTATTAATGTAATTTCTTACAGCTTTTACAACCAGATACACCATATCTGGCTGCACAGAGAAGTTGGAACATGCTAACAAACACCACCAGCCTGCCCCTGTTTTGTTCTTCTGTATTTGCTGCCTCAGCTGATCAATGCCTGGCCCAGGCTGGAGGGAAGCTCAGGAGGTCTGTCATCCTGCTGACCTTCCCACAGGTGCTGGGGGCTGCTGTCAGGCTCCACTGAAGTCACCTCAGCCCCAGGCTGAACCAGTCCTGGTCCCTCAGCCTCTCCTCACAGGACAAGTGCTCCAGCCCTGAGCATCCTGGTGACCCACTGCTGAACTCACTCCCATTGATGAGAATTCCTTCCTTTTGTGCAAAACCCCACCCATCAATTACCAATGGAGCTTTTCAAAGCAGCTCTTAATTGTCTTATTTTCTTTACTGAGTCCCTCCACCTTCACTGGTAGCCTGTTTAATTTGTCTTATTTATTACTCAAATTATGTATTTCAAATTGGGAGTTGAATTGTTGCCATGTTCATTGATTTGGAAGGGCTACAAGGTTTTAAATACTTACAAAAGCTATATGTAGCTAACAGTAATAACAGGTGTTCAACTGCTTTTCAGGTGCACTAAATAATTTTGGTGGCTTCCTTGGTTCCAACATTCCCCACCACCAAAATACACCATGCTGTGTACAGGCAGTGTCCTGGTTAGTCCTTGCTCCTGGCGTGGAGCATGGTCATTATATGGTTTTGTCAGAAAGGATTACACTTCGGGAAGTACAACTTTGTGAAATACTTCAACTGGGATTAGCTATTTGAATTGGTACATAGACTTGAAGAAGATTAAAATTGATTTTACTGTCTATTACCAGCAGATGTCACTGACAACACTAAAGCAAAGCACACTCACCTGTGTGGTTGAAGCCTTCCCTCAGAGGCAGGCTTGCACACCCACCCATTGTCCACAGTTTGCACCATGGCCACGGGCGGTTGACGTTGCAGGCATTAATTTCGTATTTGTCATGGGGAGCTTATTCAGTGTAAAGCCCTTCCTAGCATTGTTCCTGCTTATCGTGCATTTTGAGTTGTGTAATATTTTTGCCGGAATCTCCCTAGGTTGGATGGAGACAGGCTTGGGGACCGGACTTCCCCAAATGTACAGCCGTGGGAGTGACTGGGAGACCAGCGTCAGGCTCGCTGATGCAGCCTGGCCAGGTACCAAACAACATGCTTTCCATAGCTGCAGGTCAAAATCAAAACAGGCTGAGAGAGCTGGGGCTGTTCAGCCTGGAGAAGAGAAGGCTCTGGAGAGACCTTATAATGGCCTTCCAGTATCTAAAGGGGCTGCAGGAGAGATGAGGAGGGACTCTTGATCAGGGACTGGAGCGATGGGACAAGGAGTAAAGGTTTCAAACCGAAAGAGGGGAGATTTAGATTAGATATTAGAAGAAATTCTTTCCTGTGAGGGTGGTGAGACACTGGAACAGGTTGCCCAAAGAAGCTGTGGCTGCCCCATCCCTGGAAGTGTTCAAGGCCAGGCTGGATGGGGCTTTGAGCAACCTGGTCTGGTGGGAGGTGTCCCTGCCCATGGCAGGGGGGTTGGAACTGGATGATCTTTAAGGTCCCTTCCAACTCTAACCATTCTATAAATCTATGAAAAACCTGAAAACTGAAATGGTAATATAATTCTACTTTCTGACTTGTTCCAAAATGGCTGAAGCAGGAAACAGAGGAGTAGGCTCTTCCTAAAGAGATCCATCACGGGGCTTGAAGTTGCCAATACTGAGGGGATGCCAGCAGCCACCCTCACTTCCTTGCCCAAGGCAGGTAGAGGGGACAGATCCAGCCAGGATGGGCCTGAGGGCTGCCAGGGTGCTGGGAAATGACTAACAACAGGAAAGCTATTGTCATGTCTGCCTCTTCTGCCCTGACAGCCTTGCATGGGCATCTCAGCAGGCAACGGAGTGAAGGCTGCTGTTCCTGAAGCTCTTCTGGTTCAGAGTGTTACCTGCCACGTGTGCCAACCCAGCAGGCCAGATCCCAGTCTGAGAGTGGGATGTCAGGGACAACACCTGAAGAGACAAGCACCTGCTCCACATCTCATACCCTCTGAAGGGATGTCCAGGCTTTTCTCTGGACCACTTGTACGTGTGGCCTCACAGGCAGACCCTGCCTTCCCTCCATCCCAAGATAGGACACCCACTGATAATCAGGGCAGCTGTTGCTGATATGGAAAATCCCCCTTGGAAGGTGTCAGGTGTTCACCTCTCTCTGTAGGTAGTTGAAAATCAGAAATAATGGGATGCAACCGCCAACAAATCCACTCAGTGGTTTGAGGATCAGCAGATTTCAATGTGTTAAACTGAGTGTCTGTAGTCACACAGTTTGAGGTCAAAATTAGGCTAGCAGACCGTGGACACTTTGTAAAGATGGAATACTCTCTGTAGGCCCCTCTGTTTTTTATGTTGCAGTAATTCAACAAACCATGCTGTATTTTTCATTTATTATTCATTCCTAAAAATATCCCAAATCTATGTCATCCATCTGAAATTAAAATAATGCATGCTCACTACACCTGCCTGCTAGTATCTGACAATTGCTCGGGTTCTTTTGATGACATACAAGACTGGAGTCAAAGGCCGGCAGTGAAAATTTTGTTTAGGTGTTGAAGTCAACGGGACCCAGATCTCACACTGGTTTTGCCTTCACGATGATGGAGACTCCTGCCATGACTTCATGTAAATCAGCCTCATTATGGCTAACTTTATCTGGAATAAAATAAATTAAAAGGACATTAAGGTGTGGTTTGTGAGAACTGTAAACGTTTTAGCTTCTCTAGTGGAATATTATATGTCAGTTTTAGGGATTACTCATTACTGGATGTCTTGTCATACCTATACAAGAGACTTAGCATCACTAAGAGGATTGCTGTGGATATTTGTGAAAAGATTCAAGCAACCGAATGCTGACTTGAATATTTTTTTTGGAAATTGTCCAAGGGGGAAGTGGTGAACTGCAAGATTTTCATTTCTGCCACTTCTGCTTTGTGCTTTATTAGCTGGAAAATTCAGTTAGAGAGTGTTAAATTGTTGCATTTAAATTGTCTGTGACATTATTTTTGTTCCTAAGTTGCTACAAGAAAAATTAATGAATTGTATCCATTGCAATCATTCGGAATATTGGCTTAGGAAAGGTCAAGACCACATTTAAGAGAAATTCGAAAGCTTGTACATCTTATCTGAAGTTCACATAAGATTAAAAGTGCTGCTCAGGAAGTCCCTGTCCTCACTTATCTGAAGTGATGTGAACTATGCACAACTACAGAAGAGAAAGCATGGTTAGTCATAGCTAGAAAGGCACATTCCTGATTTCATAACAACAAAATTTTAAAAAAAATTAGAATGCGAAGAGTTTGTTTGTTTGTTTATGGTCTAAAATAGTCAACAGGCTATAAGGTAAGTCTAAGGTGTTTTAGCTATTGCTGCTTGGGATTTCACCCTCCACCTGCTATAATGCAGGTAGAGGGTACTTAGGGAAAGTTATGTGAGAACTTAAGTTTAGATATCCTGCAGCATCATTCACATGAGAGAGTGCCGGTTTTACCTAATTAGAATTATAAATACAATCCAAGCCTGTAAACCACATCTATACTTTAAACTCTGTGCTTAAGAAAACAAATGTGGCAGGAAGATAATACTACACTGTAAAAATTATCTTACAGTAAATTTGCAGACTGTATTAGAATAGGGGAACCAATTCTCTCAGCCCTGAAGTATGGTGCAATCTGTGTTCTTTTGTTAACAGCTAATGGCTCTATTTGGTGAAAAACTCATAACCCTGTTTCCATCCTCCCTAAATACAATATTTGGTTAATGATAACAGCAGTACGGGCACCAGGAATGCGTATTTGATGAAAAATATTTCTTCATATGGATAAGGCGCACCCAAGCTTCTAAGAAAAAGATTATAATGGCCATCCCTGAGCCACCTTTTGCAAGTGACTCTTTGCGGGTGGAAGGACATTACTGTGTCCTGAAGTCAGTCATGTTCCTCTGGCTGAACGGGAATTATTTAAGTTTGCCCTAACTTAAAGATAGCAATAGCAACAGGATTCACTTAGAAGCCTTTCTTGTTCCAACGCCAATAAAAACTGCACTGCACTGACCCAGAGAGTGCATCTTTCGAGCAGATAGATCAGTGGTTGGGCAGGTTCTGCTGCATTTCCTTCCTTCTGCACTACAACGTTTGCACAAGGCAGTGTTAGAAACGTGTAGTGAGGACAAAGTGACATATGCAGAGGGAGATGGTTGGGACTGAGAGGCAGAAGAGTTGTGTTCTTGACAGAAACAAGAGTTACAGCTGACCCTTGGGTCTGTGCTGTGCAGGGGTGGCCAGTGAATGTCCTCAGGCCGGAGAAAAAGTGAGGTTACTCCATAGTGACCAACCTGCATGCTCCTGTAAGCGGCCTGCCAAAATCCTCATGTGACCAAGGCTTAGGGAAGAGGAGAGAGCTCCAGCACGGGTCTACCTGCTCCCCATGGGCCCATGCTCTCCACGGGGCTGGGCATCCACCTCTGCCAACGTACTTCTTCGCAGAGCTGGTGCCTGAGGTGCCTGGCAGTGACAACCCACCGCTCGTCATGTGAGACTGCTCCAGCCTGGGAACCACGCTTGCCCAGCCCAAGGATCCACTGCTGGCCACCACTGATCTGCAGTCCTCAATAACTCAATCCTTTCTGGTGCACATGCTGCCTCTGAAGGGTATTTTACTGATGTGGCAAAGCCAAACCCACAAGCACTAGGATTTGCTAAAGCAGCCCTCAAGGTCCTTACACCAGACACTTCATCATGGAGCACCAAGGATGGACTTCCCATGGGAGCCACCTGGAACCACAGCGCTACAGGGGCTTGTTGGGGACAGCGGTGGGTTTGTGGCAGAGGGTTGCAAGCAGAGAGAGAGCAGGCAGGCAGTGACACTACTTCTGGGCTTCCCCAAATCTTGTCTCTTCCACTGAGGCAACACGCGATGCTGGGTGACCGTGAGTGAAGTAGCCAAGAAACATACTTTTCTGTTCCAGTCAAGTATAAAAAGCTGCTAGTTTTAAAAATCTTAAGAACACGGTCATTGCAAACAATCAGTTCACTAACACTGGAACCCACAAATGCAGCTAGTACTACCTTTGTTTAATAAATGCTGATTCAGTATATGCTTTGGTAAGTACACTCAGATTATTTCCAACAAACAATACAAAAATTGTAGTTTTCTGAATTTTTACTTGAATTGCAATTTCCCTCCAACAGTAGCTTGACACACCAAATGAAGGGCAAAAATGTCATTCATTAAAATGTAAAAATTACAAATTAAATTAATGTATTTTCATGTACTTAACTGCCTAAATGGAAGGCGCAGTCTAGTGCTGGTTAGTGAAAAACACGGATTCAAGGAAAAAGTCATACACGTCTGTAAATCAGCACTGTCTGAAGAGATATTAGCCAATGAAGACAAGTCTTTCTCTTGCAAAATAAAAAATATAAATGCACAATTTTTACTTTCTTCCCATGTTTCCCTCCTTATCCCTGTGTGGCAGATTACCACCTCTGTCCCTTTCGACTATTAAGATAGTTTTCCTATCCCAAAAACTCTCAGGTACTGCCCCACTCCAAGAAAATGCCTGTGCCCTCCAAATGTCATTGAGCCTCAAGACCTCCTGACCATCCCCAGCCACTGGTGACTTGGGTTCCCACAAAAGTCTGGCTGATAAGCTGCTCCACGGGAACACACCTACACCCCAGGCTGGGCTGCAGGAGCTGCCTGGCCACGCAGATGGGTGGCACGGGGCCGCAGCAGCACCCATGGGAACGACCAGGGTGAGCTGAAAGAAAATGAAGAGGGTACCAAAATAAAGCCTTGTTCAGCAGCTGAAACTCACAGGAGTCAGGAGAGCTTTTCCCTGTTCCTCTATGGACTTTGTGTGAGCTTCCAGGGAAGAAGGAGGTTTTCTATCGTGTGTAAGCACTCAGGCATAGATGTGACCAGAACACGCCACTGACACTTAACAAAAGCTCAGACTCGTTCACAGTACATTCATGCGAATGGTTCAAAGGAAACATTTGGTTCACCATATGAACATGAGAAGAACCCACACCTCAAACAAATTTTAAGACAGAGGCACTTGGGGACTGGCGGCGGGTCTCTGAAAGAAAAATCATGCACTGCCACAGCAGCGTGGGGCCTTAGACTGGAAAACCCCTCCGCCACAGGGACACGGTGCCAGAGTCCCCAACCTCATCTGGGACCTTGTACTTGTGACTTTTGGACGTCTACTGCCAGTCTGAGGTCTGTTAAAAGTTACCAGGAAGTACCAAAGGCGGCTACAGGCATGCAGCCAAGGTGGTATAAACGAATGTTGAGTGTGGAGCAGGTGGAATAACCATCCTGCAGCCCCTTCTGGACTGAAGCCCGGTCCCTGCTGCCATCCTGGGGGACTGAGCTCAGTGACCTACCCCATCTTCTCCAGGCCTGTGGCCTCCACCTAAATAAATTCAGTTTTATTGTCATTATGCTGCTCAACCCGTGGTGTTCATGGTTATCAGCAACACAAATGGCACTAGCATAAAAGAAATGTGACTTGGCAGCAGGACTGGCTTCCGTTGTCAACCTCTGTTAAGAACATGGTGTCTCTCATTGTGTATGTATGCAACCTCTCTCCGAACCCCTGCAAGATCAGCAGAGCATCAGGAACACAAGTGAGACAAACAGGAAGAACAACAGGTTTATCACTTGGCTTTTGATGGGTTACCCACATCCATCCTGAGCTGGATCCTCATATACCTGGGAGGTTGTGCCTCCGAGCCAAGAGCTGTACACTGGGATAAAACCCTATCCATACGGCAAGGATACTGCTCAGCAGAATCATGTGCCCTTCCTCTTCCCACTTCTCCTTAGGGAAAGGGTCTTCCCCCAGGTTGTTCCCCCCTGCCCTAGGACTGATACATTGGGTTTCCATTATGTTTAAAACGCGTGTGAGAGTCTATAGTGGTTCTCCAGCCTTGGCAAGAAAGGAATCAGAGCTTTTTCAGAAGGTCTGTCCTCAATATTGTTCAATACAATGGGATGATCATGGTCCTGTTCCCCATATGATCTCAGGGCACTTCCATTCCTGAACACAAAAATTAGGATTGTCTTTGGAAAAAGCCCAAAAACATGGACAACTGACTTTTCAATGGAAGATGTATGCATCGACCCATCTCCTGGCAGCAAGGCTGGAACAGGAGCTACCTGTGCCACACAAGGCAACTGTATCTCCCTGCTACAAGGAAAAATCTGAGGGAAAAGCCCAGCTGACCCCATTTCCAATTTCCGAGCCTGTCATCAGCTCACAGTCCTCAGCAGGTGCCCACAAGTGTCCCCACGGCTACTCGGAGACACTCTCTTCTCTCTGCCGAAGCACTACTGCGTGCCACATGTGGACATGGAGCAGGAGAACATCTCCGGCACGCGTGGCACCGGGGCAGGCACAGCACCATCACAGGTGGCTCCAGGCAGAAGTGGGGGGTCAGCACCACACAGCCCCCCTCACCCCTGTGACATCTCACCCTGGGTCTGAGCCTTGAGCGTCAGTGCGTTTGCAAGGTCTGGTCCGTGCTCCTGGGTAATAAACACAAGCACTGCAGATTGGGAGCCTGGAATTTGCAGCTCCTTAGGCAGGTATTGCTGGTATTTTAATCGCTTTCTCAAGTGGACCATCAATTCTGCCAGCAAAGGAGGATGGGAGCCCCATGGTTTCTCACTTCGGATGTTTATACGAGCAGCAAACTTTTTGATTTGTGGCCACCTTCAGAAATGCAGATTGTTAACGTTTCTTTATCTCAAATAACTGTCTGGGAAATACAGGCACAGGCCAGGGCTCAGCTTGGTAAAGAGCCACCTTCCATCCCCCCCTCACAGCACCAGGCAAGAAAGAACAGAGACATACGGAGCATAAGGGAACGGCATTTAGGTATCACAAAAGTTCATTGCAGGAATTACTGTTTATGATGGATTAAAGGTTGTGGGAAAAACCACGTTGAATGAGATGACAGTTAAACATAGGGATGACCATGCTGGGTGAGAGCAGCAGCATTTCTCACCCGGTCCAGGCCTCTATCTCCTAGAGCAGCCGACAGGAATCACCTAATGGCAGCGTGAGGACAGGGGAGGCTGCTCCCAAAAACACTTCCGCAGGATGCGGATTTGCACCTCAAAGGGTTCCTGAATCAGAGGTGTTTCGGTAGAACATCTCAGCACAGATTTTTCTTCCATGATCTTGCCTAATTGCTTTTTGAACTTCTGACTTCCCCGACATCCTGTAGCAATGAGTTCCAAGATTTAATTGTGTTTTGCGTGAAGAGGTACCTTCTTTTGAACCTGCCATCTCATCACTTATTTTGATGATCCATCTTCCCTCTCTGCTGCTTACGTTACATTAAGCATTTCAGTAAATACTTGGCCTTGAATCCAGTGGCAACTTTATAAAAAACAGAGAATAAACTCCATATTTAGAGAATTCAGCTGTGCTAATACACATATAATTACATAGAATACACTGCACAGTATGTTCCCAAATAGCAAATGCCTATTTTTTATTATCTTATGGAAGTGTCACCCCCCAAAAAAAAAGCAAAACCACCAACCAAAAAAAAAAAAACCAAAACAAACCTCATCAACCCTGGTGATCCTACAGCAGATACTTTATCTAATGAGAGTAGCAACGTGGTACATGCAATTAGCAAGCTAAGAACATGCGTAACACAATTGCACAGCAGTTGTGTGCAAGAACAGGTCCACAAAACCAGTGTAGTTTTAGCAGGTGAAAACCCGTCTTCAAGTGAACCACTGCACTTCTAGCACTTGCAATCTTGAGTATAGTCAGAAACTCGATATATTTTTAAGATTTTCCTGATAAATATATTAAAAACAAAGCAAAAAAAAAATCTTCAAATAGAAGACTGCTTGCTTTCATTATCAGTCATGTTTGTTTTAGTACAGTTCTCCTCTATTCATGTCCGTACAATGCATCCTCACCATCCCCAGAGGGACAAGGGATACAAAGACAGCCTCACATTGTTTCTCCACTGTTGGATACTCTTAAGTTTATATATTCATCGTGCATGCCGGTATAGGGCTGGGAGGCCTGAGCAGGAAATGGTGAGCAGCACAGACCTCCACCTTTCCAGCAGGATCTTGCCCAGAAAGGGCCTGGCCCTGCAACACCTCGGAAACCATTCTCTGCTGCAGCGTGTTTCAAACTAATGGAGGAGAAATGGCAGAATGTAGGCCCACACGATAAGCTTTATCGCCCCACTTCCTTCATTGGCAACAGCCACTCTCAAATCTCAAACAGATGCCATTTTAAGAGCATACACAAGAAACCACTGCCAGGAACAGTGAAGTTTTTTGGGATGGCACTGCTCTAGCTACCCTCAGCACTTCAGAGAGCAGAGGGCAGCATACGTCAAGTGAAATAAAACCAGCAACAAGAGTCACTGTGTCCCTGAGGGGAGGGGGCCAAGTGACAAGGCCAGGCACCAAGCCCCTGAGGGCGTCGCGCCCTGTCCCGGGGCCTCTCCCGAGGGAGGGGGACGCGACCCCGCCCGCTCGCGCCGCCCAGCCGGCTCCACCGGGCCGGTGTCGGGGAGCCGTGACAGGGATCACAACAGGCGGGGCGGGGGAAGCGGAAGGGACCGGGTCCAGCCGGGCCGGCAGCCCCTCGGCCGCCTCACCCACCGCACCTGCGCGCGCGCCGCACCAACCGCCGCCCGCGGGCGGCTATTTATAGTGCGCTATTTTAATCGCGCTCACTCATTGGTCCGCCGCCCCTGTGACGCCATTGGCTCTCCTAGGGCAAAGTCCCTCCGCTCCCTCCTTCCCCCGGGGCGCGCGGGCGGCGGCCGGGGTGTGGCGCGGCGCGGACGGCGGTGGTTCTGCGCATGCGCAGGGGCCTTGTGGCCGGGGAGCGGCGTGTCGCCCCGACGGGGCCGCCTTTGGAACGGCTCTCGGGGATGGGGAGGCCCTTCCATCACGGCCTCGCTGTGTTGGGGAGGAAGAGTGTGGCTGCCTCTCCAAGCTGGAGGTGCGGGAGGCCCGTGTCGTTGCCGCCCTGAGGCGTTTTGTCGCCTCCGGGCCCTTTTGAGCTCCCCGCTCAAAATGGCGGCGGGGCTGAGAGAGGGTCTCGCGAAGACGGGCGGAGTGGTGCTGCTACCGGGACAGGCTGGAGAGGGTAACAGTGTACAAGGGCGGGATTCCCAAGGGTTTGCTGGCAGGGGTGGTCAGAGCCAGATTTCACGGGGTTCATCCCTAGCCTACCCTGCAGAGGGGGAGAGTGCCCCATAAATGCTGCTTGTCCATCCATGCCCTTACAGCAGCAGAGAGATGAGAGGCTCGCAGGAACAGCTGAGCTTGGGCATAAACTCGAGGGAAGGGTGGGTAGCCAGGACTGGCTGTGACATCCACAGCTACCTTAGGTGTTGGTCTAGCTGAGGAAGCGTGCCGTGGTACCTCTGTATACTCGTGACACTGGTGAAAATCAGCCTGCAGGAACAGGCCAGGCTGTGTCTATCTCTAGATGTACAGATGACTTCAGGTTTGCTGATTTTGGTCTCTAGATAGGAGCATCCTCACATCCCCACTCCTGCATGACAGGATGGGACAGTCAGATGGACTGGATTTATTTTTGGCATATTGCACAAGCACTTAATGAAATACGTTATCAGGACTTGGGGCTGCTCAAAAATAGCCTCCAGAACACCTGGCCTATAAAAGCCATGTGTGACTTTCATACTCTGTTTATAGAAACGGCTTGTGATTATGGTTGGTTTGCATGCTTTTAGCAGCTGCAGTCCCTCATGCTTCCAGCAGGTCTGCTGGTACATCGGTAAGCATCCGAGATTAAAGTTGTAAAACTAGTGGGAAAGACTAAAGACCAGATTGCCATTTCATGTGGTCAAAGAGCTCAACAGTAAGTGGTGTCAAGATCTAATTGCCTGGTATTCTCACGCAGGTGTGGATGTTTCTCCAAACTCTGTTCAACTAAGCACTTTGAGAAAGATTCCACTGCAAGTATTAGCCTGGCAAATGTAGCAGGAGGCTGACCAAGCAGTGCTAATTGCCTCCCTTAAATCTTGCAGGAGTCGTCATCACTGGATTTCCTGGCTGTAGTTCTCAGGAGGATGCAGAAGTCAAGACGCGTGGAGATGAGTGTTGTCGGGAATTCCTGGTTTTCTACAGCCAGCGTGTCTTCTGGCAGTGAGACGGGTTGGAAATGCAACAACATATTGGTGTGGCCCTGAAATACTCATTTGTGTGAGCTCTTCATCACCCACAGGAATTTGTCTGCGCAGGTGAGATCTCTGTTAATCTGGAGCCTGAGCAAAAAGACTCCTGGACAGTTTCTGCCGGGTGATAGGCCTATCACATGCTAAGCACACAGAAGGGCAAGAATGACTTATTACAGTCTTGTCTGCTACAGCCTATAGTAAAATATTAATTATTTGCACTTTGGCTGAGTTCACGCCGTTTCTTGAGATAGACCACGTTTTTGGCAAGTGGAGTGCAATACATAAACTGCAGAAGCTGCTTCTGTTTGTCCAACTTATGTTGTAGGATTTCAGAACCTATTTATGTTATGGCTTAAAAATTATTCTCAAAAGTATCGAATTGTTTAAAGATTATGCTACTGGTTGCCTGATAGCACTAATCTAATTTCTAAAGAGCAATCCTGGCTATATGTCTTCTATATGTACATTTAGAGGTGTATCATGCTTTATGTGTATTTACCGTACATATGAAGTAGTGTTGAAAGGATAAATGCACTCCTGCCAGCATCTGCTGCCCATTAATTCATTAAAAGAAAATCTTGTTTCAAAAGGGGGTTTACTCAAGAATTACCCTGTTATATACTATAGGGGTTCCCAGGCTGTCGCATCTGTGCCACTATCAAGCCATACACAACAGTGTACTATAAAATTTTATACAACATTTCATGGAGGGTGGGCACTTCCATCATATCTAGAAAAGGAAGTTGGGGAATCTCTTGTGTCTCACATTCAGAGCTTGATTACAGGCCTGTTGAAGCCTAGGAGAGTCTTTCCAAGAACTTCAAGGACATGCCTTCCAGGCATAAAGATTCATGGAAATTTTTATAAGCCCACTGTTAAATTGTCTTTGCTAGGGAAAAAGTTTAGGAGGGAGCAGAAAGTGAAGTTAGCAGTTTTAGGATAGACTGGCCTTATGTCCGTTTAGCTAGGTCCATGTCACGTCTTGAGTCACTGTAGCCAAATAAAAAAGCAAAACTAGATTCCAGTTTTAGAATAGTCTTAATTTAAAGACATTTTAAGATGATTGTAAAGTCAAAGTTCACTGACAGTAACATTCCTGAGTCGGCAACATAATTTCAGTATTGCTTCTCAGTGAGTGGTTTTGGAAGGATCCACGTTTCCCAAGTGCTTCAGTTAAGTTTAAGAAGAAATTCAAGATTGTGTTATCAATTGATAAATCCATCTGTCACCTAAAATCTCACAAAAGCTTTTATTTGGATGCAAAGATTTTATTACCTTCGAGCTAACAATATCAACTGCCTGATAAACAGAGCGGTTCTGCTAATATTTGGAGAATAAACCTTGGCTGCTGGGCTATCTCCTGTCACTGAAGCAAAGCCTGGAGAGAGATTCTCCAGGCTGTCATTGACTTAACTGGGAATTAAATCAGAACTGGTGCCAAAAGCAAAACGCGAGTAATTCCCCAGCATTAAAACAGTGAAACTACATCGTTAGTGGAGGTGTTGATTTGTGTGGGTTTTATCACTTCAATGCCTTAATTGTAGGTTACCAGGACAAGCAGTTTTGCCACCACTGCAAATCAGAGGCATTGTCAAAGAATGTCAGCGAAGTTTTGCTTCTCAATGAATCTCATCTACTCAGGGGGAAAAAAGATTGGTGAGTAGCATTTAAGAATGACATAGATCTGTTTTCTGCCTTGCCAGTGCTTTGGTCAGCAGTGGAGCACACTGCTCAGAGCTCTCTGAGATTCCAGAATGACAAAGAATGAACTGTAACCATTAAGGAACAGCTTGTAATTGAGGAAAGTTTGGGAATGATGTTATAGTCATGAAAGATGCTATTTTTAGGTTACGATTGTTAGCGCATTTTCATGATAGATTGCATAAAATCAGATTCTACCTGCCTCATGAATAAACAATATATGCAGGGAAGGGTAGACTGAGCAGTAGCGTCTGCCTTTGCATTCAGAAGGCTCTTTTTTAAAAGACTAATGTAAAAGGGTGCGTAGTTAAAATTAATTTGCCACATGTAAAAGAATTGCTTACCAGGCAGACCAAATTCTTGTCAACCTAATGAGAGGCTGAAAAGCTGTTTGCAAAGCTGGTCTTGTTGCAAATATTGCTGCGCAGGAAAATAATTCCACCTTTTATCATGAAAATGTGACCTCCAGAGTTGAGGGAAACAGTGCGCAATTTTGCAGAAGGGAACACAGAGGTCATTTTGTGTCTGTGCTCATTAAGGAAAGGAATTGCACCGGAATGTGGGAGGGTAGAGAGTAAAAATTTGAAGCTCCTATGCCTGCAAGAAAACAGGGCAGCATGTGTGCTGCAGTGACTGACGATGTACAGACATCGTACTGAAATGATTCTAAAAATGTTAAGGATGAAAATTAGTTTTACTGAAGATCAGTGACTAGAAGTTGTCCATCAGCTCTGCCCCTATGGATTCGTCAGCTGTTACCCTTGAGCGTGTACGGGAATGTCTGCTGGACCCGCGCTTTATTCAGGTTCTAGGTCAGCAAGACTCACAAATATATATATATACTGGGTTAAAACAAGTATTGTAATTTCACGGAATTCTGGAGGATGCTGGTTTCAAGGATGAACCGGAGTCGGTAGCCTCACAAAGAGATTCACGCCTTGTCACAGGGACCCTGCAAACTGTTTAGATACCTGCAAGGAAACACTGCAAATCTGAGGAGGGTCTTGCAGATCCCAGTCTGGGTCCAGGTCGGTTCCTGTTGTTGTTCAGCAGTGAAACTGCGCTGCCAGAAAGCATGATCTCTGCGGAGAAAGAAACAATTCGGTCATGACACTTGGAACCTGCTCTGTGATTTAGGGAACAAGAATAGAGGAAAATCCACCTCTTCTACAGAGGTGGATGTAACAGGGCAATACAGGAGGTGTGTAAGTATATATTTATAAATAATTCTAATTTTTGAAGAGTATTTTAAGGTGCTTTTAAGAAATCACTCAGATGCTGGGAAGTAATCATGATCCCTTGGGCTTCCTTTCTCACCCTTTTGGTTTAAGGTGCCCACCCTGGGCCTGATCCTGAGTGAAATCCCTGAGAGCTTTGGAGTAAGGGCAGGGCCTCCCTAATGCTGTATTCTTTCTGCACAGAGCAGAATTCCTGTGGCATTAATGGAAACATTGAGTTTTAAAGAGCACGCTGGGATCATTCTCAGTTCTTCAATTTTTTCATTAACAACATTGATTTATTTTCACACAGTGCGGGCTGGGGCTGGATCAAAAGTGCTTGGTTTTCTCCAAAAAGTGTTGCATTTCATCAGCTGAATTTGCCACTACTCCCATAGAAATGCAGTACCTAGTATGATTTAAGAGTTTACACAGAATTGTTGTAAAGTAAGCAGTAAATTACTTCCTTTATGGATAGACCTGTAGGTACACTCCGCTCACTGCCTTATTAACTGAATATTAATAATTAATGAAAAAAAAAAGCAAGAGTAGTGAAAGCAACTTGTTATGCTGTTAGGATTAATAGAACGTTTACTGGCTGCTGTAACTGCCCTGCGTGTGTGCTCCAGTGAAGGTCCTTGTGTGTCTCACAGCAGCCTGTTCCTGGCTTGGAACACCTGGAGCTCACCCTCTTTATGGGCAGGTTTTTTTTATTAACCGTATTACACAGAAGAAAACTCTAAATTCCATAAGGCTTGGCCTTTGTTGTAGGGCCTGGATGGGCAATTCCAAGTAACCTTCATCTGATAAGCCTTCTTCCTGGTTGCCGGCTGGCCTTTGATGAGAGAGTGTTTCAGGCAAATTCAGGATGAGCCATACCTGATTTCCTTCCTGTGGACAACAGGGATCTCTCCGCTCCTCGCTCCACCAGGCTCTCCTCTCTCCCCGTCCTTGTCTGGGGGGACAACTGGGACCCTGGGTGCAGCTGGAGTGAGGAGGGCTCGAACTGGAACTGAACCATGGGGTGGCCTGAGGGACACCGTGTGTACAGGCATCGGGTAAAGAAGTATTGGAAAAGCAACTTTGGGTTGGAATATGCCAGAGGAACTGCCGAGCAGAGCAAATCCAGTAATAGCACCATGGCTGAAAGTAGCAGAATCAGGTCGGTGAGATCCATTTCCAGACTGGCACGTACAAATTCTTAATCTGATGCTTGATAAGGCCCATGAACAGGTGGATTACTGCGATCCTGTGATCAGGCTGGCAGAATCAGCCTGATCCTGACCTCACACAAGTGCAAAAGAATTTCTGACTTTGTCCCTGTGCGCTGCATGCAGGTCTTTGGGTAATGCTTAAACCGTGAGCACAGTTCAAGGTTATCATTTCACATTAACAAGGGTTGGCTGAGAGAGTAATCTAAAGTAACCAATTAAGAATTACAATGGGAGCCTGTTGTAGTGAAGTCATGGAATTTTCTCTGCTGAACCTTTAGGTTACAGGCCCGGTCCCGCCATCGTGTCTCTGGAGGGCTGTGACATCGGGGCAGGACTGCGGGCTCCAGTCCTGCGGGAAGGGGCCCGCTTCCCAGCCTCAGTAGGTTGCGTTGAAACAACTTGCAGCTTTTTTCATTCCCTTCTCTGCAAGCAGGGTTTCACTGCAGCCGGGTTTCCCTTAAATGGGTTCCACAGAATTAATTAGTGGGTCTAAACGTGATTCAGTTGTCTTTTTCCTAATGTTCTGAGGTTGCTTACAGGATGTGAGTTTGAATCCATCTGGGTACAGGATAGGTAGCATTGCATTTCTTCTCAAGGGAGGAACAACCAGGTTACCAGAAGAACAAGAAAATAACCTGAATTCACATTTCAATCCTGCAATGTGCTTGCCAGTATGAGTTTTACTGTTTTGCTTTTTTTTTAAAGAATATTCATTACAGAAAGATATCATTTAACCACATTTAGTTGCTGTAACTGTTTTTCCCATGCATTAAAAATTTAAACAAAGGTTTGATACCTGAAGTAAAAAAAACCTCAAACTCAGAATTTTATGGCCATGGTAGAAAATCAGTGGTTAGAGATTTTAGATCCAGGAGAGATAATTTTGATTATCTGCCTGGTCTAACATGAAACTCAGGTTGTCAGTCAGGAATTCCAGTAACTTTTGTTTAGGGCTTTGTTTGAGTTAGATTGTCCCTCTGAAATTTAACACCTGCAAAAGCAAACAAAACTTTTTTCTTACTCCTTATTTAAGTCATTATTTACTCACCAGTTGCTGTGTGGTGGCATTTGAAACACAATACTTAATTGCTGCTTGAAGCACAGAAAAAAGAGATGGTTTCAAATACTCCACATTGGCAACCCTGGGGAAAATGGTGGCTTTCTTTGCAAGCAAGGTCCAGCCGTTACTCCACCCCATGAATCAGCTGCACATTTCTTTGCAAAGAAAACTTACTTGAAACCCCCACCGCTATTTCAAAAGTCCTTAGCACTGGGCTCACCGCATGGCGTGCTGCGTTTTAAGGTAATTCCTGTAAAGAGGGGGGGGGGGGGTGTTTCATTCCTTTTTTTCTTTTTTTTTTTTTTTTTTTTTTTTCAAATCAGGGTGCAGACTGAACTCTGAGACAAGAAAGAACTTTGTGCAAGTCTGTGCTGTTATCTAGAGAATATTGTTTCTTATCTCTCTGGATTCGTACAGCACGGTTAAACCCACTGCAGTGATGAGTGAGCAGTTATTTCAGGCGACAGGGGTGGAGGGTATTGAGAGCAATGCAGGGAAGGAGCACATTTAGATACCAGGAGAGATAATGCAGTAGAAAATTATTCCTTGCTGTGACATTGCTCACTCAGGGGATGGCCTCCTGAAGGCAGAGTTCCCATCAATTTGAACACAGCTGGAAAAAATGCTGTGTTGCTCAAGGTGGTTGCGCTCAGAGAGAAATAGCGTGGATGAAAGTGCTTTTATTGGTCTTGTCCACGATGCTTTCTGGGAGCACCTTAGGTGCAGATATCCAGATGCCATCATGGAGTCAGGATGGATCTCCATCTGCACCGTGGAGGGTCCCCGCCCGTGAGACCGGTGGCTTTCCTTGCAAGCACGTCCAGCTGTTCCTCCACCTCATAAATCAGCTGCACACCCTGTTTCGTTGTCGTCTCTAAGGCCCTCTTGGCATGTTCCTGCCCCACCATGTCAGGCAGGTGAAGGTGAGCTAGGACTCTCTGTTTTCCCACTCCGTGCTGCTGTCCTGCCTGGCAGAGTGGCCATGGAGGGCTCGGCAGGGAAACTGCCCTGCAGGCCTGGTCCACTGTGTCTGCATGGAGTGAGCCAAGGTCTTCTCACAGGCTGTTGCAAAGACCACAGACGATAGGCAAGAAGCCACTTGTGGCCCTAGGCCCACCAAGACGTTGAACTGAAGCCATGCCTGGGGTGACTGCCCTTCAACACGCTGTGTCAGGAACAGGCCACGTTAGCCAGTATGGCCTGCGGTGAAGCTCTTGTTGTAACAACATCCCAAGCACTAACAGCATCTGGCCTTAAAACTGAACTCTGCAAAAGACCGTAGCTGATGTACTGTAACCTCATTCTCCATCTACCCTGTCAGGCAGACCATGGTCAAGGAGAACAACGCAGGGCAACCCAGTTTCTCATAGGAAAATGCCACACGTAAGAGTGTAGCACGCCTTAGGGACAATATGGTTCAGCCATGTCTACAAGGTGTCTCCAGCTCTTGTGCTCCTGGTCTCTCGCGGATCCAGGATCGAGCTGGGGACTGCTTTGGAGATAATCGAAGGCAAGTCTATGGAAGTCTCTAGTGGACATCTGTTTGTGCTAAACCACCCAAAGCAAAGTCTGTAAGGCCAAATTACATAGTTGGGAAAAATGGACAAACTTCTTGGATACAGAAACTCTACTTCATGCCTCGTTGCTCAATGACAATGTTTTTACCACTCCAAGATAATTAAACAATTAGCTCATGAGCCATGAGCTCTGGAGTCACTAGGTCCTCACCCTCAACTGATACCAGGTGGAGGGACACAACACCCTGCTTCTGGAGTCCAGCAGCACCTCACCCTTCTCCTCCCACGCTGTAAGCGCTTGAAGTTCAAAACAGAAGAGTGGACCAGCACATCTGGCTCCAAAGGCGTTCCTGGAGAGGTCATGCAGATGAAACCAAGGTGCAGAAGGTGAGATCATAAGGTTATGTGTTATGTGTAACCAAATACATTTTCTCCCCCCTCATCTTACATTTGCTTTGTATTAAAAGAGACCAAAGAATTCATCATGCCACCTTTAGAAGCTAATCGGCTTATTAGCAAGTGAAACACTAGGCTGAGCTGTGTTCCGCCTCACAGCAAATCAAGTCTGCCAGAAACCCTGGCTACATCTGAGGCAGCACTCTAGCTCTGTTTTGAAGGCTTGAAGGGGTGCTCAATTAATACCTAGGTCCTGAGTTACCTGCTGCAAACAGGTGAAATCCACCTGCTATTTTAAAGGCAGCCTAAATGATATTATTTTCCCAAGTGTTTTGAGTTGCTAGCCAACAGGCTACCAGGCTCGGCGTGTGTTTATCTTTTGTGTCATGCGTCAGAGGTAATTACTTCACGAACTAGGTGTGTCGCTGGGAAGCTCTGAAAACTCCCTTTGTTTCAGGGCTGCCTGCGTGCCCGAGAGCCGCAGGTGAGCAGTCACCAGCCCCATCCCCTTCTCCTCCAGAGAGGCCTCCCAGGAGTTACTTGGTTTGGTAGCCTCTTTTGTTTCTCAGTTGTTGGCTCTAAGGCTGATTAGATAAGGTGGCTGGGTATCTGCAGCCTTGACACAAAATGGTTTTAGTTTGCCCTCGGTGTTTAGTGGGGTTGTTGAAAACTAATTAAGGATATATATGGCCATTTCTTAAACTGTGCGTGAGCTGTTCGCTGTGAAACACAAATGGCTTTTTCTTCGTGAATGAATATTTAATTGTGGTAGGGTTCCAGCTAAACCCTTGCAAAACATCAGAGTTAAAATTAAAGTCTGGTGAAAGTAGGCAGTGTTCTGCTTTGTTTAGCAATGTCACCCTGCTTATACCTGCCTTGTATTTGGTCTTGCATCTTTATCAGTGCCCGCCTGTTTTCGGCATTATTGTGTTATCACAGAGCAAACAGAGGATTTCCCAAGAGGTAGGTGGATTCTTGTACTTCAGACTCCAGCTTAGTGTCTTACTCATGATATATTAAGGTCAAAATTACCCTCCTTTATAGGTGGGAGAAGTCTCCATTGCGTATTCCCTTCTAGTTCAGCGCTGGGAGCAGGGCAGCTGTGCTCCGAGCAGAGCAGATATAACTTTAGCTCCTAATGGTGCTTGGAAATGTCCTTGTCTGCAGCAGAGGGAAGTGATGAAGAGTAGGAGGGCTAAGGCATGACAGCAGCACTAGTATCATGTATTCTCTGTTTCTCTTGCTGTTGGATGCAGCTGTTAAAGCTAACGAGCCTTATGCTGTAAAATAAACCTGACCTCTAATGTTCAAAGGCCTTGTTGTGTGGAGTGCTTAAATGAGGCTAGGCAAAATATGGGAAGATAATCTGAAAGAGACAGTACTGAGTGGAAAAATAGGCTAGAGTGATATTTAGGACCTTCTGAACTTTACCTAGTAACCTCTGCATCAAGCAATTCTTTCTGTTTCAACTAGGGAAAAATAAGAGAAAACAATCATTTATTTTGATAGCTGGCACCAAACTGCAGAGTAATGCACAGCTGCTGTTACTGACTCAGCTGAGGCAAGAGCCATGCTAGATGTTTTATCTTGTCAGAGTATTTTAACTGCAAATTTTACATGCAAATTGCATTATAGATAGTGCACTTTCTGCAATTGAATGAGAAATAAAAGTACCAGTCAATGCAAACAACTTTCACAACTTATACTGAAAGAGCACTTGGCCATGGAGAGGACTGGACAGGAGGTAGAATCACTGTCATTCAGTCTTGAGACTGGGATTTAAGGCCTTTCTAAAGTTACAGGCTTGGTTTGAGAATCAACAGGCGAAACTCAACAGCTTAGTTTACGCTGAAAGTCAAACAACGTGGTCCTTCTGATCCTAAAAGGTGTGAGTCAGCATCATATCACAGGAAAAGAAAAGGTACTCTATGTCCATTAATTGTACATTGAACGCTACACTCTTATTTTAGCTCTGAAATTCTGAATGTTGGCACTCATAGTTAAGTTGAAATAGCTTATTATTTGTATTTTTGAACTCTTACAGCCTCATTCCCACAGTGAGAGTGATAGAAATGTCAGCAGCACATATAATTATAAAACAACTTGGAGTAAAAAAAACCTCCTGAACATAGACTGATGAATTATTTTTCCCTCTATCAATCAGTGGGCATTTATCTTGCCTCCACCTTCCTTACTGCTAACACCTGCTCTAAGCACACATCTGTGCTCCGTTTGTGAAGCACATGAACTAAGTTAGTTAACATTATTTTTGACCTGCTTTTTTTTGGTCAACACTGTCTTTATACATATCTAGTTTGATGTTAAAAAAAAAACAACAACCGAAAACAAAACTAAAAGAGCCGGTCCCAGTGGAAAGAGTTTAGACTTGCAGGGGGTATTTGCAGTATATGGCACTCAGCTCTGCTTTTAATCAGACTCCAAATAAAAAAGTACAAAGGAAGATATCAAGGTGGAATAGAGATTACTTAACCAAGGGAACTCCCTTCCTCTTTCCTTTCTTATCATACGCATTAAGATCATTATTTCATTTTGAGACGTAAAAGCTGCGTTGTCCCTAGTTTCCATTTGCTTTGAGTCTTCAACAAACATGGCTGGATTTACATGTGTGGTATAATCTCCACAAAATCAGTATGTCATGAACTTCTTTCGTCATTTTACACATTTTTAAACAATGCTCTGTGACATGATTGTTCTCTGTCAATAGATTCCGAAAACTCTCACTGCTTTTTCTATTTGTTTATTTTTGTTGGTAAGATTAAGCATTCATTGTGGATTTCGGTTACACAGATGATTACCATGGACTTTTCTTTCCTGATCACATGATGTTTAAACCTGCCTTTACTTTGAGTAATATTTTATCTGTATTTTACCTACCACTAAGTCTTGCCATCCCCATCCATTGTAAATAATTTCTCAGTCTCAGCATACTCCAGATGTAAATGCCAAACTACTTTTTATTTCAGTCCACAAGATTTTATTGCACACTTTGCATCACTCCCTGTGAAAGTTTCCTATGGAAGACGGGTGAAGAATGTGTTACCAGAGTTATTACTAAGACAACTCTCATGGGAGACAAAAGCAAACTGGCCTTGGGACTTTTCAGAATTTTTGCTGAAGAAACATATTCATAATCTTCCTTTAAGCTTTTCTGTCTTTTGATGATGGGTAAGAACCAAGCAGATAAAAGCTTGAAGTCTTGTCCGCTTCTTTTTCATTCTTACCACGTTTAAAAATAATCCTTCATAAACTTCATTATATATATATTTTTTCATTACATACCAAATCCCCATAGGGCTCCGTGATGATTGATGACAGGGTCAGATAATCCCAAGGAACACTTGGGGGTGCAGCTGGAAAAATAAAATTAATGCAAAGATAGGGGTCTTCCAGCATGTAACCATTGGATGATATAATGAGGTTTATTTCCAGGCCTGAACCCACCTAACCATTTGCTAGTACAAAGTAAACTTGTGGGAACCCACGCTTGCTGGAAAAAAAAACGTTAACTGAACTTGGCAGAAGCTTCTCATTTAGGAACAACCGAAAATGAGGCACAAGCTTTGCACTCTTTTACCTCGTATTTCCCCTTCAAGAAAAACCCCAGAGAATGTCAACAGTGCTTTGTCAATAGACCCTGGTCAACTGTGACCTGAATTGGTTGGGTTTTCAATAGGCTCAGTGGGAAAGCAGCTGTCAGTGCAGACAGAACTAGAACTTTGAAAGTCCTTGGCCACTCTTCCTGAAGTCTGACATTTCAGGAATTGTAATGCTGAAATTTCAGAAACTGCAATGGGGAATAAACTGCCTGTTTAGCCATGCACGATGAAAAAGAAGCTATTGTCAATAAAACCATATGGTTCTTTTTCCTCCTACAGCTCCTCCAATTGACAAAGAAAATCACCCTCTTGACTTTCTTAGATGAGAATGAATCTCATTAAATCTATAGAATGCAGTGCAGAATGTGGTATCCTTTCTTTTAACCTCTCTACTGAATGTCCTTTCTTTTAACTGCTATACTATGCACAGTCTGTGAGCTGTTAGATTTCCAGTTAGTAAAAAAGCCCCCGCATAAAACTGCAAATGAATCAGCAGAGATGCTGCAAAACTCTTCCAGCTAGGCCTTCCCAAAAATCCTAAACCTGGATGAAGCTTTCTATATGGAGAAACAAGGAGTTCAAGGCTGCCTCTTGTTCAGGCTATTGATTTTGTGTGAGCGACCACGAATGGTGTTTTTAGGGCACAGGATTCCGTGTTTCCCAGTTCTGAGATGATCCAGCTTAGGAAGTTTTACGTTGACTAAAGATTGGCTGGTGCCAAGCCTGTTAAGGAAAAGCCACTTTATAGTGATAGGATTTGCTTAAGCAAATTCTGGGAAATTCTTGGAATTTATAAATGTTTTACGTCACGTTGGAATGTTATTAAGATTGAAGTAGAATGGGAAAATTAAATGGGATCTTCTCTTTAAAACAGGGACAGCAGGCTTGGTGAGGGTGACAACACACAGGATGGTTAGGGGTCAGTAAGGTACAGGAACTGTTACAGAGAAGAAAACAGAAACTAGGTTCTGCTACTGACCCGCTGAGCAATTGAGATCCTTTCATCACCTCCTCTGCCTTAGTAATTGCCGTAAATTGTTAGTAATGCTATCCTCTTAATAAAGCAGGTTAAGAATAAGTGCTGGATCAGAGCAGATCTTAATCCTGTAACTTAAAGGCTTCATTTTGATTTCGGTCTTATGCTTATTTGTGTGGTCTGACTGAAGATGTTCCTGTTGGAACGGGTCCAGAGGAGGGCCACAAAAATGATCAGAGGGCTGGAGCACCTCTTCTATGAAAACAGGCTGAGAGAGCTGGGGTTGTTCAGCCTGGAGAAGGCTCCAGGGAGACCTTATAGCCCCTTCCAGCATCTGAAGGGAGCCTACAGGAGAGCTGTAGAGGGACTCTTTGTCAGGGAGTGGAGCAATAGGGCAAGGAGTAAGGGTTTCAAACTGAAAGAGGGGAGATTTAGATTAGATACCAGAAAGAAATTCTTTCCTGTGAGAGTGGTGAGACACTGGAACAGGTTGCCCAGAGAAGCTGTGGCTGCCCCATCCCTGGAGGGGTTCAAGGCCAGGCTGGATGGGTCTTTGAGCAACGTGGTCTGGTGGGAGGTGTCCCTGCCCATGGCAGGGGGGTTGGAACTCGATGATCTTCGAGGTCCCTTCCAACCTAAACCATTCTGTGATTCTGTGTTTCTATGAAGATGCCGTAGTTAGGGTGGCTGTGAAAGCATTCTCTTTTTTAGCTAATGCCTAAATCTAGAAGTAACCAAGTTCCATAGATTTTTCATGTGAAAATTTCCCTGGCTTCTGTATTTGTGCCTGTTTTTTTTTCATATATGTATTTCTTCCCCAGGCTGTCGTGATGGGGATTGGTTGCTTTGCGCCCATTTCATGCCTGCTCTTATGTTCCCTTGCCTGAACTCCGAAAGGGATTCAGTCCGTAAGCACTCACAGATGACGCTTCGCAGTATTAGATGGGGTGCCCATGCTCCAAAAATTCAATATGTTGACTCTCAGGGTGCTGAGAGTCACCCAGGGAGGAGAGGAGAGCTAGACTCATACTGCAAAGGAGGAGTAGGATTCTGTATAAAAGGGAGGAACGGGCTGGCATTATCCACTGTCCCGTTCATTTGAAGGGGAAAGAAACAAAGAGCTCAGGGACCCAGCTGTAGAAGAGACTAACACCTTACAAAGACACCTTACTACTGAGTGTTTAATAAGGCACCATGCTGTGCAGCCAAGGGGTGTTGAAAACGCACCCAGCAGAAGGTGAAAGCCCAAGAAGGAGGCAAAGGGTCTTTAATTCATGCTCCAGGCTGGAAGTTCCAGAAGGAACCAGAACTTGGTTCCTTCCACTGAAGACAGTTGTGCGTGTGTAAGCTCAGAGTGCTCATGGTGGTTGCTTTTGGGTGGAGTGGTGTTGAGTAAGCTGGTAGTTATGGATACACCATTGAGGTATCTGTCTGTCCCCATGTATTGCAGGTGATTGTGGGAGAATGGCACAAGGCTGGGTGCTGTGGCAAACAGGAACCTAAAGATTGTATGTTGCCACACTTAATTATTAGTCACCGAAATTCCTTTTGCCTCTAGGTCTGTGTGGTTAGGAAGCCATGGTAAGTGTTAAAAATAATCAGGGTTTTAAGGTTGGATGTATAACTAACATATGGAAACAAATACTTACCTGACTGATTCAAGACATTGTAGAAATTATGATTTATTACATGAGGCATCGCTCTGACATGGAATCACTCAAACATGGAGCCCCAGGGTGATGGTCTCTAAGCCCTTGAGCTATGGACAGGAACGGGTTTGGGGAATGGAAATCTCCCAGGATGGAAATGGGCTTCCCATTAGATCTGTGCAATGCCCTGTTTCTGGGGTATGGAGACATATATGCTTGTTTTGGCTTTTATTTTTCCAATCACAGCCAAAATCTGGATTTTAAGAGTAAGGAATGAAAATATCTCTGTCCTTTTCCGCCCCCCACCCTCTCAAAAATCCAGAAATGCCACGTAGGGTTCTGAGTGAGAGCTGCAAAGGCTGGGTTCTTCCAGCACTGCTTACTTGAAACAGTCGTACCATGTGCTTGGCAGCCTACCCAAAACACTGGGATCATCTGGTCTGGTCCATCTCCGGTATCACCCTTCTGAGTACGGCACGAATCCCAACATAAACTTACTGCTTAACAGAAGAGCATAGAAAGTCTCCTCACAAACTGTATTTTGTTAAATTTACCTGATCCAAGTAAATCTCGGTGGAATTGTTTCATCTGGAAACA
>JAHREE010000095.1:3431091-3467851 GCA_033628505.1 Tringa tobata | reverse complement strand
TCCTTTTTTTTAAACTTGTTTTGTTTTAAAATCTGCTCTTCTGCCAGTTAGAACCAGCAATTCCCTTGAGGAACTCCCAACTGCCCGATGCAGAGCTCTGGGCAGCCATGGGAGCAGACGCTCTTTTGAACTCTTGAAGAGCATTATCAGAACAGATTATTGTCGTTATCCATTTCCAATAGAGGCAATATTTCTTAAAATGCAGTGCAGGGCTTATGTGAGTGCTAGCTACATCCTGTGAAATGGGAGTAAACAAGCTTATCCTTATGGTAATAAGCAATTAATGTTTGACCACCATAATATTAAAGTTGCTTTATGCTACTTCCTCCTCCCCCCCCCCCCCAAAAAAAAAAAAAAAGGAGTGCTCACGTTAACTTATGTTGCAATTTCTGTCAATGTACAAAAAAAAAATATGTGCTCAATCCTTTTAAGAACTGCTAAATCTTCAGTCTCCCTGGATGCATTTTATCCCTAGGAGGTGATATATAAAGGACCCTTCTGCAGATGGGGGAGAAAATACCTAATTTACAAAGCATGGATGTAAAAGGTTGTGTGTGAATAATCTCCCTCTACTTTATTAGCCATTTGCTAATTACAGAGCGCTTTCTTGAAATATCCTGGTCAGAATAATCTGAAATCCTGGTTTAGGACTAAGTCTTACTGGAAGCCATGGATAGGTGTGGAAAAACTCTTTAATCTCTTAAAAAAAAAAAAATTACAGTTGTGTTGATCTTTTTGCCTGGCATGGCTGTGTTCATATTCTTCATAGATGGTGGGTTTTGTTTGTTTCTTGGCTGTTTAGCCAATGAATAACAAAGGTGGATGGTGTAAACCACCTTCCATTGGGGACGGGCAGTTGTACTCCTAATGATTTTAGACGTGACCTACTGGCTGGGATTTATGAACAAGACTCTGTGTCAATAGTTTGTACGATATAAGCACTTTTTTTCTTTTTTATCTGCTGTTCAGTAGTGCTAACTTCCACCTCACAGTAAACGGAAAAGAGGAATTTTGCAGAGGTTATTTTAATAAAACGCACTGTTTGGTCTGACTGCCTCGGACTGAGGCTGGATTTGGATCCTTCCCAACCTGGCTCATTTGTTCTTAATGCAGCTAAGTAGGATTCCTGTCAGTTTGCAGGGAGCAGGGGGAGAGGATGTAAAGCTGTCACTCCAGAGGCAGAGCTGTCCTCAGGACGAACGTGACAACAGCCTTTGGCATGCATGAGGAATGATAGCGTGAACTCTTGGGACGCAGAGTTTAGTTTCTGATGGGTATGTGACGTGGGTACTAAATATTTATTACCTACGCTTGTTTGCATGTGTCTTGTCTGCATGGCGTAAGTAAATATGATGTTTCTTGGCAGACTTTGTGCTGCTGGGGGTGATGTTTGACACGCTGGTCATCAGTTCTTCGCAAGTAAAGGTTAAGATGACAGATAGCAATGCCCACCCCTCGAAAATCCACTAAGTAAACCTTTATATGAAACTTTTTTTTTAACAAAAGTTATGCATGCACACACAAAGCTTGCAGACTGTGTTTGGAATTTATTCTTTCACAGTAAACAAATAGTAAGTCCATTAACACTGGAATGTTAATAATTTTGTATTTTAATTGAGTACCAAAGTGAACTGCTAGAAAGCCAACTATATACCAGATTCTGTGGTGAGGTTTACTCACAATTAGTTGGATCTGATGCATGTTTGCAGTGCTCAAAATAAATTCTAGTAACAGTCCAGAAAATAATTCTGACATAAGTATATTTGTTAATATAGGCAAGTGTTGATTTATAATTTAACACAGACATTCTGCCATGTGTAACAGGTACAAAGTAACAAGATCTCTCTGAGGTAAGCTATAAATATATAACTTCTTGTACCCGGTGCATGAGGGTTTATGGCTGGGAGTTCATCAGCAGTTCGCATATATAACTTCCATTGAGTCTGTACAGGGGTTCATGCAGGTTTCACAGGTGGCAAATTATTATGCAAGAGAGAGATCATATTGTCCAAATCTTGCTGTGTTACCTGAAAACAGCTGAAATGCCAAATAAACTCATTTGCTCGGCCTTGCATCTTTTCATTGCTGGAGTGTCTGTGTGCTCTCTGTGTTTTTCCTAGATGCACGTCACTCGTTTATTTCTGTTTGACTCATTGAACGGATGGTGTTTTAGCTGAATTATATCCTTTTGCAAAACAAACCAACCTAATAAATTGTGGCTAGAACAGCATGGCTGTGGGCTGATGAACATTACTTACAGAAGGAGAAGGAAACGTGATCTCTGGTCTATAGACCTGTTAATTTGATCTGACCTACCAGCATTCTCTGTTACTTTATCGAAGGTGGAATTTTTGTTTCCAGTTGGGGAAAAAACTTAAAGTTTCATAGGAAACGAAGTCAGCTTTGCAGTAGAGCATTTGATGTAGTGTCACACAAGAACTTTTAATACTTGTGTGCTTGTTTATAAAACTGTAAAGAGAGGACAGTGGTAAATGCAGTCTGACAGCTTCTAGTGCTAAAGAGAAAATATAAGTGAATAATATCTAGAGGCACCATTTTTTTAATACCTTTATTAGTGGCCTGTGGTAGGAAAGCTGAGCATACTAATGAAATCTGCTAATACAATGCTTTGGAGGGTAAGGTATTATTCATGCAGAGGGTCATCATTTAAAGGGAATTGAAGGACTGGGATAATAAGGTCCCATTGCAATAATTAAACTTGGAGGGGTGGGGGAAGAAGGTCCCTTGCTATATAGGCTAGAAACATATAGACTAGTCAGTGGTTAGATGAATGTCTTGTTGTCCATGTCATCTGCAATGCATAGGGTTTCTCTAATGAAAGCATTAATAGGAGGTGCAAGTGAGATCTTTCCTTGAATATAGGTTGTGCTTACCATCTGTGTCCAGGAGAGAGAAATTCAAAGCACAACCTGGAGAAGGGATTTGGTATGACTAGTGGCAGAAAGCCACCTCACAATAAAAGAGTGCCTGGCTGTGGGGTTGGAACTAGATGATCTTTAAGGTCCCTTCCAACCCAAACCATTGTATGATTCTATACTTCAGCCTGGTAGAATTAAACGAGTTACCTCTTCTTTCACCTGTATAAAATGTAAGGGGTTTAAATGCCGAAGTTCTGCTTTAAGCAGAACTTGTGGTTTAAGAGACTTTTAAACATTAGAGCAGTTAAGTGTGTGTGTGTGGTGGTTTTTTTTTTTTCCTGCTTGTTGGTCTTATTAGGAGACTATTCCAAGACCTAACATCCCTTAAGATAGTTTGACAAGGACACATTTAATGCTGCTGCCTGTAGGAGTGGGGAGCTGGAACTGATGACTCAAAAGGTTTTTCCCAGCCCTGTGTTGTTAATAATGTGCTTGTGTGTGCTAAGCGTTAAGTGGTTAGACAAGTCCTCTGTACCTGTTTGATTTTGAATATACATGAATTCTGAAAAAAAAAAAAAAAGAACTTGAAGACAGCGTGCAAGTCTTCTGCCAAACTTTAGCTGTCTGTTAACAGATTAGGTATTAAAATTAAACAAGTTTATGATAAGCCAGCCCAAAGAGATGGAAGTGCAGTGACAGGAATTTATTCTAAATACAAATAATAATAATAAAAATTGTTCCTAGATCCTCCCACTCTATTCTTGACAGTGTATCTGTTAATTACACAGCAGTTTTATCTCTGGGTTCTTCACAGCAGATTGCTATAGCCAGACTGAAATAAAAATATTTTTTCATGTCCTTAAGTGCTCATAATTAATTAAAATACTCTTAGCTTATGGATAGCTGCAGATTTAGACAGGAACAAAATCTTACCGTTTCCTTGTAGGCAGCAATTGCAGTACATCAGATAATATGGTGTACTTAATTGACACCAGGAGGTGTATACTCTGGTGCAAAATGGCAGTGTAAGAAAGCTTCCATTTGCCAAATATGAGGACTCCCACTCATAGCTGCGAAAGGAAGGTGGAGGATTCTATTAATAGTAAATTTAAGGAGTAGCTCACAGGTGACTGGAGCTATAAGAGAATGAGCTCACAATTGTGCCAAAAACCAGAATTACTGCATGAGCTGAGTAAGCATTTCTGGGGGCAGTTTGTTCTGGGACGTTAACTGCTGCAGAGAAATTGAGGGTGTTAACTGTTATGTTAGTCACCGCTTAAAGAATTTCTTAGCCTTCTTAAAGAGCAGAGGAGGGGAGATAAGCCTTCCTGTTCTTCTCCCTCCCTCCGCCCACACGAACGTCTTCCTCAGTCCATGAAAAAACAATCTGTGATACGTCAGGACTTCTTGAGAATAAGACCTGTTGATGCCCACTGAAGGTTCCCGCATCGGCGTGGTTCTTGTTTGGCACTCCTGTGTCCAAAGAGCTTTATGTGCGCTGTAAATCCCGTAATCACTCGATTGACCTTGAAGGAAGGCAGCGCTGCCTGGGATCACTGAACCACACTGTGTGCTGTGTTAAGTAATGCATTTTAGCTGCTTTGTGTGCTTGCTTTGAAGCCTGGTTTTTCAGCATTAGATAACATTTAGCCCGTGAGCTGAGAAGTGCAACTTTTTGGAGACTCAACTGAAGTCTCTGGCTTTCACTGAGCAGCGTACAGGATCTCTTCTCCATTGTTGCTGTGGGAGCCTGGAAACAAAGTTTAGCTCAGTGTAACAGCTAACCATGTTACTCGATTGTTCAGATCCAGATTTTTGTTTCTCTTTCCAGTTTGAACTTTATAGTGAGGAAAAACTACCTGCCTTCCCTGCCTCCACTCTCGTCTTTGAGAGAGCATGATTAGCAGCTGGGACTGGTGAGAACCCGATACTATCAGCTGCCTATTAAAGTAAAAGTCTAAGAATTAAGATGTAGAACACTCATCTTCTAATTGATTGAGCAAGAGAAACTGTTGCTTGATGACCAAGGACTTGTATTTGGCTACCTGTTTAAGCTTATGGAAGAGGTGTTTTCACCCCTACACAGGACCTGTGGTCCTTCTGCTAGTTTTGAGAAGGAAGCGTGGAGTTGTCCTGTTCGAGAGAGGGTTGTTGTGTGTTTGCTTCTCCCTCCCACTTTCATGAGCAAGTGCTTTAGCTGTTGTATAAAACTCAGACATTAGTGTGACCATCTCTCTTCCTCTCTTGATTTTCCATGAAAATGTCCATGTTTGCTATGGCTGTTCTAACCTCAGTGTGGAATGTGTGAGAAAGGCTTCCCTGGGGATGCGAGTTGACATCCAGTTGATGAATCTTGAGCAGGCTTATGAAACGAGTCCAGAGCTTCCCAGTTCTGCCAGGAGACCACCCTTCTGCAGATGCATAGAGCAAATCTATGAGCTGCTTTCTACCTGAAGGAGCAGAGATTAAAGAATCTCGTATTTGTATCTGGGTGCCTGAATTTAACCTGCATGGCCCAGTAGAGGACTTCAAAGTCTCTGCTTCAGGATCTGGGCTTCAGAATTCTTTGTGGGAGCTAAAGTTATTCTTTAACATCTAGCTGAATACACTTTAATCATGAAAGCTTAGTTTGCTGAACTTTTTGTCTTTGTAGAGGTAAGTGTTTATAGAAAGCTCCTGGCGCACAAAGTACGTGGTATGGATTGGTGGGTGGATTTGCATAATTGGTATTTGGTGATCTCTGCTGGAGAGAACAGCTTTCTCCTTAAAAACTTGATATAGCCACGCAGGCAAATTTTATAAAGTTACTTTTTCTGCCCCTACTGTACTGTAGGTACGCTTTGGGAATCACTGGGGCATGTTTGCTTGCCATCACACATCTGCAGTGAAGGGCCTGTGAAGAGTATGAAACTCAGAAGCCCTCAAACTATTTTAGGAGTCAGGAAGGGGTGTTTTGCCAATCCATCCAATCACTTTTCCTGTACAATCTATAACTTCTCAAGAGCAATTTTCTTGTGCTTAGGTGACATTCCAGGACTTGCAATGACCTGTCTTTATCTGGGAGCAAACAGTGGCTGTTGCATACTGTTTGAAGTACCTTATTGGGAGGTGTGAGCATTGTAGTGTATTGGACATAGAACAGGTTATCAAGCTGTCGGAGGTGATCACATCACATAATTCCACTCATAAATTTTGCAAATGCCATACAGTATGTTCCACTGAAGTCCATGAGGTAAAACAGAGGGGTAGGGCATCGAATCAATACATCCGTCTTTGACAAATGGATTCATAACGAGAATGCAGAATGAACACGCATCGTTACTGGGCCTTGTGTGAGTTGTTACACTGGTTTTTCTCCTTAATTAAATGCAGTTTGTGTTCCTTCTGCACTTTGACTTCTATAAGAACATGGCTGGCCTTGCCAGGTCAGGCAGAAAGCCCCTGTGGCCTAATAGTATGCCTCTGATGTTGGCCAAAAGCTGATGCTTGAGGAAGAGTATTTCAAAGATATGCACCATTGCTTTCCTTTGAGCTGCTGAGGTATTGGAGGCGGAAAGTTCCTATATAATGAGTTACTAAATGGACTTCTGTGAACTTGTCCACTCTCCCCTTGAAACCGTGTGAACTCCAGCATCCACAGTATGCTTTAACAAAGGCTGTCCTAGATAACCTTCACGCTCTTTGGAAAGTTAGCAACAAAACTTGCTGCAGCATTATTTGAAAAGCTTTTCTCTTGTTCCGAGTATTGATGCCCTGTAGTTATTCTATTGGTAGAGCAGGGAGCACGTGGTCCTTGTCCACCCGATTCATATAAATTCATGAGTTATATGCTCTTACATCCTAGCCTCAGTTAACTTTCTTCTAAACCGTGAAGTCCTAACCAGCGTGGTTGATCCTTGCGTGGAAATTAATCCATGTCTTTAAACATCCTCAAGCTTCTTCCAGTTCTGAAAAACACTGCTTTGCCTCCTGTAATGCCCTCATTTGGGAAGAGCACAGTTGTTGAGAACGTTTCTCCAACATTTGGCTCTTGGTCCCCTTTAAGCTCTGAGGACAGAATGCCCTGAGAGTGTAAGTTACAGACTCTCCTTGTGTTCCCACAGTCCAATCTGCTCCAATATAATGTGTCAGTCTCAGAAGAACAATCATTGAATCGTCAGAGGCACCAGTATTGGTGCTCGGATTCAGGGGAAGCTCTGAGGCTATTATGGCTTTTATTTAGAATATTCATGTCTTCAGACCTTGCCACTGTTTGTTGTGACTTGGTACTGCGAGCTTCAGCTTTTGCATAAATTGTTGCATGCCTGTCATTTTGGAAATGAAGAAAAGCCAAGCAGAGGTATGAAATGGTGTTTGCGTTCTGGATCAAGACTAGAAGATACTCAGTTATTATTTTTTTTTACTTTCCCTTGTGGTGATTGCAGAAGGATCATATTAGTTTATGTAGTTGACTCATAAATATTTGAGATGTTAACTTGTTTAAAAGACTTTGAAATTATAATAAAACTTGAGATTCTAAACTTCTGTATTGTTTGCACTTGGCCTCATGCTGATGTTTCTGATGGAAGACCAGTCTGAGTCATTCTGGACTCTTGAGTGACTTCTTGAGGTAAAGCTTAGTTGAGGATTGGTTGAAATGTGTAAGCATTGTGTCTTGCAACTTCATTATGTTTAATTAGATGCAACAGCTGTCATGATAAAACAGTCTGCGTATGGAGGAGTTTGATCCTGTGGCCTGCAGCTTCCCTCTGTATTTATCCTTTGGGTACAAAGGACCTATTGTTGTTGCAGTCTGTGTTCCTAAATCCATCCTAACATCAGCTGAGGGCAAACAGCTCATCCAAGCAGTGGTGCTGCCCTGAGCCTGCTGTCACCGGCTGCGTGTTCCTTCCTTAAAGAACACAGATATTCCAACAATGCTAATAGAGTATTACATGGTGTCAGAGAGTCTTTAAAGTGAAAGTTTATATATTTCAACAGAGCACCATAAACTCTCCTGCTGCTTCCTAGCCTTGCCTTGTGTTCAGAGTTCAGCCCTTGAGAAAGAGCAAATATTTTGCATGAAAAACATCTGGGCTCCCTGAGCGTGTGGGGCTTTGTTTAAGGGCAATATTTTGGGGCCTTTCAGGCTTAAACTGCATTGCTTTATGTCTTGTCAGAATGTAGGGCTGTCCCTAGGTAATTTTAGATTTTTAAAAAATTTGAGTTGCAAAGTCTTTAAAAGGCCTCTGTCTCTCAGTTTTTCAACTCTCCCTATCTGGGGCAGCAGTTTGCTTGTTAGGAAAGAGTTGGGGGAATCTTTGGTGGAGGGAGAAAGATATCATTTATTTATTTTATTTTATTTTTCTCTGTTTTTACCGTTTCACCGAGCAACTAGTGTTAACTGTACAGAGGTGACCAGAGGTGGAGAAGGCCAGACTTCAAGCAGACACATAGGCATTTGGGAACCAGGGCTGTCAGAGATATGGTGTCACGCACGATTGCCACACCTGCATGAAATCTTCATGATCTCCTGGCATGCAGAGCGTTATTGATTGACCTAAGATAAAGAACTGTATCACAGCCATTGCTGCTTCTCAGCTCTTCACGCAGATGCCTGCTATGCAGTTGTTATATGCTGACAGAAGGTATTATCAGGCTTTGGTTAAGGTAACTGAGATAGGCGTGTTATTTAGTGTGGCACCTTCTGTACAAATAAACTAAAAAAGTTGGAATTTATGTTCTAGGATTATCTTCGTGTTTAATTGTAAGGAAGGTTTCATGCTATCTCGCAAAGAAGAGTGAAGTGACCTGGATGCAAAACCAAACTCAAGGGGTTGGCTTTCTTGTGATCTGTTTGTGTATGCTGGCGGGGAGGGGGAAGTTTGTTCTGAAAATTCAGCCTGCTTTGCTAAAACTGGAATTTCTGGATGACTCCCCAGATCTGGGTATTCAAGGTTTTCCTGCCCACATGAACCCCCTTCCCCCCAACTTCATCAAAAGAGTCTCTAGCTTTCAGATTTAATGTCAAAATTATTCTTGGCTTCCCCTCAAAGTACTTTCTCTCTCTTCAGAAGAACTTCCGCAGAAGTTGTTACAAAGCCTTTTCACCTTGCATGAGAGCAGCAAATACCTGGGCTCCTCTTGCCTAGAGTGAACTTAAAAAATATCAGTTAAGTATAGGTGGTATAGTTATTGCTTCTTAAATACTGAGGATTACTACAGGGGAAAAAAAGGTTGTACAAGCTGTTGCATTAAAGCTGACTAGTAGTTAAGACTAACTTAGCCTTAACTACTAGCTTTCTAGATTATTATATACGATTGTATTTATCCTCAGTGGTATTTCCCCCCTCTCATGGGAAGGTGAGCAAGGTCTTAAGGAACAAAGACCAGCCTATTCAACTCTAATTTTACCTGTTGCAAATGCAGCAGTACCTTGACTCTGCTTCATAGACTCAGAGGAATGCCAGTGGGACGTGACTTAATGTTCCCATTTATTTGCAATGAGGAAGCAATGTTTAACACAATGAGATTTGAAATGGAACGTGTCCTTCGCTTCGCAGCCGGGTCTTTCTGATTTAACAGGGTATGCTGAGAAACTGGGTCAGTTAGATCAGTGCAACCAGCTTGCCTTGTCACTCAAGTGGATGCCAATGAGACTGTCCCCTACTCATGGTTTGTGAACTGATGAGGCTGTTTTCTCCCTTGTTAGCAAACTGTGTGCTTTGCGGCGTGGAAGGGAACGCTCGGGACTATTTTGCCGTTCTGCCACTGGCCTCTGAAATGTTAGGTGTTGGACAAGTAGTACAGAAAAGAGCAGGGGGGGAGTGCCTGGATCCTACTGAAAGGCTTTCTTCAGTTTTGTGCCATACATCTTTCCCACTGTCGTGGGAATCAGACTGTACTTCCCACAGAAGAGAAATTGCAGATTTGTCATTTACCTTCTCATTTTAGCTTCTTGGAGATCCTGTAAATCATAAAAATGTGGCACTGTGGAGGACATGAACTTAGTTGTCTGAAGGCTGTATGGAAGTGGTTATGTAGTATCTTAGTATCTTAACATTCCAGTAATTATTGTTTCTTTTCCTCTTACCCAGCCTACAAAATAAGAGGGCTTTTTGGTGTTTCCTTCCATGTGGCTTTAAAAGTTGCTGTCTTCTCTATAAACCCTTCATGCTTCAGACAACTCCCATTTGAAAGACATCAATGCCATGCTAAGAGATCAACTCTGGTTTGAAACAAAAATGAAACCCCAAAAGCCTTGCAACCAACCCAAAACCACCTGACCTGTGGATTAGTGCAGACTTTCCTTGATTAACTTGTTCCCTTCTAAAAGAAGTATTCAAATTTGGGTGACGGCATTCCAACTGGCAAGTCATCAGGCAAGGAGAACAGAATAGTCACCTTCTGTAATGCTTCCGGTGACAAATACGCTCAAGAATGCAATTTTTCCTTCTATGCAATAGCATCACACCAGGAAACGTGGTGTTTTACTGGGGATTATAATAGACCACATCCTTGTCTACAGTCCTGCTGTAGCCCATTGTTTGCAAGCCTGTAATTTGTTCATCTCTTCATCTGCCGCTTGTCTGTTCTCACCTCTCCCAAGTGTAACACCTGTAACTATTTATCAGACCTACCGAGATCTTTGAATTCCAGCCCTGTCCTCCTAAAGAGTTTCTTTTTCATTCTTGACTAGGTGCTCTTTGTGAATTTTCAGTGGACTCCATCTTCCACCATGAAAATACTTAACTGCGTTCTCGTACTCCCTCCGCCCCACCACACTCACATCCCTCTTTCAAGACCATGGTCTGCCATGAGAAGGTCAAAATACATTTCCTGCCAGTAGTTCCAGCAAGATGAAGGTGCTGAGCCCACCTGGGAGGAAAGTCATGCTTTGGCAATCGAATAGAATTGACCATTTGCTTGATATTCATGACATTGTCTCTTGCTTTGACAGAAGCTGTGGAGAATTTAGGTGCACAGCTTGTCGTTGGTTGTAATTTCACATGGCTCAGATTCATTGTATATCTAGTCTGTGTCACATGGGACCGCATCAAATGTATTACTAGATGAGGTTTGATCCCTCAAGCAGGTTGTTCTGTCAGAAAAGAAACAACTGGCTCTGAGTGCTGTGTTCTTAATAAAATTCTTAATGAAAACAAAGAATAATATACTAAATGGAACTAACATATCTTCAGTTGCTTGGGTTATTCGTGCCACCCTCCCAGACTTGTCCTCTCCTCCTCACAGTCTCTTAACCATTGGCTGTTGACTAAAGTAACTTGTGGAGGACAGAAATGCAGACACTGGAGTGTTCCTAAGTTACCTCTGTGCTCTGGAACCTGAGGATTTTTTTCTCTAGTCAAAGTTGACAGTTTTCCCAAAATAGTTTCCAGGAGCTGGAACTACAGCTATTCCATCGGTTAGTACAATATCTTTATTTATTGTTGGGCCTGGAACCAACGAACACTAATGCCTGGAAAGTGGAAGAATAGAGAGCAGTTTCAGTGCCCTTCTGATGCTGCTATGTGAAATGGCTTTTCCTGTTACCAGAGATACCTAATCACAGCACACGGCTCTGAACAGGTCTGGTTGCTAAGGCTCAAATGAGATTACTTTGCCCATGCAGATGCATTGCAACTCAGGGCAAAATAGGTTGTCTGTTATTTATTTCAAGTATGATAGTAGTTACTGCTTGTGTGGTGGCAGGGTAGACCTGCAGAAGTGAGGATGGGAGCTTAATACTACTGCTTTCTTAATAGTATTCTTAATACTACTGCATTTTGCTTATTGTTGTTAAGACTGCCGTATTCCTTCAGCACAAGCGTGTCCGTGTGATATATGGTCAGTTTGGGAATGTGCAATAAACCCTAACAGGCCTGTGTGCTGTTTTTCACACTACTTCAAAACCCTTTATCCCCTCTGCTCCATGGGGTTGATCTGCTTACGTGTTCCAGCTACTTGCCTGGGATTTCCAGACATGCAGTGACTGAAGAAAGAAGGCATGGCTATCTAGGTTTCTCTACTATGATACTGCTAATTGCCACCCTTTGGAAATAGGGGTGGCAATACTCCACCAGCATTTGCACTTGTAAACCTGCTATTTAAGAGACTCTGGTCTTTAACCCTCCTTGGAAAGAGGAAGAAAACATTCCTGAGCATTGTCTGAGGCATTTAGAGCTTCGTAATAATAATGATATGCGGCACGTTAAGTACTGGTTTGCCTTGTGTATGTGGGTAAAAGTTGCTATTTACTGCCCTTTATCTTATGTATTTGCTGAAAATAAATTGTATGGTATTTTTAAGTGACTTGCACAACTTCATGATTTCACTGAACTATTTTATTGTGCAAGTGAACTTTAAGGGGTATTGGATTTCATGCATCAGGATCTAAAATATCCTTGATGGCTTTACTGTGTGTGAGGGCTGTGGGCTTTTTTCTGTTCTGCCTTCTTTTTCCCTTTTGGCGTAGGATATTTTGCAGTGGAGCTGCAGTATCAGGAGGAGGATGGTTAACTTCAAAGATGCCATGTTGCCTGCAACCACAGACAGATTCTGGACCAACAGGCTGTAGCTCAAGAGTCAGACTTTAGAAGAAGACTACCTGTGCACCCAGTGTGTCCAACACACCTGGAAACTGCATTTATGAGAGGAAGGGACTGAAGGGACTTTTGGGTTCCTGTCTAGGTCTTGGATCTTACACAGAGAAGATGTTGCCACTCAGCTGGTTGGCAATGTGTTGCTTCCTTAAGAGGCAATGTCTTCTGAATGTTTTTCAAATGGCACTTTAATTTTCAAAGTTAGATGCTGTACAGTGCACAGTCTCTGAAAGGCTGCGGAGTCCCATAGATTGATCTCCTGACTCAGCATGAGAAGAGATGTTGTCTTAGCAAAAAAAATGTAAGAACAAGTGCATGACTTGAGGGCATTGCTAAAGCAAGGAAGATCCCATCCTAACTAACTTCTACTACAAAAACTTTCCATAGCGTTATGATTATTTAAACTATATTCTGAATTCTCTCCAGTTCCATCTTTCATCTTACTTCCACTCTCTTGTGCCAGTTGGAAATGTAGGTAACACATTACAGTCCACCACGAGCAGTCTGAAGTCATGGAATTAGTGTTCAGTCATTTGGTATAGTAAGTTCTTCAATTTCTGTTGTCTGTTACAATTCATGGAGCTTTTTTTTTTTTTTTTTCTCTAAATGCAAATGGCGTTGCCTTTTCAACAGCATGGGTTTTTTCCTCTCTGGATCAAATTTGTTAGCAATTTTATGCATCCTGAGACAAGGGAAAAGGAGAACTTTGTGTTTTGTAATGATTTCATCGACACAAGCAAACTTTCTAAGGCCCTGTTTGTCACTCATTTTAAGTATGTTAGTTTCAGACATAAAATTATAAAGTGTTATGGAATTGGCCTATTGAGAGGGAAGTTAATCTTTCTGTCTAGGATTTTTAGCGTGCTATGTGCATTTAAACTCCCTTATTTTATGTTTAACAGCCACGTGTTCTCTCCTCTTCACGCACCTGTGTTTTGAAACAATTAAAAACTGCTTTCTTTTTTTTTTTTTGTTATGGATTCAGTTTTGTCCTGGGGTAATGCCAGGATTTGGTAGGGACCTACAAATGACCTGCCTTGTCTGCACAGGGTGAGCAGGACTTCACTTGGGGAAGTTGTCTTACCTGTGTCGTGCTCTTTTCGTTGTAGATAGAAGGCAGTCTGAGTTGTTCCCTGGTTTCCTCCCCAGCAATATCTTGAACTGCTTTGCACCTTGGGTTCTGATTTAATCCTCTTGGCGTCATGGGGAGTTTCGTGTGGTCTGAGCTGAGTGCCAAATGTGAGACTGATGGTCTCGCAGCCTGACCCACATCAAGGTTTCTTCAGACTGTCTCAACCAGGGTTTCAAGTGGGTTAAACTCTGTTTACCTGCTTCGCTACCAGCTTCTCTGGGGCTAAAAGCTTGTGTGGAGTGGTTGTAGGACATCCATTTGGAAATACTGTTAAAACCATTATGTTCTTCCTGAAGTCAAGGCTAAGGTTTGGAGATGAGAAGCAAGAGGACTTAACATGGCAAGAAGGAGAGTCAAGTAATTTTTTTCCCAGGCAGTCATCAACTGATTGAAGTGACAACTGCTGGAGGCCCTGTCTCTGCTTGTTCTGCCTGTCGTGTGGTTAGAGCTCGTCTGAGGGCATGCCAGGGAACTCCTCTTTCTCCTGCTGATTGTTCAGCCCTTTAAGGATACAGAAATTGACCTTTATCACATGCCCCAAGTGTCCTTGAAAGTTTTCTGGATAACCAAGTAGTCATGTTCCTGCATGCTTATGGCTTTAAGTGATTGAAGTGGAAAACGGGAGACTTCAATTTTTGGTCTTAATACTGAAATAATCCTTAAAAGATGTAGCAGGTAGATGGCTCTGGCACAAAATAGCTCACTATGTAGCTGATCCTTTAGGAAGGGGACTGTATCCAGAAGGGTCTTTTTAGGTTTGGAGTAATACAGGGTATTCCCCTAGACTAGGGAGCTTACTTTTTTTTACTAGCAAATAATCCCTAAGGAGATGGAGTAAGAAGTGAACATACTGGTGCTGATGGGAATTCCATGCCCAGCCAACATCCTGCAGGTTTTCCGATAAGGAGTGGGAAGCACATCCTTTCAACATTAGCTTGTAAAGCAATACTTATTTTACACCCACTGGGGTGTTTTCAGCCAGAAGTACAACTAGCTTGCACAATACAAAACTGCGGATTACGAGCATATGTTTTCTTGAAGGGGGTAGAAAGGGATTAGAATATGATTAGGGATTTATTGTTGAGAGGGATTAAGCAACAGGAGCTTTTTAAGGTCACATCTTCGGATTGCAGCCTTGCTGTTCCTGATAATGTGGTATCTGAACTTCTCCTCCCTTCCTTCGCTGGAAACAGTGTTTGGGAAACCTTTGGTTCTTCAGGCACAGGAAGAAAGCCTCAAGTGTACTTCCATTATGGATCCCAAATGCTACAGCTGGGAAAAGGAGCTCTTGGAAAACCCTTCTTGCTTGTTCTTTCTTGTTGCTTTTAGAGGATTTTTTTTTTACAATAAATCCTAATTTAAAGGATGCCACTTTATAAATGCAGCTTGAAAGTGACAACACACCTAGAGCAGTCATCTTCTCTGGTTCAGTTCTGGGGTTCCATGTCTTGGAAACTGTCTTCAGTCACTTATCTGTGGGGGGGTCCTCTGTCATCTGGGAGAGAACAGGAAAAAGAAACCTCTCTGTAAAGGTTAGAAGGCACTTGATGCCTTCATGTCTTACTAAAAAGAATGCAAAATTTTCTAATATATATGACAAAACCTAGCTGAGGCAACTGGCTTTATTCACAGTTGTGTTAACTCTAACATTGTTTTACCTGACATTGAGCCTAGATTTTAAATAGATATAATTAGGTGGCTGGAAACTGTTGCAATGTCAAGGTTTTGCAGCGAGTGATTCCATTCCTCTTCTGTCCCGTCCTCTCTTCAAATCTGTGCCAGGCACCAGTTCCACAGCTGTAGCAGGCTTTCCTGTCTGTTAGCTCTGGCTTTCTGTAACGTGATGTTTATAAAATGTTGGGAAAAATGTCATGAAATCTTATCTGTGTGTAGCTTACCTGTTGTCTGGCCTTGTATTTACATGTCCACTTTTTCTTCTTTTTCCTTTAAAATACCAAGCTACAAATCTATCTTGTTAGTCGAACTGTACTACCTAATCATATGGGTTTCAGTTTTTGGGTTGGGTTTTTTTTTTTCCGGTTTGCTTGGGGGAGGTTGTTTTTTGGAGACATAGTATAATATTGCAAGCACTAGAGTCACCTGTAGTTGGAACAGTTGGAGATAATCCTTTCCTGATTTGCCATTTTGCCAGCCCTTATGCTACTCCCCGCAAGCTTAGTTGCTGCTTTTGCCTCCTGATTAACTGCTAATAGACTTTTTCTACTCATTGCCTTCTGCATACAATAGTAACTTCTGTCTTGCAGTCTTCTGCTGCCATTGCAGTAAATCTGGTTATGTTGTTTCTTCGCTAACAGCGATAGCTTAGTGAACTCTTGCCCTGTATTATCATTCCGTACCCATAACGGCTGGTTTTATGTGCTGAGTAGATTTTCATGAGGGAAAGAATGAACATTTATGGGGTTAATGCTGATTGCTTTGTAAGAGTAATCTGCAGCCTTTTGCCTTTAAAACCTCAGATTAATTCCAGCTCTAATATAAATGGAAGTTAAATTATAAGTCTTAAATTTAATTTAGTCATTAGGGCCTTTCGTAATCCAAGGGATGGCCTGCAGGCAGCTACGCTGTGCGCTCACAGGAGCTCTTATTCCAAGGGGGTTTATGCCTGGAAACAGTCAACTCTAAAATGCCCTCTCGTTAAACCAGAAGCTCAGTCCAGTCCTGTGTTGAGTAGGAAAACCTGCAGAGCAATCTGGATAAGATAGCAGAGTCAGTGCCCCAATTAAGTTTGCTGGTGTGATAACACAAGCCTAATTGGGGCTTAAGTGTATGTGTATTACAGAGGTTACGGTAGTGCATCAAAGTGTGGAGACTGTATTGTACACAAAGTACTGTGCTAACACTGAAAAATACCTTTAAATAAGTCTTAAACAATGCTTTTTGTTTTTCTCCTTAGATCAATGTTCGAGTTGTTACTATGGATGCAGAGCTGGAGTTTGCCATCCAGCCAAACACTACAGGCAAGCAGCTGTTTGACCAGGTCAGTGAGGGGCTGGTACGGGCTCCTGTTGTTTAAGCTTGGAGAACATTTCACACTAATAGTGTTTTTCTTAACACTGGATTCCAAACCTACCTTTTTGTCTTCTCTCCACCTCTTAATCAAAGGGCTCTGGTCTGAACTAAGACCTCTAGATTCCATCACAGCTAAAGGGAAAAAAAAAAAAAAAAAGGCAAAAATCCCTGCAGGTATGTTATGTTCCAATGAAACCTGCCTACCTAGCAGTGCTGGGTAATGAAGTGTCAAAATGCACCTCTTGCTTTGAAATACACCTTAGTTCTTATTTATTTCTTAAATTCTAAAGTTGAAGTGTTGTCCCTGTGCAAAAAAACTCTTCAGAATCAGGTCTTCAGATGGCTGACGAAGGCACAGGTGTAGCTGCATTCATTCAGAAGCTGGGTTGGAGGCACCCACTTGCCACAGGTGTTTGAATTTGACAAACTACTGGAAAACCAGAAGAGTTTGAGATCTCCATGCAGCAGCTGTTGCCTTGTAAGAAGCCCCTGTGCAGCAAGATGGAGCAGAGACTTGTCCAGCCTTCCTTCAGGGGTTCCTGGGGAAGTGGAGGGCACGAGTAGCCAAGACTCTCCTCCCTTTTACTGTTATTCTTCCTGCTGCTGCATTAAAAAATATGCAGCTCTGTTTGGAGATGGACCTACGAAGGTCAGATAAAAGAATAATAAAGTTTTACAAAGTGCTGTTTGTTTATTTTAGTTGTCTTTAAGTAGCTTGCTCTTATAAAACTGAAGCAAGGCCTAGATTTCAGCAGAAAAATGTAACTTGCTGTTCTGGAATTAAAAAAAAAGTTTGCTTCTAGCTATTCCTGCTGGAACCCTGAAAACAAAGAATTGATCTTTGCAGACTTTGGTTACACACATTAAGCTGTTTACAAAGTGCTACAGCAGTTCTTTTGCACACTTCTCCCCTTGTCCCCTGCTGGCCTTGATATCAAAGGGTGGTTGAGCTTTAACTCAAGTAGGCAGAACTGGCTAAACAGCGTCCATTCCTTCTAAGTTTTCATTTGTGCAATTTCTCATTTCAGTGAGTTAGCTAGAACTTGCTAGGCCTTACGGCAACTGAGCAGTGAGAAGTACTTTTCAAAAAAAACCACCAAATAAACAAAACTCCCAACAAACAGGAAAAAAAACATTGAGTGGGTTCTTGGAGTGAAAGGAGGAAACCAAATTATAATCACTACAGAACTTCACAGTACAAAATAGAGTACTACAAATTATGTTTAGCATTAAATCTAGCTTTAATTCCTTTTGATTATTACTGATGTGGGCTAAATTTCCAAGTACTCATTGACTGGAAATTTGAAGTGCATATGAAACCTGCATTTTTATGGAACCAGCGTTTGACCTTCCATTCCCTGCTGACCACCCTTCCATCAGGGTAATTTGCTTCCCCAGCCCCTTTCAGTTAACCCAAAACAGAGAACTTGTGTTTCATCTCTGAGGGTACAAAAATCCTAAAAGCCAGGTTTTTAAAAGCAATGAGGCCTTAGATGAGGCAGTGTAAGTATGTCCTATGTTCCTCATGACAAGGATTCAATAAGGACTTTTTTTCCCCCACCATGTATTCACTAATGTTTACACCTGTTAAGAGTCAGAGTTGTCTCTCTGGCAGAAGAGAAACTACTTTCTTGACCTCCAGCTGAGAAGCACAAAATCCTGAGAACACGGAAAAAGGCAGGATGCTTCAGATCCAAGATAGTTCTAGCTAGCACTGGACTTCTGGAGGCTGCTTGTTGCAGCACCTACTGCACTGTTGGGATAGAATATCACCTCGTGAAGATTCAGTCCTTACATCCTATGGCTTGAGTTTAAAACCTGTGACTTGAAATTCTTGTCTGTGGTCCATACCTTGTTGGAGTGCGCTTCTGCACATCAGGAGAAGACTAAGGGAGAAGTGTGCAGCAGAAAACCAGAGAAGATGAAGACCATAAGTTTAATTGCAACTATTCTGAAGTCCTCTCTTCTGCTGTGCAAGCGTTGTGCTGGGCCCTTATCTTGAGTGGAGTTTACACTCAGATAAAGCCTATGGAGGCAGCAGGTTTTTGCAGGTATGGGGAGTGCCCCAACTTGAACTGCAGAACCACTCTGCAGGAAGGGGAGGGAAAGGTGTTGAAGAAGCTATTTTTAAAAACCACAAGATGATTTCTTGGCCTCCTGTCAGCTAGCAAAACTACCCTGGCAGTGCCCTTGTGCTTTAGGCTTTAGCATAAGTCTCTCCTGCACATAAGGTGGATTGTAACTCCCTTTTATAAAGAGGGGAAAATAGTTGGAAACCTGTAAATACTGAGTTCAGCTTCGCTTAAGCTCTTCTGTGCAGAGTTTACACCACAATGGTCCGAGATGTCCCAAGAACCTACACAGTGGTCTCTGCAGCTGGCTGGAGAGTCTCCTAAGCAGCCGTGTGCTTTCCTGGCCATGAGAAAAAGAGGTTCAAAGGGAGGAGAGCGTGTCTCTGGCAGTTTCTGGGAGTGAATGCATTTCTGGGTGGAATGGCCAGCCTTAAGATTTGCTGCTTCATGTGTTTGAGGAGGTGGGGGAGGTGTTTCCCATCTTGAATAGAATGCCTTGGTTCTTATTTCTTCCTTGTTTTGCTGTGGAGGAAATTTACAAACCGTTTCCCAGAACACGGACTAGAACATTCATGTCCTTATTCTTTGTATTGGAACCCAAATGGTCAAATTGTGACATTTAGCTTACTACTTTCTCCTGCCTTGCCTTTAGGTTTTGGGAAGAACTTGGGAGTCATAACTTCTGCAAGCTTTCTAACTTGATTTATAGGAAAAAATGTACTTTTTCTGTTGTAAGAGACATTCAGAAATAATGGCCTGATAACTGCTTGATTTATGTAACTCTTTATTTTAACAAAGTTGCACCACTTTTTTGTGCAACAGGAAGCACCAGGCTCAACATAACCCCTGCTTTTCTGCTCGACTCAGTGAAGCCCAGTTCTGACCCTTCTAAAAATACATTTGGCTCTCAGAAAGCTTTTTTGTGAAACAAGCCACTTTGGGGGAGGAGGTGAAAGGAATTTTAGTCAAGTAAAGGCTGAAGTATTTTTCAGACCTCAGCTCTTTTTAAAAAACAGTTGTGGGGTTTGGCGGGTGGTTTTTTTTTTGTTTGTTTGTTGGGTTGGATTTTTTTCCTAACAAACTCTAGTTAGTTATAACGAGTTACTTATGGCCCTGCTGAAGTAGAATATATAAAGCTTAGCCTGCTGAATACAGCCCACGGTGTCTAGCTATGAAGCTATCCCATTTCCTCAACTACTAGGCACCGACCTCTTTATCCTTAAACATTACGTTTGCTCAGGTACATTTTTCATACTATTATGCAATTTTTTTGATCTGTTTATATCACTAAACTTTATAGGTTGCCTGTGTTTCAACGATGTCACAGTAATTCTCAGAGCACTGATCAGAATGGTGTGTTTTTCCCTAGCTCCCTTAACAACTCCAGGAAGCTCTGGCTTCCAGGTACAGACCGCTGCTTCTAGCTCACCAATAAGAAAACTTAAGGGAAACTACAGCAAAAGCTGATTAAGTATCCTAAAATCATTGTCTCTCTCAAGTCAGAGTGTAATGGGGAGGGTGAAACAGATCCTTGGTTGAGGTCTTAGACTTGTTGAAGCACATGTAACTACACCCTGTCGAGTCTGTCACACTTTCCTAACTTGCAAAGTAGTTTTAAAAAGCTCTTGCCTTCCACTCAGTTCAGCTCCCTATGGTGATGCCCACATCATATTTTTTTGAGGCACTACTCTCCAAATAACATCAAGGAAGTGATCCAGATATTTATGTAGTGGATCTTCCCAGATCTTGGATCTGTCTAGAGCAGAGGTAGATGAGCTGGCAGCAAACTACTGGCTGTAAGAACAAGTGGTCAAGAGTAGGAGGAGGTCAGGAACTTGTTAGACTATGGAAAAGGAATGTGTCCAATCGGGACTGTTTTCACTAGTAAGTGTGCCATCCAGTCAGATGATCATGTTTCTGGATCTTTTGTCTGGTTAGTATTTGTAATATATGAAATTAAATTTGTCCTAATGTTTGGCCATCCATGTATTTTTTTTTCCTTCAAAACCAGCTTCTGTGTGAGTTTAAAAAAAAAATTCTCTTGACTGATAATACTTGCAGCTTGTTTTAATTCTCAAAACCACCCAGGGAGCTTGTGGCATCAGCTGTTGAAGCATCCCTCCGTTGCTTCCTCCAGCCAGATAATCTTTGGTGACTGGCAGACAAGACCACTTGAGCCATTAGCACTGGTAACTAGTTGTAGTTAGTACTAACACTATTAGAGACCATCCTACCATAAGCTTTGGTGAAAGAATTAACTTGTCTGCTTCACCAAGCACAGTTTTAAGAATGGTCAGTAGATACAAGCAGGCAGAAGCCCCACCTGCTGCCAGTCAGGTAGTTGATGGCCTGTCACTTCCCCCATTTGTCTCTCCTGGTTTCCCCAGAATTGTTTTCTCCTAGGAACTGGATGGGACAAGTAGCAGATGACAGCAATGGCATGGGCTAAGCTATGGCAGCTGTGTATCCTTGTCTGCAAGGTGAAATTAAGAGATGCCAGATGAGTGGGTTTAGGCTGTTGCCCGCACCTGCAGGTGATGTGGGACTAGAGAGGACACCTGGACCTCAAGTAAACTGTTACCTACAATGACTTTTTTTTTTTTAAACCTTTCTGTTTCAGGTGGTTAAAACCATAGGTCTGCGAGAAGTGTGGTACTTTGGTCTTCAGTACGTGGACAACAAGGGATTCCAGACTTGGCTGAAGCTCGATAAAAAGGTAATAGACTTTGGGCTAATTACTGAACAAAGGTTAAAGCTGAAATGATTCTTGATGTGTTGTTGGCTGCAACTTCATAAACCTTGTACCTGTTGTTGATTGTTCCTTACTTCTCACGACTCTAGGATTATTTTTTAGAGAAAACTTTCAGACGTCCATGAAAACTGTTTGGGTGAGGTGTGGCACAGCGTGTGGCACGGTGTTTGCCCCTTCTCTCTGTGTGAATTGTGGAAAGCTTTACAGCGTTTGTACAGCAGCAGCTTGATATTGTATTGTGTTGGGTGGAAGCAGCTATTCTTGCTGTGACTGGAGGAACATCTTGGCTAGTGATGGTTTTAGTCTCTGCTTGTGCAGGATCGGTTGTTGCACTAATCAGAAAGACAGCTCACTTCAAGGCTTGGGTGGCTGTTGTAACAGTGCTGATGCCTCTGAGATGCTCTTGTTTGTGCACTTGCAATTCTTATGAGGGTATGAACTGTTTTTCTTGATGGGACAGTCAGTGGCTGTTCTCTGTCAAACACATACAATACTGGATGGGGTTTGCCATCTGCTACAGCACAGCAAATCGTTCTCCAGTGATGGAGGTTTGCTGAGCAGACAGAATTTTACTGGCTTAGCTGGAAAACACAATGCATCTTCCCTGTGTTCTCATACTGGTGTCACTTCTGTCCTCAGGTTTCTGCTCAAGAAATCAGAAAGGAGAATCCCCTCCAGTTCAGATTTCGTGCCAAGTTCTTCCCAGAGGATGTGTCTGAAGAGCTGATCCAGGACATCACGCAGAAGCTCTTCTTCCTGCAGGTGAAGGAAGGGATCCTCAGCGATGAGATCTACTGTCCTCCAGAAACAGCTGTACTTCTTGGCTCATATGCGGTGCAGGCCAAATTTGGAGATTACAACAAAGATGTGCACAAGTCTGGATACCTCAATTCAGAGCGTCTGATTCCTCAAAGGTGAAGGAGTTGGTTGATGCAGTCTCCCATGTTTTTTCTTATTTTTTGGGTTGTTGTTTCCTTTTGGTTTTGTTTTTATAATAGTTGAGAATTTGCATCTAGTTAAGTACAAAGGGTTTCACCAAAAGCATGATTTTTTTGATATTTTTTTTTAATTGAACTCTGTGCATTTGGGGTTTTTTCCTTTTATTTCTGTCTGTCATATTAGACCATGTTTTTGCTCTCTCTCCTTGGGTTGGTTAGGGAGAGGAAGCATGCTTCTAAATTCAGCTTTTCTGTCCTAAACCTGGCTGCCATGCTGGTAACTGGCAGTATGAATGTCTCCTCTTTAAGAAGAAAAGAGCAGCATTCGGTCAAGAATGTGTCAGCCCTGGAGAAGGTTGGGCTGTGTGTCCTTAATCCTAATGTACAGTCCTAAAAATCTTCTATCTGGACAACACGTCAAATGTTATCAGACAAATGGCTTCTGTGTACGCTTCCTGATGACACTCTGCAGCAGTGGCTAATTCGAAAAATGACACTTTTGCTTTGCTTTAACCCTGTAGCATCTGCAGTGTGTATGTGATTCTTTTTCGGTGTTCTGCTTAGGCCTCTCGTGTCACTGGGTCAAGTGACCAGAAAGGCTTTGCAGAGGGGGTTTGCTCATTCTGAACTGCTCCTCTTCACAGCCTACATCTTTGAGTTGAGTAGGATCTTCCTCTTGGTTTCCATAGGGCTTCATGTGCAGGACTAATTTTTCAGCCAGACTACAGCAAAGATCAGCATCGATGGATACTGCAAACCATGGTCTAACCTTGCCAATATCTCGTCCCTTGTGTAGGGTGATGGACCAGCATAAACTCTCCAGAGAGCAGTGGGAAGAGCGGATCCAGGTGTGGCATGCCGAACACAGTGGCATGCTCAAGTAAGTGCTTTGTGTTGGTCCTTAGGCTGGTCACTTTGTGTCTGGTTGATTGCCTTAAGCTTGCAGTTCTACTACATGCTTTTGAAATAGACTCCAAGGGTCACCCACGTGGAGGAATTCTTCATGTATATTTTCTAGTCCAACATCAAATCACGTGGTGAAACTCAGTAGGATATTTGCAGTGGTGCTGAGAACAGTGTCTTGGGTGGCTTCCTGAAGATCCTGGGCCTAGGTACAGTGTACCAGTGATGACTTTGGGGGGGGAAAAAGTAAAGGTCTAAACTTATGTTCATAGAAGCGTTTGCATTGGCGGGTGAGGCAAGTTCAAACCTTTCCTACTGATTGTACCCTGGGACAAGGATGAAAGCTGAGAGATTTAAATGTTGCTAATTTTCTGTCCAGCAATACTAGGGCTCAGGAAATGGGAGTGCTCTGTACGTAGGTGTGATATCATAACTTCTATAGTGAGTCCCGAAGGATCAATGTCCAGTTTCAACTCCTATGTTTGCTGTGAGGGTTTAGGAAAATTTACTTGTTTCTTCTGAGGGCTTTGTGCTTTCTGAGATAGCTTCTCATTTATCTGGTTAACATCTGCCCTCCTTCCTGTCTCAACCAGAGAGAATGCCATGCTGGAATACCTGAAGATTGCTCAAGACCTGGAGATGTATGGAATTAACTACTTTGAAATCAAGAATAAGAAAGGAACTGACCTTTGGCTGGGCGTTGATGCCTTGGGGCTCAACATCTATGAAAAGGATGATAAGTAAGGCTTTTTTTTTTTACTTCTGATCTCCCAGAGCGAGGGCTGGTGTGGGAGTCAAGGGACATTTCTTATTTATGGGAGCAGCACAAAGTTTAGAACTTGCTTGTGTCCCAGTTTTGGATTAGTAGGTGAAGCTGTGCTAGGAAGTGAGCTTTCACATCACTTATGCTTTCATGGCTTGTCTGACCTGCTAATGCTACCTACTGTATAAAAAAAAGATGTCAGTTGTACAGTGCTATCCAGTAAATCATGCACAGCTGGAGAGATGAACCCTCAACTAAGGAGTTTAACGAGCTTTAACTTGAGTCAGGTTGCCAGGGATGCCAGCAGTGGGTAGAATAACCTAGACAGGCAACACACGTGCAGAGTCTTTGGACATCTAAGGCCATTCCAGTAGTGAAGTTAATGATAGATGTGTACAGCTGGTTTTGAGAAAGAGAGATTATGGGGCGGACACGAAACCAAAGCTGGATAACACCCAGAGCCCAGGGAGGAGCGAACCTATATAGTTACCGCAAACGAGGAATGAAATAAGGTCTTGCTGAGGTATGCATAGTTTTAATCAGCCCTTCTGGTAAAGGCAGAGCCATTATTAATTGGATAGTAGGTGGGAAATGATAGACTACATCTATAAATAAACATAAAAGGAAGGTGAGAACAGCTGTATGTAAGCCTGCCAGTCTCCTCTAATACTCCACAACCGAAGGATTGAAGGGGAGTTCAAACAGGCGTTTTTTAGATAAAGGTTGCTGTCTAGACTGCTTTATTTTATTGTTTTTCCCCCCTACGTTCCAAGTCTTGGTTTCATGTCACTAATCTATAACAGACTATCAGTGTAATACAGAAGGGATTTCACCTGCTCTCCACCTTCGCTTCCAAAAAGCTTTGAATGCAACCCAAATATTAATCGGAACTCTCCGGAACTTCTGTTAAGATGGGAAAGAGAAATGCAGTCTTTTCTGCAATGCTAATACGTGCTGTCACCCAGAAAACAAGGAGTGTCACTTGAAAGAAAAGTAGTTTCGCTCATGTAATACTTCAGTCTTGAATGACTAGTCTTGCCATGTAACCATGGTCACACAAACAGGTTTTTCGAGCTGCAGCAGCAGACAGAATCTCACCAGCGACTGGAAAGAGCTATCGGGAGCCTTTGCAAAACAAATACAGAGCTGGAATAAACTGCTTGTTTCTGCTGTAATTCTTGCTACCGTCTAATTAAGTCTTTTGAGCAGATAGGGGAACTAGAAGAACCTCTGGTTTGTACCTGCAAAACTTTGGGGACTGGGGCAAAGGTGAAACAGCAAAGGTTTCATTGTTGAAGTTCAGCCTGAGGAAAATGAGCGTGCTATAGGTGTGCAAGCCTCTGTGCTGCAGCGTGTGTCGGTGTCCCAATTCTAGGTGTTTTCAAGCTTTTTTATTTTTTACTGCGTTAAAGAGCACAATCTGCAGTAGAACTTATTAGTGAGTGAATTATTTTAGTTTTCTGTCATACTGTATTATCTAGGGTTGAAATACTTAAGCTAATACTATCATAATAGGACAGAGGCTGGAGTAATTAGTTAATCTTAGTCTAATCAAATAATTTTCTTTACAGTTCTTACTTAATGTTACACACACACTGTTGCATAATCTTGCAGTTGAGTTAAAGGTTAGGGAATGCTAAGTTCTGAAGAGGATGTATTTTATTCTTGATGTCTCATTTTAAATGAAGCAAGGGGCCTTTTATTTTTATGCTTGGGCCCAGCAAAAGCGTGCTGTGCAGTAGCTTTCCATCTCTCTGACAATGAGTCAAATTCCTCCAAATTTTCCAGCTTGTTTCCATTGGGCTCTATTGACAAATTTTGAGTGGTTCACCATGATGAGAGACGTTTCTCTAAGTGCTAAACGTGAAATGCTTGTGTCTTCAGACTGTCAGAAACACTTGTCAGCACTTCAGTGTGTGCCAGAGACACACGTATTGGAAAGGTTAGATGATAACAAGATGATGATCTTTAAGGTCCCTTCCAACCTAAACCATTCTACAATTATCATTTATGTAAGACACAATTCTTAATCGTTAACTGCTGTCGGTAGTGAATGTACCCTGCCTTGATAAAAGAAGAGTAAAAGAATAGTAATGTGATATTAAACACAAAAAATGAAATATCTGGTTGGGGGGAAATTAAAGGAATTAACCACAGCCAAATGTGTGAGTCCTTTTAATGTTAGAACTTGCTGCAGAGCTGGGCAGGTGTGTAAGGGTGAAGTACTGGAACAGCTGGGAAGTGTTTGATCTCGGGAATAACTTGATGCTTTTTATATGCAAGAGTCTGGAGAAATTACAGCAGAGGAAAATCTCAAATGATCAGTGAAGCTTAAAGAAGTAATTTTAAATAAATGGATGGACCTGAACTCTGAGGCAGTGGGAAAGAGTCTGAGTCTTGCCCTTTGCTTCATCAGGTGCTTTCCAATAGGAGAGAGCCACGTGGTGCAGCTCCTTGCATGACCAACGTGTAAAGTTCTGCTTGGAGACTTGTGGGATGGGCTGAAAGAGCAGATTGCATAGAAGGAAAGAACAGGGCTCTTTGTTATTAGCCTTGCCTGTAATCTAGGAGAGGAAACAAAAGACAAGAAATCTGCTTCTACTCGTTGTGTTTGTGCCTGCCCCACTTCAGAAGCGAAGGCAGCATGGAGATAACCGGTCCAGCTGTAACACAGCAGGGTGGACTTCTCTGTGGGAGCTAGAAGGTGTGGGGAGCAGCTGAATTACTTTGGCTTATGCCTCCCACGATGTAAGAGAAGCCTCCAGAAGTGTGGCACGTACACCTAGAGTCTGCACACTGTGGATTTTAGGCCCTCATTTCAAAGAAATGGTGTGGCTTTGGTAGAGGCCATCCCTATTGCGCAGCCAAAGGTCAGTAGGGTGACTGACCAAAAATGAGAAGAGACTCTGTAAGGGAGGTGACTGGGCTTCTTTCCCTACTCCCTGTCGGGTTTTTGGTTCAGCTACTGTCTTCTCTCTGTTGGGAGAGCTGTGTGAAGTGTCGCATCCCACTGAGTGTGTTAGAAGCAATGTGGGGGGAAAAAAAATAAATGTTTATTGCAACATCTCTTAAAAATATTTGTCTTTTGTCCAGACTGACTCCAAAGATTGGGTTCCCCTGGAGCGAAATCAGAAACATCTCTTTCAATGACAAGAAGTTTGTTATAAAGCCCATTGACAAGAAGGCACCAGTAAGTATATCTAGAATGCATTCCTGGATACTGCATATGAACAACTAACACTGTTTCATCTCAAAATAAAGTAGTAGAGAGAAGAAAGCCAGAGTAAAAGCCAGTTAAGGACCATGGTGTTTATTGACCTTCTTGAATACTAGAGTAAATGGGAGGGGTATGATTTATGTGGAGAACTGAAATGTAGCTACCTGAGAATGTTTTCAGAGTTATTTTAGTGAAGAATTAACAACTTTGACCTGTTGAGAACATAAAGTGGAATAACTGGTATAGGTGGATCTCATTCTGTCAGTCTTGTGAAACTCCTGGAATAGTTGAGAAAGGCCTCCTCTTCTTCTCTTCCCCCACCCCAGTACTTGGCCTTGGTGGGTAAGTACAGCCCTGAGAAATAATAGGCAGTTTGGCTTTGGCAAAGAGTGATGGTTTATAAATCTCTTTAAAAGGAAAAGATCCTCCCAGTAATTTAAGGGATACTACTGCACAGTGTGCTGCTCCTCCAGACAACAACCTGGCCTTTGGGGGGAAAGGAGCTTCCTTCTGTGATGCTGTTAGTGAAGGCCAACAAAACTCCAGAGAGATAGAAAGCTATCTCTCAAAGCTTTTCTTATTAAGTGAGCCTCTTGGACTTGTTGTATGCATTACGAAATATTAATCTCCTGTTTATGGATCACAGCTTTCCCTCCACTCCCCAACAGTAAACCTGACTGAGTTTGAAATGGGAGACTTGCAAGAGGCTGATCCAGAAAGGTGTTAACACTGAAAACCTTAATTACGTTTCCTCCCTCTGTGTCAATTGTGCTTTTCCCTCTGGGTGGTGTTATGTTTGAAGCTATGCCTGAAAGAAGAATTTATCGGGGCGCTGATTCTGAGCATTCAGGAAGTTGTCTGGGTTCTTTTCATCTGCTTGTGTTCCTTTTTAGAGAGGCAAGTATTAGAGTTACAGCGAAATACCCAGTCCACCCAAGATGTGGGTTGGAAGCCCCTCCTTTAATTTGGAGGATTCTTCACGTCGGTGTTTAAATGGATACTGATGTAATGGGCAGAGTCCTGTGGTGCCTTGTCCAGAATAAGTTTTTAATTTTTCACAGAATCATAGAATGGTTTCAGTTTGAAGGGACCTTAAAGATCACCCAGTTCCAACCCCCCCTGCCATGGGCAGGGACACCTCCCACTAGACCAGGTTGCTCAAAGCCCCATCCAGCCTGGCCTTCAACACTTCCAGGGATGGGGCAGCCACAACTTCCCTGGGCAACCTGTTCCAGTGTCTCACCACCCTCACAGGAAATAATTTCTTTATCTTTATAGTATCTAATCTAAATCTCCCCTCTTTCAATTTAAAACCATTCCCTGATCAAGAGTCCCTCCCCATCTCTCCTGTAGCCCCCTTTAGGTACTGGAAGGCTGCTAGAAGGTCTCCCTGGAGCCTTCTCTTCTCCAGGCTGAACAACCCCAAGTCTTTCAGCCTGTCTTCATAGCAGAGGTGTTCCAGCCCTCTCATCACCTTCATGTCCTTTGTCTGGACTTGTTCCAACAGCTTGAGCTTCACATTCCTCACCAGCACCTCATTGTTGGTGAGAACAAGGAAGGTCCAGCATGGCACCTCTCCTTGTTGGTTCCTCTATCACTTGGAGAAGGAAGTTATCATTAACACATTCCAGGAACCTCCTGGATTGCTTATGCCCTGCTGTGTTGTACCTTCAACAAATATTCAGGTAGTTGAAGTCCCCCATGAGGACCAGGGCTTGTGAATGTGAGGCTGCTCCTATCTGTCTATTGAGGACCTCATCTGCTTGGTCTTCCTGGTCTGGTGGCCTGTAGCAGGCCCCTACTTTAACATCACCTGTCCCTGCCCTCCCTTTAATCCTGACCCATAAGCTCTCGATGGGCTCCTCATCCGTTCCCAGGCAGAGCTCCATGCACTGTAGCTGCTCATTGACATAGAGGGTGCTGCTCCCTCCTCATCTCCCCTGCCTGTCCTTCCTGAAGAGCCTGTATCCTCTCATTCTGACAGTCCAGTCATAGGAGCCATCCCACCAGGTCTGCATGATCCAAATAAGATCATAGTCCACGTCTCTAACACCCCATGGTACGTGCCTTTGTATAGAGGTGTTACAGTTGGGCCCCCCATGAAGCTGACCAGAGTGGCTGGTGTTCCTTTGTGCTGTGCTGCAGGGACTGACCTGTGATCCTTCTCCAGGTGCCGGTCATCTGTTGCTGGCACTGGCATCAAACTGGTAGGAGTGGGATGGATTGAGGTTCCTCTCCCCGGGAAACTCTAGTCTTAGGCCTGTGTGTCTACCTACTCCACCATCTTTGGCCCATTCTCTTTAAAACATCAAGCTGCGATGCTCCCAGTGGTGCGAGACCAGGGGGACGCTGGGGATGAGGAAAGGAGGGGTTTTCTTCTGTCTTCTTACGTGAATGTTTTGTCCCTTGGTTACGCCCTTACATGACAAACGCAACCACCGGCCATGCCCTTGGTATTTACTTCTGCGGAAGTGAACCTTGCCTCAGGATAGGATCTCTTCATCACAATGTACACAAACTATTTGTTTTTAAAATTAGCTGTCAGAAGCAGGAGTGGGGATGAACACCTTGCAGGGACACTGCGCGGTGTCAGGCCTGTGTGGCTCGGAGTGGCTGCGGTGGCAGGACGTTGTGGGGGGAGCACAGCACAGGGAGCTCCTGCAGTCACCGTGCCAGTTAGGAAAAGGAGTCTTTGTCAGCGCGTCCATGTTCATCTTAATACCACTTGGAGAGCTCTTCATTGCTTCTAGAGTGACTTCTAGTTTTCCCAGAGACAGCCACAACTCATGCTTCTGAGCTCAGGTAATTAAAAACATGATCACCGCTGCCATGGGAGAGTGCAGAGACCCCTTCCCGCTTCCACCTCCTGCAATCCACGGGAGAGTGATTCCAAGGAATGGGTGCTGGTTTATGGTGGCAGCTTGCCCGCTGCCCGTATCGTTGTCCACATAATGCACCAAAAAAGGCACAAAGGGTTTTTTTTCACTGTCGTAAGTTTCGATGATCTCAAGGTCCCTTCCAACCATGAAGATTCTGTGATTCTGTAAAGTTCAGACTGTGTTGTAAACATGGGTGCCTGTGGACTCGGAAAAATCATCAGGCAGGTGATGGACTTGGCCCTCTGTGTCCCTGTCTTAGCAGGTCCAGCCTGGTGTGTAGTTTCTGTAAAAGCCTGCTTATAACACAGATGAGAAGAAATTTGAGGCTGTTCTTTTTGCAGGACCAGAAATTTTAGAATATCATGTGTTTTGTTACTGCCTGCAGCGCAATATTGAAAATAACCCGTGTTTGGTTGTTAAAAAAACCAAAAGCTTTCAGTAGACACTCTGGTACCAGCTCGGGCCAGCTTAGCTCGGAAATGCCACGGGGAGGGAAGGCATTTCTGCCTGGGTGGGGATTTCTCCTCTTTCTCTGAAAAAACACAGGTGGTGCCTTGAGTGTTGATTCAAATGGATCAGGAAATTCTACAAAATTACTTTAATAGCCAGCAATACATTTTTAGTTTCATGCTTTGTCTTTCAGTCACAAACCCATGAAAACTTAAAAACTAATCACTCAATACTAGAGGTCTATGAGTTGCCCAGGTGGTTACTTGCCAACACAGAATCTTCTGCAACACTTCCAATCTCCACAAAGTCTCCTCTAAAATGGAGATTGTTAATTTTCTCTAAAAGATACTTTTTTCTAGAAGAGCAGTTTGTCAATTCTATATAGATTTGAAAGGGGGAATATATATATATAAAAAACAGTTGTTTTGGCTTCAAATTATATTGGCAGCCCCTGCTGCTTGTATTTCAGTGGCCTGTCTATATGTCTTGGTTACAGTGAAATAGCTGGGAGAAAAGAGAGGATGCTTGGAAAAAACTGACCGTGTGCTGTCTCTCTTCCAGGACTTTGTGTTCTACGCCCCTCGTCTGAGAATTAACAAGAGGATCCTGCAGCTCTGCATGGGCAACCATGAGCTCTACATGCGGCGCAGGAAGCCTGACACCATTGAGGTGCAACAGATGAAAGCCCAGGCCCGGGAGGAGAAGCACCAGAAGCAGCTGGAAAGGTGAGCTTGGGTATGGAGAGCGGGGACGAGGTGACAGAGAGAAATGACACCAGACTGCTGGGGTTCAGCAGGCAGCTCTACCAGTAACATGGGTTTTGTGTAGGCGAGGGTGGGAGCTGTGTTGTGTGGGGTGTTGTGTGGGTCTAGAGCTCTGGCTTGTGGGGTGGAGCCGGGAGATCCTGCGGCAGGGCTGTAAGCTTTACTCTTCTGGCTTGGACCTGTGGCCCTGTGGTCTGCTGTCCTGTTTGCGTTCTTGAGAGCTGCAGGGAGTTGAGTGAAGGCCCAGTGGTGGTGCTCACCCAGAGAGGGCTTCTCCTGACTCTTGACCCGGACACAGGACCAGATTTACGTGTTGGACCCTGGGATGGTTGGGAGTAAGGGAGAAACCTTCCCAGGGAGCATGTGTGTGTGTGCTGAAGAGAGGAGGGGGGACTGGGAGGCCACTTACAGGCATGGGAAAAGGATTAGCAATTCCATGGGACTTCTGCCACCAGCTGCAGGGTGCTTATGATTCAAGAAATCGTGTTGCTTTTCTCCTGTCTTCCTGGCTTGTTTGTCTTCATTCAGTGCTTTTGCTTTTTACGCCTCCTGGACTCTCCTTATGACAGAAGTAACAAAGCTGAACCTGCTCTGCTGTGCAGAACGGAGTCCTAGTTTTGTCTCTCTACTTCCAGTAGCTATTTGATGTGCTAGATTTCTGGGGTGGGCAACAAAAATACCAATATTTTCATGAAATGTGATATCCAAAGCTGAAGCAAAAATTCTGAAGCGATGAAGGAACAGGCTATATGCATTGTCCCTGCCCATGGCAGGGGGGCTGGAACTCAATGATCTTTAAGGTCCCTTCCAACCCAAACCATTCTATGATTCTATTTCTGTCTTCTGGCTCTTGTTTTGTGGCGGTCACACGGTCGATTCCCACTGAGCTGCCTGGAGAGATGCCCAGCCAACTTTCTTTCCTGGCTGTAGCTTAGGTCTGAAAGCGAGCTTCAAGCATGAAATCTGTTTCTAACAGGCAACAACTAGAGAATGAAAAGAAGAAGAGGGAGATAATTGAGAGAGAGAAAGAACAAATGTTGAGGGAGAAGGAGGAGCTGCTGGTGAGGCTACAAGAGTATGAGGTGAAGACTCAGAAAGCAGAGAAAGGTAAAGTACCTGTACGGGCTGACCAGAGCCGGTGTGTTGTGCCCCACAGGAGGGTTATGTGGGCCGCTGCCTGCATCTGCTGCAGCCTAAAGCTGATGGTACCACCATCCCTTGGCAAGGTTTACCAATATCTGCCTATACGGATAAATGCACGCGTGCGCTGCTGAGATCATCCAGAGCATGAAAGCAGCATAAAATCTGCTGATTGTGTTTGGGAATTGAAGGTCACACAAACACTCGTTTCCCCCCGTTGCCAAGAGGGTTTGAGTAGTGTGGCCTCTTCCAGCAGCGAGTAACGGAGTTTCAGCTCTCAAGTACTTTTTATGTAACTCCTGACAGAAGAAGTACTTTGGGAACAAGGCTTTCCGGGGAAAGGGAAGCTTCTGTTTTACCACACAGATGAGCAGATTGGAGACAGCAACATCTGGTCCTTGCAGTAAACTGTCAAAGGCAACAGAATCATGTCAGCGTTACAAACTTCAGTGCAAATATCTTGCTGGAGATTTAATTATTATAATGTGCAGCTGATTACTTCCGAATTCAGTTATTTGATGTATCATGCAAATAACTGCTCAGAGGTGCACAGGGGAGGGATGTTGCAGGCTGGACTCAGGTGTTTGGCATGACTTCTGTAGTCACCTAAGAGGCTGCCTGTAGTCCCTTCGCTTTGACAGGCCTGTGGACTAACCACACTGATCCATCTCTTTCCAGAGCTCTCAGATCAGATCCAAAGAGCCATTCAGCTGGAGGAGGAAAGGAGACGAGCCCAGGAGGAAGCAGAACGCTTGGAAGCGGATCGCTTGGCTGCTCTGCAGGCCAAGGAAGAGCTGGAGAGACAAACTATGGACCAGATAAAGAGCCAGGAACAGCTGGTAAGACCCGGTTGTTTTGAGGATAAAATACATGAGCACGTTACTGTGCCCTTTGAGTCAGGCAAAACCTCGTTTTCCAGGGAAAAACAGTGCAGTGAAGTACCAGGCCATGTGATAGTATCATTATGTCACCGGTTTCTATCATGAACGATCTACATTTTTGCTCTTAATTTCCTATTTGTACTTTATTACAGTGGAGTGTAACACGTGGGTCTTCTCTCAGTCAACAGTGTTTCGGTTTTGTGTTTGTTTTGGTTTATTTTTTTTAAGAGCCCTTATAATTCCAGTTTTATTATTCAACAGGCCACAGAGCTTGCAGAGTACACGGCCAAGATTGCGCTTCTTGAAGAGGCAAGGAGACGTAAAGAGAGCGAGGTTGAAGAGTGGCAAATCAGAGTGAGTATCTCTGCTACACAAAGTCGCTCTGAAGTTGTACACGTGAGCAGAGCGTGGTGCTCAGCCTGGTGTGACTTCTCTAAACACGTGGAGACAAACATCTGCAGACCAGGCTTGTGATGAACATGCAATGTGCCTGCAAAGCGCCTTTCTTCCAACAAGCCTTCCATCAAAATTCCAAGTGGAAGCCTGTATAAAAGCTAAAAATGTGCTCATCATCTTGGAGCCATGGAGAGGATGGGGCACACGTATAAATGCTGCACCTAATCCATAATGTGATGTCTGGAAACATTATGTCAGTCCAGAGAAGACACTGCAAGTGCAGCCACACCGCAGGTACCAGGAGCGTGGGCTGTTTGTCAGCTGCTTCCTGGTACCTGGGTCGGGAGAGTTGAATAATTTGATGCAGTAAACCCAAAAATAAACCGTGCGAGGCTCAGAGTGGCCAGTGTTCCCAGTGCCCCGTAACTGGTGGTGCAGAGTAGACACAGGGAGGGCAGCAAGGGAGCTGATGGCCTTACTATGTAATGGCATTGCAAATGCCAAATTGGGAATCTTGCTCTGTGGAACCCATATTTATAACCTACAGCTCTTCAAATGGAGAACAGGATGAAGGCAACTGTAGCTTCCCACAGAACTATTTTTCCTAAACTCTGTTCTATTGCAAGAAGATTCTTTGTTTAGATCGCCTGCATGTTACACCGTGAATGATGATAAGTGTTCATTAAGCTGCTTTAAAGCAAGAAATGCATGAAAATATCTTTCACTCTTTTCCCAAAAGGCTAAGGAAGCCCAGGAGGATTTGGTAAAGACCAGGGAAGAGCTACAGCTGGTGATGACTGCTCCGCCTCCACCCCCACCACCTGTCTACGAGCCAGTGAACTACCACGTCCAGGATAACCTGCAGGATGAAGGATCCGAGTACTCTGCCTACAGCGCCGAGTTCTCCAGCGAGGGGATCAGGAACGACCGCAACGAGGAGAAACGCATTACTGAAGCAGAGAAGAACGAACGTGTGCAGAGGCAACTGAGGGTAAGAAAAGGTTTGGAGAAAAGGGAATAGTGGAGAGAATCAGTTCCTGGAAAATAGATGATTTAACCACTCAGTTAAGCACACAAAGGGTGATGGGCTCTCTTTGCTTACAGTTCCTGCAGGGAGTTTGAATTAAAGACAAGGTATACAAAGATCATTCCCACGGCTCAGGCTTTGAGATTCCTTACATGATCCATAGTGTTTATGGAAAGCATAGGTTGTATCCATGTCTCTGATCTGTCCAGTCCTCTGGCAGCTGTCAGTTCTCCCCAAAGAACACTTCTGTCAGGAGCTGAAAGCTTCTCCTGTATAATCTAATGGTCTTTCCATTGCAGGCGCTGACAGATGAGCTGGCCCAGGCTAGAGATGAAAATAAGAGGACCCACAACGACATTATCCACTCGGAGAACATGCGACAGGGACGTGATAAGTACAAGACGCTGCGGCAGATCCGGCAAGGCAACACCAAGCAGAGAATTGACGAGTTCGAGGCGATGTAAAGATGCTTATAGCAAACAGGCAGGACTGTGGGAAAGGCAGATCTTGATGCTGTGTTCTTGTTTTGGGGTTTTATTTTTGTTGTGTGTTTGTTCTTTTGGGTTTTTTTTTTTTTCCCTGAGGAGGGGTCACTGTATGACATCTAACAAATGTTCTCCAAACCCAGAGGTGTTTGAATCTTCCTTTTATTCCTTCTGTTAAATTTGGTATAGTTAAAAACCTCATCGTACCACTGATCCTGGTAACTTGCTCATGCCTTTGCTTAGTGCCAAAAGGCCTTATGTATGTCACATCTCTCTTTTAAGCAAAAAAAAAAATGTAATAGGCCATGCTTCTAGTTGAAGATATGTGTCCTGCACAGGTGCTGGATTCAGCTTGGTCTAAAAATAAGCAACTGTGGGTGAATTTTGTGCCATACATCTATGTATTATTAGTTACAAATCCAACAGTTGAAAAGACAGGTTGCAGAACTTGAAATCTGCAAGTACCTGTATGTGTGTGTGCACGTATGTGCACATGTGTTTTTACACCATTTGTTTATCTTGCTGCCCCCACCACCCCTAAAAGAACTGACAACACCTCAGAACTACTTTGTGTAGAAATTAGGCTTCTTCTGGTTGCTGTTCTCAAGTGGGGAAATCCTGGCAGTGATGGCTGAGCAGTGTGGCACAGGGACACCCCTACCCTCCTCACCTAACAGCTGGGTAAATACTCTGTTGGAATCTAATACACTACTGTGTTTGCATTCCAGCTTCATTCCTGATCAGTTATAGTGTAGTATTTATATATATATATATTAAAAAACCATGCAATACGTGAATTGCAGTACTAGTTTAAAGGAAAATAGTTTTGCTCTGTATATTTTGTTACTTTTCAGATTTAATAAGACTTGCATCTGTAAAAATGCCTGAACAACACTGTAGTCTGATACAGTGCAGCTGATTATTTGCTATAAAGCATTGTTTGTAAAGATCATTTTTTTACTTAATGAAAATTGTTATATGTACACATGATCCAATATATACAATTTTACTGCACCTATTTTTCTAACAAATTTTCTAATTTTTTTAAATGTTTGATTTAAACTTTCAGACTCCAAAGATGAAGGGACTGCTTGTTTATATCACAGTTGTATTCTCTCTAGTAGAGAGCATTTCTGTGACCATTCCTTCCCCACTAATCTCCCCCTTTCCTTGAAAATCTGTTAGAAAGTGAGATACAGTATGTTGTCAGCTCCTCTCTTCCATTTACAACACCTCTATGCTGCTTTATACTTGAGTTGAATCTTGTTTGTGTTTTGGTTTTGTTTTGTTGGTTTGTTTTTTTTTTTATTTGCAGCAGCAAACACCTAAATAAAAGATCTGCAAAGTAACAAAGGACTTGGAGTCCAGTGTTTCTTATGTGAGGAGCTACTGCTCTTATAGTTCCCCAGTTTAGCGTATGAATCCCTGTGTCTTTAACTCTAAAGTCCTTAAAGGCCACCTGTACCTGGAA
>JAHREE010000095.1:3395369-3430892 GCA_033628505.1 Tringa tobata | reverse complement strand
GGATCAGAGCCCAGGACTGCAAGTTGGGACAGGGGCTGCATGTGCAGGCACATCATGGCAGCAGGGAATAAATAGTACGGCGTAAGTATTATTATTTAGAATGTAAACTAAATGAATTTTTTCCCGAATTACCTCCAATTTTTAGCGATGAAGAACTTACTTGCACCGAGCTTGGCTCCTCCGAGGAACTGATTGCTTGAGCTGAAAGCTGACTGGTCCCAGACAGTCAAGTGTAGACAAGATTGCTGTAGCTGAGCTGGGGTAACACCATCAAAGACAAACAAGTGTTTCCACTGGGGACAGGCTTCTTTCTTCAGGACAGGAGACTTTCGCTTCACCTCTGCTTGGTCTGGAAGGATAAGACAACTTCCCCAAAACAAGGAGAGTTTCAGCAAAATTAGTGACTTCTCAACCAGAAAAACGGAACATTTGCAATAATCAACCAGGGCCCTTTGCTTTGTCTTAAATAGCAACAAAGTTCAGCTAAAGTGCAAGGTAGACCACGGTGCCAGTTTATTTTGGGACGTGCTCCTTTTCCTGTCTGCCTTCAGTGTGGGTCCAGTACAAGTAGGCTCTTCTGATCTGCTTTTCCTTTGCTGTCACTGACTTCTGGGGGAGCCTTTACTCCCCATTTTGTTATCCAATACTGCCTGAAACCTGCCTTTCAGCAGCCAAACTGCTTGCCCACTTCACTGAAGACAGATACCGCAACAGGTGAAATGGCTTTAAGAGATGTTTTAAGTACCCCAGCATCATAGTTCCACTGGCATCTGATGCCTGATAATAAGAAAGTAAAATGAGCCCACAGACAAAGCTACTCAGCACCTTGAAGAAAAACTCAGTCCCTCCTCTTTTTAAAACGTATAGAATGAAGAAGATAAAAGTTGCCTTTTCAGTGCATCCAAAGCTATATTTCATTCTGCAAAGGCAGAGCTGAAAATAGCAGTGAAAACAGCAGCATGATTTGCACTCTTTTTTTCCCCCTCTTCTAATGTCTAAAAGCAGATTTTTAAACTAATGAGCTCTAAATTTTAATGACCTCAGTAAATTCTGGAGTTAATTCAGGACCCAAAGAGCAGGTAGGACCCCTCACTGTCCTACTGAGTGCTGCTGTTGTGCAGACACCCAAATGTCACTATTACAAGGCAGCCTGACTAAGAGTGGGGACAATGCCACTTTCACATGCCAGACTCCTGATGAGAACACGTTAATACATACCTTTGCAGGGAAATGTGTGTGACATTTTCTATTTGGAGTGTTAGGGCTCATACTTACCCTTTAACGAACGAGTTGGGCATTCCAGCAGATCTCAGCACGGGCAAGTTCTTGGCCCCAAAGATCATAACCTGAAGCTGGCATTTAGGAGCTCCTTTTTTTCCTGAAATGGGAGCATTTATCACATTAAATAACCAGTTAGTCCCACTTGTAGCCTAAGATGCTGCTATAACTAAGTAGGAAAGTGACTAAACAGTGCTACTGCAATAAGGACTCCTAATGCTTTATTAGGATCATTTGAAAGATTTTTAAGCTGCTTGTATAGTGTATGATTCACACACCAAAAAAAAGAAAAGAGCAAGCAATGAGTAGCAGGTTGCTTTGAGATTCCCGTTCCAAGCACGGAGCTTTGTGAAAAGTAAACACGGGGCAGTACCCACAGGAGTGTTTCTCTGAAACAAAGCCAGGAGCAGGAAAAACAGCCAAACCCAGAGTGTGATACCACTCCTGAGACAGAGCAGAGACCCAGTACACAGGCGTGCACAGGGAGGAAAAATGGAAGAAAGCAAGCTGGTAACTTTGGAGTCATCTGGAAAAGAAAAGGGAATGAAATTAACGTAGCAGCTAATTAGATCTTTCTCCTGGTCTCTCTAATTGTTGCTATGATCCTGAACACAGACAGAGCTCCTAGAGCTCTGAACACCTGCACACCTCAGTACAATCCAGGGAGGTAAGGAAAGGGAGGGTGTCCTGTCCCTGCCCTCCCCAAGTGTTCATTTCAATCCGCTTGCTCAGACACACTACAGCAATGCATTACCAAAAACCAAATCCTGACTGTACGTTTTGAACCTTCTTCCAAGTGAAACCACCTCTCTAAAAATGAGACCACTGGAGGAAGCCAAGGGTGCTGGTCTGGTAACCTTCTAGCCTTTTCCCTCAATTGGCAGTCTCTTCCCTGGGCAAACTGCTGCATCTCCTCCGGAGTAAGGTCTACTGCAACATCAGGAGAGGCACAAGCTGTCCAGATAAACAGCTGGATGCACCATACTGCTGCCATTATGATGGGCAGCTTTTGTTGGCATTAAAAAGAAGAAAAAGTTGGCAAATGTTTGGATTTTAATTAATTTAAAATCTAATACACCACACACCGCCATTTGCAGTAGCTGTTATCAATGTCATACAGGAATATTATATGGACACTTTGTCAGTCCTTCATTGATCTCAATTCTTTTCTAGCCAAAGGATTCATGTATACCAAAACGTTTTATACCTTCAAACTGGAAATTTTCATACTGGGCTGGTGCTGACAGTTTCACAGACACGAGGAGTTCGCTGCTGTACTGGATAAGATCATCCTCAGGCTTTTCAAGCTGAAGAAAGGGACATACAGAAATCTGCATTACTGCAATCATTCTGTTCCACATCATTCTCACAGCTTGTTTATGTTTCCAACACGTCTTGCTAATGGACTGGATTGACAGCATTTTTAGCATTTTTTCCCCCTCAATGACCTCAGAAGGGCGATCTTATTCATAGATTTCACTGCATCCCGCTCTCGAGATACAAGCAAGCACAAAAACTAAGAATCACCTTGGGTCTGAGCTGGTACCAGTTGAACAACTGCATCGAGCTATCTTCAAAATCCCATGCTGCCAGCGGGATCACCACTTCCCCCAAAAACACCCTGTATTTGAGTGCTCCTGCGTGCCACACTGATACCTGAAGCTGCCGGCTTCCCAGCTGTGAGTAGTCGATCTTGTACTGGAAAGACAAACAGCATTTACAAAACAACAGACAGGATGAAGGCAGGCCCAGGCCCATAACCTGCTCAGAGGAAGCCCAGCCGCGTGGCTGAAGGCATCCAGATGCAGACAGACCCACGTTGTCTGGATGTGCTTTGCAATTTGCATATTACCCCACTACTTAGATGTTAAATAATGCTCGCCCAAATATGAAACAACATTCCAGGAATAACTTGGCCTGCCACGCTAAAGATTTTGATTGTTGACTCAGACCTTTAAATAATCCTTGACTTTTTTTTTTTTTTTAATATATTTGTGTTTTACAGTCCCAGCAGAATTTGGCTGCTCTGGAGGGCAGTTCAAGATTAAGACACCTAACAAAGGTGCTAAAATTTCCATTCTAGTAAGTGGACATCTACTAAATGCAGTCACTAGGGGCAAGGAAGTAATTTAGCTGACTACTAATTAAAGTCCTGATCCACTCCTGAAACATAGTTAGAGGCCTTTGAGACATTCTTGGGTACCTAATATACCCACATGAGACTGGCAAATGTGATACCCAGCCTACAGGTGACCTCCACCCACCTGGACTGAAAACTGGAGGCGATGGCATGGACGAGGGCATTGCTACCCACAATTTAGGCTGCTGAATCACACGCTGGGTGTAGGGCTTAGGGCAAATCACCCCTGGTGATCCTCAAGAGCACTTACACAACTCCCACACATGCAGCTACCTAAAGGCAGGTGCCTTAATTTGCAGCTGAATCCCACTGAGTTGGATCTCAGTGTCACGATGTAGCTTACCTGCACCAGCACTATGGTCTTTTGACCATTTCTGCTACTCTGGATGAACTAATTTAAAAGATTTCTAACTAAATTAGCTTTAATGCTCACGCAGACAACTCAGGCATGGCTCTTACTCTCCCTGTATCAGCTCTGCACGGCTCTGGCATTGAAGAAGGACTATAAAATTAGGACCGATTATTCCAACTTCAGGCTCTTTTTTCTCCCAACTTAAACCTTACATACAGCCTTTGGGATAGATGAGAATTACACATATTACATAAATCTTTTGTTGTTATCGAATTTAACAATGGTCTTTTCAAACATTTTTGCCTGTTTTACGTGCTACAAATTCTTGATGTTCACACACACCAAGAGATGGGGGTAACACTGAAACTTTTCTGGAGTTCAAGGAGCAACAATCCAAGTTTGTCCCTCTGTTAACTTTGTTTCATATCTTTTCCAAGACAACACGTGACTGAAGAGCTCATCTCCTTCTGTGCTGCTGCAGCTTGCTGATGCACCCAAAAAGATGGGTTTGTAGTGATTTGAGTACAAAACCAGAGCTGGGAACAACCAAACTAATCCAACCTCTCCCAACGGACAGTACTCAGTTTCAGCTTTCATTCAGTGTCTGCGAAGTGAGAATAATGGCTCCTATTTTCTACATACAGATCTTACAGGCATGCAAGAAGTAATATTGCAAGGCATTAAGGAATTAAAATCATAACTACAGTTCTCTGGTGGGTTTATATAATGTTTGAAAGTAGACACTACAAAGAGATTGCCTGACATCAGTTGCATGGGGAAAAGGAAGCAGACGATGTTTTGGAGGTAGTGGAATTCATTTAGCATTCAGCTAACTGCAGAGACACTCCCAGGTGGCACCAACAAAAGGGATATCAGTTGAAAGAGATACTTGTGTAAAACACTAACTGCTCTGCAATACACCCAGTTCCTGAGTGCACAAAAAAAAAGGTGTCTGTGGAAGACACTTTGCTTTTGCCACAGGGTAACTCAGAACAACACTGGAATTCATTAAAAGGGCTTTCATGGACTAAGGCAGACTCTTCTGCTGGTTTGCAATTTACTATTGTAACTCCAAAAGCATTTTCTCTTTTTCGGACTGAAAAACATAATTTTTTAAATTATTGTTGCCAATGACTCATGGCAACATTTGTCTCATTTGTCTCATTCGGATGATTCTGAATTTGCAGGATTGCACATTGCAAAAGGAGGCATTACTATGGAAAAAATGACACACAATTGTACACGGTACCTTTAAAGATTCATCGAATTCTGGATCCACGGTGCTCTTTTTGACAGCTGTCTTGCGCTTGCTCCGAGGAGATTTATCAGGAAGTAAATAAACCTTAACATACCTTGTAAATAGAAAGAAGGATATATAGAAAGTGACAGGGAAAGAGAGAGGAGAACCAAACTAAGAAGAAAAAGTAATTAGATGAGAGTTTTTCCTAAATTCTTAGACAATTTTATTGACTTTGTAATTTTCCAAGCAATAGAATGGAAAATCGTGGTTTATATCCTTTCTCAATAAAAGCAAACAGACTAAGGATCTTTATAAGGATTGCTGTATATCACTCAGCTAATGTGTCTCAATTCTATTCTAACTGGGAAAGGATTAGGATCTGAACAGGAATCTTTTGTTTTCATACTCTTGGCTTCTGATAAAATAGCCACCAAAGAAGTCACCTTGTCAGTTGTCCTGACAGTTTTATGATGAAAAAAACAGCATATTATCTGCTTGAAGGAAAAAAATACCAACTCACTCAGCTTCAGGATCACTGCTGCTTGTTCATGAAGAAAACACCTCATCTTTACAACACAAAGTACCATGTAGCAAAAAAAAAAAAGTCTAATCATACAAATAATACATAATAATTCATAACCTTTACAAATTCTAATATGTAGCCACTAGACTGAAAATTGGAGAATGCCTAAAATGCTCAAAATTGCCCTACCATTGAGTCAAAGAAAACCAGTAAAAAAACAAATTCTAGAAGCTGAGTTGGATCGAGCACCAATGACTCCTACCCACAGTTTCTCATGTGTAGGTCACAAGAACATTAATACTCAAATATTCCCCTTAATATAAGTTCAGTGAGCTGTATTTGTCTTGTGGCTTCAGAACTAGAGTATTAGCAATAGAGATTGTTGGCTCACAGCTTGGCAGGGAAAGGAGTGATTGTTAACATAATACTAAATATTTTTAAACAGTATTTGTTGTATTTATTTCAGATATCATGATTTAAACCAGTTTTAAAACAGCTTCTTGATTAACTTACTGGGTAAATAAAGTCAGCTGTATCTTATATCATCAGTGCAGAACTTAAACACCTTCCCTATTCTTTCCAAACTTATCCATAGGTAAAACTACCTCGTTAAAATATTCAGGTACTAGAAATTTTAGCCTCTTACTCGATCATCTCAGATCAATTTAATTAAAAACTAGCCTGTCAGACCTCAGACCAGTCAACAAGCTAAATAATTCAACAGGTTTTAAAAAGCAGTTAAAAGTCTGCTTTTCAGCAAGCGCGTTGAGTACACTGACTGTACGCCTTCTGTTGGCTTGGAAACCAACAGAAATATATAAATATGTATCAATAGGGAACATAATATTCATGACACAACACTTCCCACATTGCCTTTCAGGCTTCCTGCACCTGTTTGCCTGGCTTAATTACCAGGACTTAAACTACCTTGACCCACTTCCGAAGTGCTCTCAAACTGCCCTGCTTCATGAGCTGCTGCTCCAGCAAGGCTCCTGCCATCACCAAGCTCCTCTTTATGCACATCCTCTGCAAGATGCACAAAAGCCATAGTCCTTCTGGGTGATGGTGACTGCAACTCCACCATGCCAGTGTGGTCACTCCAGTGCTCAAACATGGTGTGACAGCAGGGGCAACATGGTCAGAGAGGATCATTTAGTAATAAACGGACAAATCATCAAGGCTTAACTACCCAACCAAACCATTCTATGGCATATTTTATCCACAGAAATAGGTATTTCTTCCTCTTAAAATAATACATAATTATTAAACAGCTCTATATTTTAAAATGTATTGCAGTATCTGAAATTTCTATTCTTATTACAGAAGATGGAAGCACAGAAGTGACCCACATTGAGTCAGTAGATTAATTAGGAACACGACATCTCACGTTTTAGCCACTTATGTATTAATTTTGCAGGCACAACTTAAGACCTAAAGTCTGAACAGCTATTCTTGAGATCCAGAGGTGCTTATGAACAACACAGATACCCACCTCCCTGGCCACAGGCAGGAAAAGAGACAGTTACTAGCAGGAAATGGTCAGAATGGAATAAGCACTGGTATGAAACCTATTTGTCTTGCAGTGTGTATATGTAAGAAGGGCTGGTATAAATTTTGGATGTTCTGAAGGTGCTAATATGGCACACCATCATATATTAATCATAAGTATCTTAAAAACAGAATTTTTTCCATATTTATTTCTCTTTCTCTACTTACGGGTTACACTTTTTCTTCTTCTCTTCTCCATAAGCCAGGTTCTTGCACCCCTTGATGCAAATTTCTAAGATGCAAGCTTTGAAGATGTATCTTATGGCAAACTCTATTTCTCCCGTGACGTTCGCCTTGCCAAAATTGCCAGACTCAGTGCAAGTGCTGTTAAGGCTATACAAACTCCCCTAAGAAAAGACAAATGTTTGGGAAAAGTAGCTTCAGATCAAACAGGACAAAACATTTATTTCCTTTAAAGGTCAGTATCTTTACAGACATGACTGTAGAGCTACTGCAAATCATGAAGATTTAAGGTAAACTGTATAAATAATTCTGTTGCTTCCATAACAACCCTGAAATTAAGACTTTAATTGCAGTTCTACTGTTTTGCCATTTTCTCTTCAGTAAGCTATCCAGGCTAAGAAAATGCTTTCTTAGGTAACTTCGAGATCTAGAAATTTTCTCTGAATAAAACTGCTATGTGGCTTCCCACGATAAAACGAGATATGCTTCTGAAAGGAAGAGAGTGAAAAAACCCCTCTGAAATCTAAGAACAAAGAGATACAAAACATCAAACTAGACTGCATTTACTACATAGCTCACAGCAGGGTACACTGCCGAGGTGTTAGGTTCTATCACGTATTAAAGGAAACAAAAGTGGCCTCGCACAGCCAGTAAATATTCCACAAGATTCCCCAATTCCATATAAAAATGACACACTCCATACTGCAGCAGACTGTTCAGGAAAGATTAAAATATGAAGACATCCCGTTGTTGTACGCTGGTGCATAAAGAAGATGTTTCTTAGTTCTCCTCAGCCACTTTGTTGCCCTCTCATCTATTTTTGCCTACGGGACAAAGGTCTGGATGCTGTCCCTCCACATATACAAACAATATTTGTGTCCAGCATATACAGAGGCCATGAAACTGCAACAAAGGAAGAGACTCTAATCCTTCCCATGGCCCAGCACAGACATATAATTTCACTGTGCTATCTAGCCTTCACGGTAACAAACTATCAACTCAATCAAAATGGTTTGGTCGCCATTTATTTAGAATGATACTCTTGAAGGTGAGCCCTAGAAACTTGAAGACACAAATGTTGCTGTGATTAATCTCACAGCAACATTGTCCTAGATTGCTCAGGTATCTGTGTTAGATCACTCCTCCCTCTGAAAATCAACACCGGCTCAGGCAGGACTGGTTTAACCAAGGAGCTCTGCATTGCACAACCCGGCAGCTAAGAGAGCAGAGCGGTGTTTATAAGATCATTATCTCTCTTCCATGCAGATGCTCTTCTTCGTTCACACAGTTTGCTAAATGCTCATTTTAAAATTCACACCAACAGCTTAATTAGATTCAGGAAGCTATCTCCTCTATCTTATAAGCTCTAAATAACATACAAACTTGACAAAAGAAGGGTCAGGTGCCTACTGAGGAAGTGACAAGAAGTGCTAGGACTGTTTTGACCTGATGTTTGTTGCAAGTAATCTTCTCCTTCAACGAGGGGTGTTATCAGTGTAATCAATCTCCCCTGCAGCTTTGTTCAGCTCTGCTCGTTCACTCACTGACGTATCTTTATTCATCTGACCAGAAAAGGCTTATTTTGCACCAAAATTCTTCATGGCAAAGGAATGCAAATAATTTTTGTCTTATCTCATCGGTCCTAAAAAAAGTTCTGTAGAAGCCCCTTATATTTATTCCACCAAACCTCTTAATTATTTAGAGAGGCTGGGTAGGTGTTCCGATTAATGACATTCGGCCTGAGTATCACCACGTACGTCTCCCACCTGATCAGGAGCCACATACATTCAATGCAGAAATCACTTATCCTTTTGGTGCAGTGAAGAGGGATTTAGCAATGACTTCATGTATTGCCCTCCTGGTGGCATGACTGGAAGCAATGGCATCTGATATTTTGGGAAGATACATTATCATGGAGCAGTAATCAACATCCAACAGTTACCCATAAAGGGAAGCTTAATGGATCTTGACCTTCCCCTTTACAAAACAGTAGAAAATACTTCACTTTTAAGCCTGGGCTGTCTATAGCCCAGTTCAAACAGTTGTCATTAGAATCACAAATGTCATCCAAAACTGTTATCCGTTTGTTATCCATTAACACCTCAGACTCCACAGTGCAGTAAACTATGAGAGACCAGGAAGGTCCTTGCGTGTGTTTTTATTACTCTGCAAAGTGAACAGACTGGTTTAATTTTGACTTCCCTAAAAGCCATTTTGGTTCCCTCCTTTACAATATCAGTCATGAATTCTTTGGACACTTCACCCTGCTTAACCTCATCACTCATACATAGAAATTAGCTTCCACAGTTAATCATAGAGACTTTAAAGCATGTGCTGGATTCATTTATACGTGGCTTTCTTCTCTCTCATTTGCAGTATTCAAAATGCCATCCATCAGAGGAGGATTCAATGCCATCCCCAAACCCTGTGAACTGCTCCCCTGGCTTCCATCACCGTCAGCTTCCTCTTCAGTCACTGACATTCTGACATTTGAATTTCCACTGACATTTCCATTACCACAGTTCTTGCAGAATAACAAAACCCTTCAGATAAATTAAGTTTTAAGAGAAAAAGCTAGCCACTAGGCTAGAAAGAACCCTGCTCACAGTACCAACCCTAATATAAAATGGGAAGAATGTTAGCTGCATTTGCAAAATTCAGAGGAAGATGATCTATCAATTATTCATTATTAATGGATATATCCATCTATCGATTATCCATTATTCATTTGATTGGGCTTATGCTGTAAAAGCATTCTACTTTCACAGGATTACTGTGAGGACCGTGCCAAAGGAAGTCAGGCTTTCATCAGATACAAACTCAAGTACAATTCTTCCTTCATTTGTAATATAACCCAAAATACACCAATATTTTGCACAAGATCTTAGCTTTTATAACTGTCCCCACTGGGCACCCATTGTGGTGTGCTTCACCCTTCAACTTACATATTTTTTGCCATCACAGAAAACTGTGTCACTTGTAGGACTGGTTGTTATGTCATCTTCCTCCTTGCAATTCCTTTTGGTCAGAATGTCACTGTCATTATGGGCACCAGTGATGAGCTGTTGAAGGCTGGGTGTACTTTTAATCTGTAAGAAATTCAACAAGTAATTTATTTTTTTTTTTTTAATTTAAGAAAAATTTCCTTATTCCTCCAGGAATGCTATCAGAAGAAAATTCAGTAAATACAATTCACTCCAATCAATGTCACGCAGGTGACACACTTTCTAAGAGGATGTAGTAACTTGATTTGAATGTTGACTTACAACTCTGTCATCCCAGCTAGTAGTACATTCATTATATTCATAATTTTCTAAAATCAACATACCACCACCTAATCTAAGGATCACTACTGCAGCAATTACTAACAACAGTCTACTAATAACACACCAAAAAGTAGCAATATACTAATAAATAGTCTTGTTAGCCTTTAACAAAACAGTAATTTTGCAAGAAAAAAAAAAATCTTCCCTCTAGGAAATTAAAAAAATTAAAAACAGTGTTTTGCAATATGCATGACACATGCCTAGGTCTACCCATGCCAGAATGAATATAGGTTGAAAGAGACTTGAAAACAGAAACAGGCTCCCAAGTTCTTACTTAGCTCTGATTACAGAAAAGTTTAAATTTCTGAGTTGTTCTTGACTTTCCTTTGACTAAGTCCATTCACCTTTCCAATCTTCCCATGAAAATCCTGCTAATTTGGGGGAAATTAAGATATATATAGTAGCAAAGCTCCCTGAGATTTACCTTCAGCCAACTCTGTTACCAATAACAACAGTTAACAGAATTAAGTGCCAAAAGACTAATACATATTGCTATAAATTAGCTGAAAATAGGTTTTAGCTCATTCTGGCCCACCACTGGATAACACAATCTATGAAAAGTATGTTTACTGTTCAATGGGTAGGAAAAGAGTGAGGTAAGAAATTTTACGTGGTTAGGATCTAAGACAATAAATTCTTTTTTTTTTTTTAAAAAAAAAGAAGTGTAACATGGATTGCCTGAAAATCTAGAATGAACATAGTGTGACGGAATCAATAAAAAAGATAAGGAGTTACTTGCATAATAGAAACAGATAATATATATTTAACAAACCTGGGAACCCCTCCTGCACAATCAGCAGAAAGCACTAAAGAATGAGGACAACAGAGCAGATAATATATCGAGATTACTTCTGCAAAAACCGGATGTGCAAAATCCAAACCAGTACGCTGTTGTTATTGCACACAGAAATTGTGGTGTGTAATAACTGCCCTACCTTAAGAACAGATGTAAGAATTCATTAAGTTCACTTGCGAGAAGGAAACAGGCAGAAAATGCATTCAGAATATAGTCTCCAAAAAACCCCAAACAAAACCAAAGCGACATATTTCTCAGCAGATAAATTGTCTTCTGCTTCATGAAAACCTGGAACACCACCAATTTCACTTGCTAACCAAAACAACCTACCACACACTGAATTTTAGCTTCTACTTGGATCAGAAAGACTTCCCTATTGTGTTAAACAGACCGTGAGTGACAAGGCAACAGAACTACCAGTGCTAACCTTAAAAACCAGGTCCCATAAGCAAGACTCCCATCCAGCCCAGCTCTGACATCGGCAGCAGAACGTGCCTGTTGCCACAGGAGGAGTAACCCACAGCTACCAACCCACCACAAACAGCTCCCAAAGTTTGTACGTGTCTGCTTGTTCCCCCAGTAAAGCAGGTATAATTGCAGTTCCCTTAATGAACTTAGAGATTGCGATGATAAGAGGCCCTAGAAAACACTATCCAACTAACTTCCTAAATCCAGGTTTTACACTGGCTGGTAGTTCTTGCCATCGGATTGTTTTTTTACTATTACTGAAGTTAAATATAATCTCTTTCAACCTTAATCTGAAGGAATCAAACTCCAAACATATCACAATTTTGCAAAACTTAACTTAAGAAGCAGACGGTTTCTTTTCTTAAGAAACTGTCTTGAGAAAACTTGAAAGAAACTTGAGACTGAAGTGGTGCCCCAGTCTTACACCCTGCACATTTGAAATGGCAGAGTTATAGTTATTTCCCTTCCAACCATCCCTACAAGAAAAGTGCACACTTTCTAGGGGAAAAACAATAATACTGTTTGGATTCATTCTCCAAAAATGAAAGTTCTTTCTGGGGTGGAAATCACAAGTAAGATTTCTACATCATATTTTGCTATACATTTGAGTAATTAATTGTTTTGCAAGCGTAATTTAAAACAGGTTCTGTCCCTGAACTTAAGGCATAGTTCTAGTAAAAAAGTAAACAGCTACCATTATTAAAGGAAAACACAGATGGAAAAGAAAAAAATAAAGAGAAGAATAATGCAGAGATTAAAAATAATTTAAAAAATCACAGTGAAGATACAAAAGGCCATCGTATAAGTGCAGGGATAGAAAAGTAAAATTTTCTTCAATATTACAAAAAACTAAATGGCAAAGACTTACAAGAAATAAAGATGAACAGCAATTCTAGCAAAACTAAAATTCTAGTTTAAATACAGTCTAATTGGTTTGAACGAAACAAAAGCTCCCTGACTCAGAGAAACAGTGCTCTGACACATAAAAAAATTGAAATCTATCTTTCAAACTCTGTAATACAAAGGGTAGACTTAATTTAAGTCCTAAATCTTAAAATGAGCAATTAAAACCCCACAGAAGTAATTTGGGATCTCCTACTAATACATTTCTCTATCCAAAGAATCCATATCCATCTTTTAAACAGGCTGTCTGTGATCAGCATGCAATAAAGCAGTTTAAGTTCGTATTATCCCCAACTCTGATATTTTTCAGTGTATTAAAAGAGCGGTGCTCTGCCAGCAGAATAAAGTTAACACTGAAGTGTGGTTTGCCCCAATGAAAGCAGCACTCAGGTAACGAGTAATTGTTGCCAATTTTTTTTTATAAAACAATCGCATAAAAAAATAGCAGAACTAATTTCACAGAGTTCACAGGCCTTGCTGGGCCAATTCAAACCACTAGCCCGTGCGGTCTGACATCCTGTCTCTTCCATTTATCAACACCTAACGCCTCAGAGGAAATTGAAAAGTGTGCACCGAGGGAGCTGTAATAGTTGCCATGAGGTCTGGCCCAAAGCAAAAGCTTTTCTCGGCATCTAATTCAGGCACTTAGCAGACCACATTTACCTCATTCAGATGTACAAGGCGATTCAGTAAGTACCCACTATGTGGAAAATTGACTGTGGACAAAGTTCAGTCACTTGGGATTTGAAACCGTACAAAACAAAATCTTCAGTGTAACTTTAAAGGAGATGTGTGACATCACCTTCAGCCCTGCACAATTTGTGGAAAAACAGATGACTGGATTTTTCTCAAACTTCTCAAGAAAACACTGAAAGCTAGAGACTGTAACCAAAGCAAAAGGAAAAGGGAAGTGGCCCAACAACTAACAGCAGTCAGTACTTTCTCCTTGCCAAATTAAAAGCGCTCAGAAAGTGTCAGAATGGGTTTTGGATGGTGATAGCTTGGTCCTGATCAGCAGCAAGATGGGCAGGAGGAGGACAAGAGACAGAACATCTCCCTGCAGCCCAACAATCACACATCAATCAGCCCCAAGAGAGTCTGTGAGCATCAGAGCAAAATGATCCAACCTCTCCCTCCCTGGGTGAGGGTCTTTGTGAAATCTCATTCTCACATTTCAGCTCTGGGCTGAGATCAAGTGTGCAGACTCAGTCAAAAACCTTGTGAAGAATCAGAGTTCTGGCCACAAACAGTGAACGTCACCTAATCCCAACTCATATAATAAAAGTAAAATTCCACTGTTTAAGTCATTATTCTTACAAATATATTCCATTCCTGGAACAGGCCCTTACAGTTAGAGACTGTGTATAATAACATGGATACCCTGCTTGTGATGTTGATGGCGGTGTCAGACTGGCTCCTTCTTTGCTTCCGTCTTTCCATGTGCTGCCCATAATCTGTGGTTAGCAGACTTCTGTCAGCCATATCGTTCTGGGACTTAGAGATTTCTGAAGTGAAAATAAAGAGAAGTCATTATAACAAATGTTGCAAGCAATCCTGTAGGATTTATGGGTTAATTCTGTAGCTTTCGAACTTTAAACCTGCAATTTTAGTATTGATCTCCTAAGAGTAAGAAACAGACAGGAAGGCAAATGCTTGTCCCATTTTTGTATAATTATATTTTGTCTACCTAAATCTTTCCTGCTGTTTCAACTGGAAATTATACTCCTCCTTGCTTCCTACCATTATAGCTGCTGCAAGGAACTGTCGTATGCTATCAAATACAGCTTCCTTGCAGAAGGAGCTGCTACAGTCCCTATATATAGTTTGATCTGTAAAGCGGTTTGGTTTGGTTCAGCATAAAAGCAAGATCATTATAACAACATAAAGTGACATGACAATGTAAATTAGAAAGCAGAGCCTATTGGAAAATATTTAGACATTTATCTAAAATATGGAGGAGAGATATTACATACTCTGGTCCCAAAACACATGTAATTTTAAGAACATGAGTAGCCCTCATTCACTTCAATAACATTACTCATACAGATAAGCTTATGCCCATACTTAAGTACCTTATTGAATTAGCACTTCAGTAACATCTAGTTTATTGTCAAATAAATCTATAGGACAATTGGACATTTAGTGCACCACTCTCTGCTTCTTATTCCTCAGGGTACAGTCAGAACTTCACTTAAAGAGAAGGGCAGCACCCTTCTCTGTGATTTCTGAAGTTGAAAACTATGAAGCTTAGCAGCAGACACTTTGTTGTAAATCCCAGATAGTCTCATAAAGAATTAACTTAAAGTGGTACATGAAAGTTTAATTCATACAGAAGAAATAAATATTTCTCCCACAACATGGGCCTCTGTGGAGGAACCTCAGACAGCAGACAATTTGTCATTACGGTATTCAAAAACAATGGCATTCTCAAGTGTGATTTTTAAAGCCACTTTGGGTTAGTTTTGCTCTTAGCAGCAATCAGTCCTCAGATGTTTACTGTACTCCGAGTACACCATTAAGGCATCATGTGACATATTCATAGGCAGGCTCAATTAAGTCATCTCTGACCGTAAATGAAACCAGGTTTTTAAAATACACAGTGAAATCAGAGATCATAAAGGAGACTGGAGTGAGAGATCTAATAGAGTAGATAGAATCTGAGTAGCTTGACCAGCAGTAGAAGCAGAAACACTAGCTTGTCTCACACTCTCTTAAAATGAGCAGGTTACAGAGCAGGTTACTGTGAGAAAAAATATGATTGTTCAGTTTTCTTGTCTATTCCTCCTTTGGCTTCTCTACCCAAACGGTCAGTAAGGCAGACGGTATCTCTAGCGCCAAGGACAATTTTGCACTGCAAATAAAGCTACAACTACCAACTCATTTTACATTCACCAAATGGTAACCATTGGATTATAATCTCCTGTTGCTGCCAAATCAGGCTGGAACAGGAGGTAACAGCATAAAGAGCAGACTGTACAGCGGCAGCACTGTGCTGCACGCGCTGGTCCTTTGTTCCCGCTGCTCTCAGACACACACACACACACACTGGCTCCAGTGATAGAATCAGAGGCATAGCGAGGTTCTCCAGGTTTATTTACTGCAATACACAAGAGCTGGGTGTATTAAATACCTCTGCAAACCAGGACATTTTTATCTAGATAAGAGTACTAACTTTATGCACTCGTGACCGAAAGTATTCATCAGGACAGCAGCAGGTTTCACTAAGAGGCCATGTTGTCTGAAAGAGCCATTTTCTGAAGTCAAGAAGCCCAAGTCTTTCTCTCTACAACACTTCCTATACTTCTTAATTATTGACCTCAGTGACTGCAACAGCCTGTTATTTTCTCAGAAATTAAAAGGATCTACCCTTACTGAGGATGATAGTATCTAAGTGGGGTTTCACATACAGCTGAACTAACAACTTGCTGCCGTCGCCCTCTGCAATCACTGCTACTCCCTCCTCAATCCTGGCTCCTGGCTCCATGGCCCAGCACCCTCTGTTGTGCAGTCTCCAACATAGACACCCTACCTTGAGCCTATTTAACTCACTAAACCAGCAGAAAAGTTGGTTTCCAGAAAGGGGCTGGAAACACTAGTGCTAATTCAAGAGAAATGATGGCAGCATAAAGCCAGAAACAGAGAGGGAAGAAAGATGTAGGGGCAGTAGGACCTTCCTTTTGGTAGCAGTGAACTATTAAACTTGCTCGCTGCGGTCCTGACGGTGTTTACCAGTAACTGTGGGATATGACCAGGCTTCAGACCAACAGAAATCAGAATAAATTACTTTGCATCCAATCCTGTGCTGCCTCAGTTACCTGCTTCCAGTAACAAAGAATCCCACGCCACAGTACACCACACTTCTGTTCAGGAGAGACAGCCATTGTGTCTCTGCCCAGCTTTAATATGTATTCACACAAACACAACATTAAATTTTTGTAGTTAAAGGAGAACAGGCCTTTAGGATGGATGGAAGAAGTTAGAGGAAAGACCAAACGAGCTAAAACAAGAGTTAGGGAGAAAGGCAGAAAGGCATTAAAGCCAAATTTATTCAGGTCTAATCTCACATTTGGGGTTGTCTAAGGTGAAGCTAGTAAGAAAACACTAAGGTTTGTTCAAATACATGCAAATCTGCAAGTCCCTGTAATCTTCATGAGGCTCAGAAGATGTTGTCCTCTGGTCACTGATGCCTTTAATCTGTTCTTTACAAAGACAGGCTGTGCCCAGTGTAATCAGCCGTCGAGGTGCATACACAGTCTGCACCCTAAAAACAGCAGGTAGCGCAAGTGAATGGAAGGAACCAACAGTATCAGAATGACAGAAGAGCTGTGAGGACTGGCTGGCTCTTAGAAGCTTGCACTGAAAAAAACCCACACAACTAGACAGACTGAGAAAGAGGAAGGAAGCTCTTCTTGAAAACTGCCAGTGAATGAAAACATTCAGTTCTACTTCCATTACACGACAGATTCTTTGACGGGGTCAGTTGGGGTTCAGTCAGATAGATAACACCAAGATCACTACAGTAGAAAGTGGTTACTACTCTGTGCTAACATGAGTTAAATATACTGCATCTGACCACCTAGTAAACTTAAAAAATAAATAAATAAAAGACAGTCTTTTGACATCTTTACAAAAAAGGCGTTCTAGGTTGGTATCACCAGCTTGTTAAACAACCAGCAGATTACTGGTGTAGAATTAGACTTACTGTATTATTTTTCAGGTTGGCTCAGTCTTGGCATTAGTCATTTCAGCCATTACTCAATATCCTTTGTTTATAACTACTTTTTGGCCAAAAAACTTGAAACATTTGACTATGTTATTCTAGAATGACAAAGCAGTGAAAGCTACTTACTTTTGATATGTGTTGTGAGAGACAAAAACAAGTTTTCCACAGATTTATTAAAACTTTTAGACTGCCTGAGTTCCTGCAAATGGGAGATGCCAAGAGTAAGAAAACACAAGATATTTGCTGTTTCCAAGTTTCCACGATCACATATTTACAGACCACATAACAGTCAGATGGTAAGGCTGCAGCCCTTTGCTCACTTCTATAGACAAATACACCTGAGGACATACGTTGACATGGTTGAAAACTGTCACACTAATGTTTGAAGATGGAAAATAGTCTTTTCAGTTCCATACTCTTTGATATATAAGTGGAACTCCTTGTAGGAAGATCACATAGCAATTTCATAAATACAACTAATTACATCACTGATCTGTTATAATGCATTTAATCGTTCAAGTAGGAAAGTCCTATCTACTACAGATGTTCCTGTGCCTCTGAATCAAAGAGTTTTCATCAAACTCCAGTTAAGCACATATTACAAAGTTTACATAATTGCAATGTGCTCCAAAACCAGGGCCTCAAGGCTCAGACCAAAATGAACTGAAATAATAATTTTGTGCAATTTTGATGAGTTCCAAGTCATGTCCTACTATTCTGTCCACTAGAAACTGAAATGCAAAGGCAACCATCAAATTCACTTTTTTTCACTCAGTAATGAAAGTAACATGGAATGATCACTTTATAAATGACTATTGAATATTATAGGATCTTAGAATCCTTCAGGCTGGAGGGGAGCTTAGGACATCTCAGTCCAGCCTTATGTAGTGAGGCACCAAAACCCAGGTGCAGTATTCTAGTGCCAAATAGAGCAGTTAATCACTTCTCTCAAAAACTGAAAACCAATTGAAAACATCCCTCATGATAAGACTTGGACCTTTCTCTCCTAGCACCAATGCAGTATTAAAAAAAAACCAAACAAACAGACAAAGGAACATAAGGCAGCATTTATATTGCACTGTGATACTACAGCAGCTGCTATTTTCTGCGTTTCTGCAGCTGGCCTTTTCATATGAATGACACCCTAAGAGGTGCATGTATACATATATTTTGCGGATACGTACATTTACCGTCATGTTGCCTCCTGCTGTGGATTCTGTGAAAGGAGGTGGAGTTGGAGGTACGACAGAAATTTTACTAGAAATTTAAGAGACAATAAAGAGTGCAACAATTAGTAAATTATGCTAACAGATGGATAAAGTAAACCAAAGACACCGCACAGTATCTTTATTATCTGTCTTTCCTGCAGTTTAAAGATCTGGCTTGAGATCCTGTATCAGCAGCTGCAGCACAGTTTATTGCCTGTCTGTAAGAATTAGGACTACCTTTCTATCTTCTCAATCTTGGGCTGCTCTGGGCAGAATTACTAATTTAAAACAATTACAAAAAACTAATTTAGGACAGGCTTCCTAGATTTGTATTGGGGTTGGCAGTATTATAATCTGTGTCCCAAATGTTAAAACACAATTCCTGTGTAACACGCCCCATTCTCTGTTTCAGAGATGTTTTCAGAAAACAGTCATCTTTATTTACAATACTAAAAGGATCCTTCCTTGCCTGGGCCTGGAGCTGTTGAAGCCCCTTCATAGCATTCCAGCCATTTCATCTGTTGTAAATAGCCCTGGTCTGTGAAAAAAACCTCCTGCCCATTATCCGAGTGATTCTGCTATCACAGCACAATCACGGACCCTAACGGCAGCCAGTGAACTTCCTTTTTGATTCTCTTTTACTTTTACCACATCTAGGTAAAAGCAAGTCTTTATGCAGCCCTGGTTAGGATCATACCTAGCTGACTATAAGTTTCTGGCCATGCCTCCCCAGATAATTATCACAAAATTGAAGCCATCTCTTTGTATCGTATTTTACTTTTTTTTTTTTTAAAGGAAGATGGTTTCTTTTATACAATATAGTTTAAGATGACTTATTTCGTTATATATCACTGGTAATAACTTAAGTATAGTCATGCTGAGGCCTCAAATCAAAGTATTTATTCAGTGTAAACTGAGTATTTTACTTGTTTTAAGCTTTGGCAAGTGCACGCATCTTACAGTGTGCAGAGCTTCTTGTCTACTATTTATTCTAAAGTAATCAAATCAACAACATCTCCCATTGAGCAAATAATGATGCTATTGCTATTATACCTAGTAAATAACTTTAATCTCTGATTATTTACAAGTAGTGTGTAAATTTGAAAGATAATGGTGTAAAAAGGTAAGCAAAAAATATAAGCAGATATAACAAAACAATAACAAAAATAACGCACATTCGTTAATTTCAAGTAAATAAGACACTATTACTCTAAACTTAGTACTCCTTTTTGCACTTGACACCCTTTCTATGGATTGCCAAGAAACAAAAGTGGCAAATTTTCTAGACTTTTATCATTTGTACTCCAAAAGTATTGAAATTTGTTTTTCATAATACCACAATGCAAACCACTGGCTGGTTTATAATATACAATATGTGGCCTATACAAAGTCTCAGTGTCCTAGGACTATTTGTCCTCATATGAGCCTTACCTCAGTTTCTGATAAGATTTCAAGAGCTTTGCACCAACTGTTTCATGTCTGCCTGTGGAGAAAAAAAAACCAAAACAACAAAAAACCTCACACCCCTAAAGTTCATTTAGCAAGCAGTTACACATGTATAATACTTTTTAAAATCTGTGCCTCTTCAGAAACTGGCCTGTATTTACAGAAATTCATGCACATGCAAGTCAGGAGTGAAATCAACCCCACCTGACATATCAGCATAGATGCCAAGTATCTCCTGTATCTCCTGTATACACACAAGTATCTCCTGTATCACAAAACTATCGTGATTTGGCCTTCACTTCTCTCAGGTGACACATCCAGATGACCTCATCACCAATGCTGAGGACAATCAGATGCTAACAGGCCCATTCCTAGAGTCACTAAGTGCTCTCAGCCTCCTGAGATCCAGGAGGCAGGTAGGGCACGGGCCCTCTGCGCTGAAAACACTTCAACCACTCAAACACTATAGAAAACTTGAAAATGCGTACAAGAGTAGGCACATGGTCATCTCTTGCATCTCATGAAAAATTCTTTTTACTTTCCCTACCAGAGACCTGAACAATCACGAAAACACACGACTAGCTCACAACCAAGAGCAAAACCCTTTGCTAAGGCCATCCCTGTGGGGACATAGCAACCATGTCATGTTCCTCTGGTGAGCAGCCACAGGATGTAAAGAGCACCGAGGAGCAAGCGCTCCACCAGGCACGAACAATGGAGACTCGTAAAAATGTAGTTTGCTCCTGAGTGATTGCCAACAGGAAGAAGGGCTAAATGCATGTAACAAATGGCCAACTGAAAATATCTGGAGTGGCTTTAGTCACTAATCATTCCTGAAACAGAAAGCAGCATGTGGTCTGTGCTTTGCTGAAGATGTTGTTAATTATAACATACAACTTACATATAAGTAGCAGATCTTGGTGGTGGTAGAAACAATAATCAGCTTTGGATGTTACAAATTTCAATCAGAACTCCAGAGTTAGTGCTCTGCTATTAATAAGTAATATTTGGTATCTTGACTAATTGCAGCATTATGGTTTCTTAGATTTTTAATTTATTTATCAGTAAGACAATCTACCACTTTAATGAAAATATGATGTTTTCTCTTATGTAGAAAGTACACAAAATTAATGATAAGCATATTGATGTGACTTTGTTTTTACTCTGCAACATGAGAAAACTTCACCGTAACACATACATTTTCAGTTAAATTTACGGTGAATACTTCACTTGTGTTATATTCTCTAACCAAAAGAGGGCACTGTCTCTCCAGGCTTGAAGGATACATAACTACTACGGCTGCTGTTTTAAGTTTGCCATTTTTGAACCTTTTTAATTATATCAGTTGGTCTAATCAAAGGAACTGAACAAAACATATTTCTCCCTGCAGGTTTATCTTCTGTACATCCTATAGATCTTTGTGAATTTAACATTATTACTATTAGATGAACTTGGCAAAATGCTTCATGCACCCACAAAGCTTTGATAATGCAAGGGAAGAACTCAATTATTTTACTGAAAAGAGGGGTAGTCAGTATCTTGCAATATCAGATTTGGTGTCTGAAAACAACAGGTACAGTGTTTACCTTTTTAACAGCTATTTTTAAACCTAGATACCATGCAGATACTGGAAATGAAACTGTAACATTTAGCTACAGCCAGGCACAAAGTGAAATAGCTGCCCATCTGAAGTGGTGCTTCAAGGGAAAGACTAAGGAAATCTCCTCCACCTTACTAGTCACTGTTAGTCTTCTTTTTCACTAACAACCCCTTTGTTGGTGAAACACATTCCTGATAGGGCAATCCCTCCACATCCTCTGAAATATCTTTTAGGGCTTTGTATTTTTAATTGCACTGAAAAGACGGAAGACAAGGCAATGGCACAGCTGGCTGAAAGTAAAGAAACAGAAAGCATTTAGCTCTCTGTTGTTTTATAGCTATACATGTTTTTCTTTATTCCATTCTGTCATTTCTTTAAGCTTTAGAACTCAGTGAAAACAATCGAAGTTTTGACAAACCCTGGATGCAAGATCATTTCCTTCCTGCACGCATATTTTAACATTTCTGTATTTATTTCATGTCATTGTATTTCTTAGAACCTTTACACACTCCTTAATTCAAATTGATACGAGCAGCAATTTTCTTATTCTTATTACTCATACAAAATAATTTATACTTTTAAATGCATTCTGCTAGTTTGTGTTCATGTTTTATTTAGTGCACAGACAAATGCACTGTGTGATAATTTCTGACACAGCTCTCAGCAGGTTGAGGAAACATTAGCTCCAGCGGCAGACTACATTCTGTGTTTCACTTAGATGAGGACTACACATTGCACAGCAGTTTAGGGTCTGTTCCAGTGATTACCTTCACCTGGATATTTCTTTGCTCTCTCCTCAAAGAACCATTCACCAGCCTTTACCTTCACATCTCTGAAAAACAAGCAAAAGACAGCTGAATCAACATTTTCCAAATCGCATTTCTTCAAGTGTTTGATAACCATTTAGCAATCCAACAATCCTTCTTAATCCTACCATAAAACTAGGATTTCATGACTGCTCACTCCATTTACTGATTTTGCCCTGGGTCTGCAAACAAAGGATTCTTCCCCTCCTTTCCCCCCCCGCCTTTTTTGCTACATAGGACTGCCAGTGGAAAGCAAAATATGCTGCTCTAGGCAGCCAGGAGTTCTGGGTCTACTCCAGTCTATACAACCAACTTGCCTAACAGCCCCAGGCACTTGTGCTGACACACCAGCTCCCAAGCAGGACTTCCAAGCAGCTCAGAACACTGAGCTCCACAACCCTTATAGAGTGACAGGTCCATGGTCCATCTCTCTGCATTTTGTGGAGGCTAGTATCAATGACATCCACATCATGCACAGGCACCAGGATCAGAGGATGAGAAAAGTAATGACAAGTATAAAAAAAATATCAGACTGAATAGCTCTGTCAAGAGCTGATTTTCAGCAGATTTGACTCTTGCATATTGTTGTCTCCAACTGAATTAGATGACGTCTGCAATCTGAACTCATCCATTAATAAAGAGGCAAAGAAATTCTTTAACTGAGGAGAGGATTCTCTGGAGCCTTCAGGTTCCAAAACCTCATCTAAATGTCTTACTAATTTTTAAGGCATATAGAATATCTCTGTGGATTTTCTGATGCTTTTTATAGAATGAAGTCCCACTGCAAAAATTTCCTCATTGCAGGCACTGCTAAACTTTCTTCTCTACCCAATAGATCATTTTCCTTCTATGAAATTAATCTTTTTATTACCATTCCCTCTGCCAAATGTGCTTGAATCTAGGAACAACATACAGACAGTAAATTCATGTAGGGCTTGCCTCCTTGAGAAAGAAAAGTCTCTAAACAGGAGAGTTACACTGACATCCACCAAAGGCCAGGCAACAAAACCCCTGGGTCTGCCACTTCACACCCCGCCTTGCTCTGTTAAGATAGACAAACTATAGGTAGGATGTCGTTTGCTTTCTGTGGCTTGATTTTTAAGGTGTTTTAGGCATTTAAAATAAACCTTTGTAAGTAGGAAAGCAGAATACTTAAAAAAAAAAATCACTACCTGTGTAGATAATACTATTTATTTTCACGCCCAACCATAGATCCTTGTGCATAACTGAACACAGAGAAGTTTGAAAATTACATTAAAATAACTGAGACAGGATACTTATTTACTTTGGACAGATATCTATTAACTAATAATTGTCTGAAGTCTTTGGCTGCACTAGATCTTCGAGGGCTCTGCCTTTCTAGTACCTCAATTTTTCATCTCCAGCTTTTCCTTTATGTTCTTCCTACTACCCGTGGTTATCTTCCCAGAGTTTAATCTCCAGTTCTGCACAGGTTCATGTGATGATCAGACCACTCACAGGAGGAAAAGAGATCTGGAAATTCCCTCTTTTTCTTCTTTTTTTTTTTTTTTTTCAGGCTAAAGTGTGTATTAAGCTCAGCTATGACCAAAAGTATGACAACGAAGCTGATAAAGAAGTATCATTTTCAGGTAAAATAGATTAACCTCCTTCAAATCAAATGTCTTTCTAGACTCCTAGAAGACAGGATTCCTTAAAAAAACACACTATATCAACTCCATTCACGTAAGAGATGCCTCTTTCAGGTGAAGGATACAAACTTTGTCAGTCCACAAGTCTTTTTAAATTTCTTATTTTGTAAACAACGAATGTTCACCTATCCCTGCTCTTCCACTAAGGCATTTGAGCATGTTTGTTACAAACATAGAATCATAGAATGGTTAGAGTTGGAAGGGACCTTAAAGATCAATGAGTTCCAACCCCCCTGCCATGGGCAGGGACACCTCCCACCAGACCAGGTTGCTCAAAGCCCCATCCAGCCTGGCCTTGAACCCCTCCAGGGATGGGGCAGCCACAGCTTCTCTGGGCAACCTCTTCCAGTGTCTCACCACCCTCACAGCAAAGAATTTCTTCCTAATATCTAATCTAAATCTCCCCTCTTTCAGTTTAAAACCATTCCCCTTTGTCCTATGGCTCCACTCCCTGAAAAGAGTCCCTCCCCATCTCTCCTGTAGCCCCTTTAGGTACTGGAAGGCTGCTAGAAGGTCTCCCTGGAGCCTTCTCTTCTCCAGGCTGAACAACCCCAACTCTCAGCCTGTCTCCATAGCAGAAGTGCTCCAGCCCTCTGATCATTTTCGTGGCCCTGGTGTCTAGGAGAGAATCTCCTGATGCTGCTGCCGATAATGGTTTGTTCAGGAAAAAATACTTTACTTGTAACTAAGTGTCAAAATTATGGTTGCTCAGGACCTGAAAATTAGCCCTTACATTTCTTAGTCATCCTGTTTTACTTTCACTGGGGTAAACAAAAGGTGCTGAGTAAAATTTACCACTGCTGCACCCCCTACCCTTCTTGAGATTTGCAGCCTTTATGAAAACTCACTGAAGGCAACGGAAGAAGTCTGACCTATTTTAATGGACTTGACATCACAACTAAACAAGATCAAATGTGCTGTCTCTTTGCTAGAAAGAGAACTTCAATGACAGCTGAAGAATCCCTCTATATTTGCAAGACAAAAAAAAATTAAAAAATCATTTTCTCAAGAAAAAGTAAAGCTGTCTTTTATTTCATTTAAATAATGTTTTCCTGGTTTTGCCATTAAATATCCAGACAAGCTTATGAAATAATTAAGGGTGCACAGCACTATACAAGGCAGCTTAACAACTAGCCACTCTCTACAGGGGATTTCCACTGTGGCCACCAAATAACTGGAAACCAATTTAAAAGAAGAGGAAGTGGAGGGAGTTATCTAGAGGAGGATATGGCAAGTTAATTTTTTAACCTTTCCTTTTAGTGTTTACAGTGTGAAACACAGATAGTGAAATATATGCATCAAAATTTAGTAACTGGTTAGTATCAAACATAAATGGATCTAATAGTCTATTTTATGTATAAACTAGAAAAACTCGGGATTTGGAGAATGTATTTTTGGTGATATAGTCTCTTCCAAACTATAGAAAATTACTTCAAACTAGTGGTAGAAATTCATTTAGCTTAAGACCAATATCTTGCCTTACGTTTCTCAGCCATTATTATATCTCATTTGGGCATCTTAAGAGGGAGTGAAGTGGTGTGTTAATCTTGTGTTGGCATAAAGTAAAACTTCATCCAAATCCTGACCCTTTGTACAGGGATCTATATCTTCCAGCACAGCTGTTGATTCAGTTTCAAAACTATATTTCTTTGCCTACATAATATTATTTTTTACCAAAGGTGGAAATATAGCTAAACCCTTTGATTTAGAAAGATTCTGAAAAATAGGAGCAAGTACAATGGAGTATTTTGGTATAAAATTGTACCAATACAGTAAAAGAGATTGTTTCCTGGAAAACAAAAGCAAGGTGACATAGTAAAAGGAAAAACAACTAGCTCAAAGTAAATAAATTTGGATTTCTGACTGCATTTAAACAATTCCTGACAAGGTTATTCATGCTTTTTGCTTTTTCAATTTATATAAAACATTACTGCAAATTATTCATCAATGTAGGTTGCCCACTCCTATAGTATGAGGTAAAAAAAAAATGATTAGGAAGTTATCAAGAAATTGGCTTTACTACACCAAAACCACAGCACCTTCAGGAACTTGTTATGATGTACTGGTTCCACAGTGAGTCAGGGGAAGGAGTTTTATCTACAGTTCAGAAATTTAAAACTGCACCTATTTGCCATTATCTTTGTCATACCACCTCTGGCTTACCTTGAGGATCCATTTTGCTAAATACAGGAAGGGAAATCCTGACCACATGAGGCATAACAAAAAATTCCCATCAACTTTATTGCTACCAGGACTTCATCCAACATTTCCATTCTGCCAGAGGCTTTGTTTCATTAATTGTTTAAAGCGCCAGATGCACACAAAACCAGTGCGCATACGCTGGCTAACTCGTGTAAACTGGCACTTATCCAAACCAGTAAAATTTCTTACCCGTGAGCGTAACAAACGGTGCATTTCCAAAGGCAGGGATTCAGGCAGACACGGCACTCGGAGCACACTCGATGGCTGCACCCGTTGCATACTGCACCTCTGTTCATCAACAGCCCAAGCGATTTCCGACAGCGAGCGCAAGACCTCTCCTGGTATTCGTGGCTTGCATTTCTTCCCCCTTTCCACCGAAGCTGCTGCAGCTGCAGATTCAGCTTCCTAATCCCCCAGGCGAAACAAACACACACACAAAAAAGAAAAAGATAAAATAATTAAATAGACCAAGGCCCCCCATGTAAGTCACAAGCTAATACCCTGGTTATGCAATGCCATTACTAGTAGGAGACACACCCTCAAGTCTGACTTCAAATGAGCATCACCTGGAAGTGTCCTAAACACAGCATTTTTGCACTGTGAGTGTATAAACAACCACAGCTGTGTATACAGACAGAGTAAGAGTCTAGTCTATATATATATACACACACACACACATATATATAGGGTTCTGTTCATGTCAGTTACACATGCTGAGGGCAGGGCACCAAAATTGTGTTTGCAAGTGATTCACGTACAAAAAATGAGACTATATGGTGCTCCTTTTCATTTGATGATTTTTTTTTATCCTATTTATCCAACAATCAAGTCTCCTATCAAGTAAGAATAATCATAACAAATGCATCACCTGAAAGTTAAAAAATAACCACATCAGACCAAAATATCAAAACCTCTCCCTTTCCTTAACTTTTCTTCCATTACACATACCAATACTCAAGATCTATGTTTTTAACTGTTAGCCACATCATCAACAGTTGTCAGGGATTTTCTAACCCATTCAGACTTTCTTTATAACCCTTTACGTACTTTTCACACTCATTTAATATATCCAGGAATACTTACATAAATGTTTGCTGTAAACAAAGTTTAAGTTTCTACATTTAAGACACTAATTTTTTTTTAACTTAGCAACACAGATACCCCATTTTACATGGGGATGCAATGTGACAAAGCAGGGTAAAAGCTGTAAGGAAATCCTTGCCTTAGCTCTGATATAAAGCAAATAAAATCCTTCACAACTGAGATACTTGTATAGTGTGAAATAATTAAAGAGAATCCTTTTCCTAACCAATGACATGTATTAGCACCAGCAACAACTTCTAAGACAAGGTGATGTGCTTGGAGCCTGTTGTATGTGAGTAGTGACAGTGACAGATTCAGCACAGTGAGCAGAGATCCAGTGATTCTTAACTCCAGTTTTGGCATAACGTAATTTAAATAAGCCAGTCAAAGATCTGAACCTGTTCTGTGATTCTGTGACTTTAAATGGATACATAGGAACATGATAAGAACACCATAAAGTCTTCATAGGAAAAATACAGGCAGCAACTGAACTTTCTATGAAGGCTAGAAGTAACATTCGTTAAGTAGATTACTCACTGAACAGTATTTGTTCATCTTTCCTGTAGTCATTAGTAACAGTAAATCCAAGAGGCTCTGGATAACCCCTAGTTCTCCCAAAGAATAAAAAGGCATTAGCTAACAAGAAGTAAAAAAAAGAATACATTTGGAAGGACAGAAAAGAAGAAGATTACTTCTGAAAAAAAAAGGAAGAGAAATACAGGAACAGGGCAATGGCAGATACCTTATTCTTTCCTCCTCTGTTTTTCTCACCATCTGGTCACGGTACAGGACTTCCAGAACTGCCTCTCGCTCCAGTTCCTTAAGGAAGTTTAGATTAATTTCACAGGCCATTTTTGCCAAACTTCACTTATTTTGTAGACTCCTGTCCTATGGCTTTAGTACATCCAGAACGATGGATGCTACTTCATAGAGTATAACGTGGTCTGAGTGCTTACTAAGTGCCTGTGCTCTGACTTGATTGGTGACACGTTTCACTGTGACATATCCTTGAAGAGAAAAATAACCGTGCCTGGCTTCACACAAGGCATCATTTAAGTGTCTCTGGGAATATGAACAGTTAGCGAGGTCACTGCAGTCTTGTCTTTTTCACATGAAAGAACTTCTTGTTCTTTTCTTTCTTTATTTTTTTCTGAGAGTGGTTCCAAAGGAGATGAGAGCTTGCAGCAAGGTCCCAGACAGGGCTTTAACTGTCACCAGATGGAGAAACAATTCACCAAGAGATGGTGTAAAGGAGTGGGGGGGAATGGTTTGTTTTATTTGTCTTGTAGACTTGGGATTTTCAGGCCTAGGGAAAAAAAGAATACATGTTATTATTTCCTCTCTTCCACTTTTCAAGACATTTCAAATAGTAACGTGAAGACCACATTTTACTATACTCAGACCTTTCAAGCACTAACTCAGATACAGGAGAGATTTAAGACAGTCCCGTTCTTCAGACAGTCTCACTATATTGTCCATTAACATTCAGCCATGCATCTTCACATTTTCTGTACAGTCAACGTAAAACAACCACTAAAGAAGCTTAAGTTAGTTTTGAACACAGGCCTACAGGGCCCATGACTGGAAAATAGAGATAGAAGGTTGAGATAGAAGTGCTGCTTTCTAGTTTCATCTTACTGAAAAGACAAAACATCAGAAACCAAAGAGGGATAGACACTCTCTAAGAGTCCCTTCTATCAATTACCTACATCTGTTAAGTCTAGATAAACAGCTTAATACCCAATAATGCTATCATCCTTGTTAATACACACAAACACTAAAGGTATATATTATTTCCAGCTGAATGCACTAACAATTTTTGTCCCAAACTGATGGTACGTACAAATATACGAGAAGTATAAAATTAAAACAGAATCAACTGTATTCTGGATATAATCTGTGACCTTCACTTGTACTACTCCCACTAAAATAGAAAGTAATTTTAGTATACTTTGAATAATCATTTTATTTTTCTGCTTTGCTGCAATCTAATTCACCTTACACACCTTATTAATTATTAATACTACTGTCTAGCATGTACTACAAGAAATGTAAGAGTTCCACTTCTGGTACACCAAATATTAAAGATGTGTATATGAAAATTGGCTGAACTAAATGCATACAGCCAGCCTCTGGACAGAAGCTCTAGACACCAGGACCGAAGGGTAAAGCTTTCCCAGAGCAGTTACTGATGCTTCACTGATAGACCTCAGCTGAGAATCTGACCAACTATCTGCACTGCTGGATCATTATTTTAAAATACTGTGAGTTTTAAGTTTAAAAAAAAAAACCCACCACCAAACCCACAAAACCAACAAAAAACAACCAAACATTAAAACTTCAAATATATAGTGACAATATATTTTTGTCTGTGCTGGAAATTACTTTATATACAGCTTGCTCCAATTAAGTTACTTAATTTCATACAAAGCAACAGGAGGTGATGAATTGTATTTATAAACAGTATGCATTGTGTTCTTTTATAATTTTTTATTAAACTCTTCAACAGACACCAAAACAAGAAAGCACTTCACAGAAGCAGTGTTAACAAAGAAAAAAAAAATATTGGTTTCCTGTGGAAACAAAAGAGAGAGAGATAAGCATAATCATATTTTATTTCCTTACCAATTGCAATTTCACAGGAAATTACTCAGTTGAAACCTAAAAAGCCTGAGCAATTTTTTAACACGATATATGTAATTTTCAAAGGCCCCTGCATCCTTCACCCGCTTTCATCTTTTACCTCAAGAATACCTCATCTCCCAGGATTGATGAGCATTTTTAAAGCCTTCAACTCCATTTAGGTCAATATAATCTGAAAGAGCAGTTGGTACAAACTCAGGGACCTCTGCACTATACAGGATATCAAAACACCCATTACAGTGTTAAGTTACAGTCTCTATAAACTCTTAGGATTTCCAAAGGCTAGCACATCTACAATGACATCAGAAAATCCCGCTGAAGCATCAATAAAAGCTAGCAAATTCATCACAGTTATTACTAGGTGGATCAAATAAAACTGCTCTAGTTAACTTAAAGACAATATATATTAAGTCTTACAGAGCTATTAAGAATGTGCCACTGTAAAACAGTTACTGAGAGCAACATCTGCAGTTAAGAAAGCACAGAAATAGTTGCTATTTGATAGCTTCTTAAAAGTCTTTAAAAAAGGACTGCCTCTCTTCTTCATACAAGAGCACAGTTTTCCATATTTCAAGTCTGTTTTGTTTGGGAAATGGATTTCAGATGACATCTTAGTCTACGAAAAATGTTGAGGGCATATAAAATCTTATCCAGAGATGCATATAAATTTTTAAAAATTTATGTTTTCAGCTATTCAAGCTTGCACAGATTTAAACGGTGTGAGGGAAGGAACAGCTTGGAGCCTCCCCTTGTTTCCACTTTGTCTTGCCCTCAGCTATTCTCCCCAGGAGACAGTTTTTGCCCTAGCCAGGGCAGGATTCTTCAAGAGGGCATTCAACCTCAGCCCATCAGTGATACTGCAAACACCATCATCAAAAACAGTTGGTCTGTTGCTTCACTTCATATCCTATTCACAGTGACAAATCATAAGCACTCAATCTAATGTAGGCTGCCAAGAGGGACTAGGATGGAGAGACCATGATCAGCTTCTGGCAGAGCAGAGTGCCAGAGGCCCCGTGTCCTACAGTATCTCCACTATGCAGAGAGAGAAAAGCCACCACGGCTCTCTCACCACTAAGCAAGATCATCACACGCTGCAGAGAATAAAGCTTAAAATACATCACATAGCCAGCAGCATTACCAATACTGCACCTGGACATTCCAATGATGGTTGGTTGTTTGGCTTTTTTTTTTTTTTTATTCTTCATGAAGATTTAAATTCAGACAATAATTGTGTTCTGTCAATTTTTCTTGCACATTCAAAGATAACTCAAAATCTAGCTTAATGACAAGGTAGCTTTAAGAATAAATAAAGTACTGTATCCCCCCAAGTGGGGGATAATCCTTGTGCCCCACAACAGACTTTCCTAGCAGAAAAAAAGAGCCTAACACCATAGCTGTGTGCATTAATTTAGGTTTTTGGCAGTAATAAAGAAGTGGCAGTAATAAAGAAGTGGTGTTCTCAGTAATGATGCTCCTTGACAGGAAAAAACAATCTTAAAAACCTTCGCAGACGCTCTACTTTCATATTTACCCATCGAATCCAGCCAGCTAGCTGTTTCACACAGTTAGCTAACCTCAGAGCCAAGCATCTCGTACGTAAAACCAAAAGCAACAGTAATCTTTTTAGTAAATACCATCACACTTCTCCCTTTTCTGCACACAACTCTCACAAAATATTTTGTTCAAGCATATTTTAAATTACGTATTTAAAATAAACCAGTGTCAGGCACCTCGCAGATGGATCAGTAGCTTTCTGAAACTACCATGCGAAGTCTCAGAGCCATAATAAAGGAGATGGGACAACCAACATGGTCAGGTCTTAAGAGAGGGAGGCATGCATGCACACAGGGCAGGCTTAGCAGAGTGTGCTTTTTTTCTCTTATATCAGGCTAAAATAGTATGTTTTGTGACTGAAGAGCAATCAAAAGGCCTACCTCAGACAAGATTAAGTTTGCAAAAGTTTTTTTAAGTTTTTGAACTTAGAAATGCCTGACTTAGCGAGCTACTTTTTCTCAAAGCAATTCTGCAGGTAATATATTATTGATGTCCTTTCAGATCCTTAAGCATTAGCAAAATAATGACAATTAAACAAGTATAAATAAACTAATCTTCTAAAGTCACAGCCTGCATTGACTTGAGATAACTGGATTACTTCATCCGTTAACCCAGAAGATAGATGTAATGCATCAGTAGCTAGAACACAGGTTAAGGAGGTTTAGAGTAAAAATGATCACAAAAGCTCATGGAATTTATGGTTATTTTCTACTTCTTTATTCTATACTACCTGTCTGCAACAGTTGTATTTTCACATCCTTGCATACACACGTGCAAATTATTTATAACTTCTTTGATAATGTTTTACCAAAGTTATGTATTGTGATTTTAATAACATCCCAGCCCAGCATTTAAAGTAAGAAAAAAACCAAAACAAAACACTTTTTAAGTTCCAGTTGTGGTGTTTCCACAAAATCTTTGCAGTCTAAAAATCACCATCCCAGTAATTAAAAATGCATCCCCCTGTGCAACGTCATACAGGATAGATTAAAACAATGTCCTTACCTTTACAGCAGCCATCAAAGAAAGATGCAGGGAAGTACTCTGCTTTTAAGAGATGAGTAGCACTCTTATTATTTATGTTTCCTTAAAGAAAACTGGTGGCTGTTCTCCACCCCCTTTCCTTCCTTTGGGTACCAAAATTAGAAAGACGGACGTACAGAGGGACATCCCTGAAACAACTAAAAGCAAACGCACTCAAAGAAGACCTCTAGTATTACAACAGCTTTTGCCAAGTCTCTGCTTTTGTTACCAGAGACAGCCACTAGCAATCAAAGACCAGTTATTCATTTTTATAACATTAAAAAGAGACTCAGCATGAGAGATTATAAAAAGCGATTGATATCATCAAAATACGCTCAGTCTTCAAGCCACACACAGGAAGTGAAGCGGCTTTGAGTCCTACATTTCTTTTTCTGATACTATAGATGTGAAAATGCTACTAACCTCAGCGTCCCCAGGACTCACACAGAAAACTCCGCTTCTTTCGTAAATGGGTCTTTCCTGAAAGCAACATAGTTTTCTATTCAAGTCTGAATGACAAAGCAATCAGTACAGATAAAAGTTCAAAAGAATTATTTTTTTATGTATCCATGAAAAGGAGAAAATTATTTTACCTCACAACTGGAAGTCTGATCTCAGATAACAATTAAAAGTTAAAATACTATTTGGATCGGCTATCCCAATTCATTCCATTACAGAACCAAGTGTGAGTAACAAAGCTCAAAATTACATCCAAATTATTTCAAAGTCTGAAGAGAGGTTGTTCTTGCAGATCAAGCCCCTTTCTTGTTCTGCACTCTACCAGATAAACTGTATATACAATGCAGAAGCCCCCTCTTGGTGTTTTCAGAACCCTTGCTTTTCAGTTAAATAAAGCAATGCAATTGTATTCACATGGCAAGATTAAACAGCCTGCAGTCTTATGCCCTTATTAAGTTAAACAGGTTCAAACATTTCCACCTGTGTTTGTCAAGTTTAACCACCTTCAGCTGTATCACCAAAGAGAAAGCAATTGTTTGTGGGGCACGGAGCTATGCTCAACAAAGAAAATTTGGGTGATTTGGGCCTTCATTTCAGGCAAAACTTTTACTAAATGAACAACCAGAAATAACCTGAAGATTGTAACTACCCCCAGTGACAGATCTGTAGTATCACAAACCCAGGTTGAGAGATATTACCTGTACCACAAGCTTTCCCCTAACATTTAACCAAAATCTTAACGGCCACGCTTTTAACTCATTGTATTTTTCCCCTCTCACCCCTGGAGATGGAAAACTGCTGCCGTATGTTATACATGATGACAGTATAACCAAGTCATAGCCTTTTATTCTTCTAGATAAACAAGCACCACTTGTTCAGCCTCACTGTCTTCTCTCTGTTTTTCTGCCCGGCAGGAGCAGGGAGGGCTCAGAGAGGGGCCGAGGGCGAGCTCAGCAGCCATCTTCAGCCCTGCTGCATCCCAGAGCGGGTTGCTGCCCGCAGGGGGACCACACAAAGCCAGGTCAGGGTCTTCTTCTGCAGGAGAAGGAGGACTGGAGACAAGGTCAAGGTCCACCCCAGAGACCGGCCCAGAGCAGAGGGTGCAGTGTTACCGCAAACCGTCAGATAAAACTTTCTAAGACTCAGTTTAAAGCTTTAGAAAGCAGGCGTTCTTTATTGTGGCACCAGCTGCACAGGGGATAGCTTCTCCTATTGTGCGCCCCGAATGCTGTTGTCAAATTAAATTTATGCACAACAGATATACAGATTCAATGTATACCAAGAAAACATCAGCATATTCATTACATTTCCAAGAATTCATTTACATATTATAATAAGCTTTGGGGCATATGTAGTTGTGCCTTCTGGTGGTCCTCACTTTGAGCGAGGGTCATTTCTTCCTCAATCTTCACCTTCTTCACCTGTCCTTTGGCTCACTTTTCATGTTGGCAAAACATTCTAACTGCTCAATTGCTCATTAAAACTAATGATCTCTCTGCTACCACCTGTTTGTCAGACAATGTCCATATTTATTGCATCCCTCTCTTAGATCACCATATTCTCAGGGCCGCATACATCCTTTCTTATCTTACTAAGTCCTTGAAACCCTTTGGGCTGCTTACTAAAATAGCTACACTTCTTCTCTAAAAGAAGATTCTCTACAGTTTAACCATTTATAAACTACATAAAATCTGCCTTAGGTATCAGCAGGGGAGGAGGCCGTGGCTGAGGCCCCTCGGTGCATTCAGGCCTGGAGGCCATAATTCCCACTACCTTCTCAAAATGCAACACCTGAAGCTGGACACGGCATTCCTCGTGGCAGAGAATGCAGCAAGAATGCTGCTTCCTTCCCCCATGCAAGCTTACACATCCATTTGCACCTCCCGGTGTGGCATCTCTTTTTTTTTCTGACAGCACCATAGGATAAACCGAGGTAAATCGTACCTAATACATCGCCCTGCTCTTTTGTCTGTGGAACGGCTGCTGAGCAAGCTGGTCCTGGCCTGTCTGCATTTACAGAGCTGGTTACTCCTGCCTCAGTACAGGCCTTTGCACTTGCCCCCAGGTAAAGTTATTTTCTCCTTCGTTTGGGACTATTTCTCCAGTTCATCCAGGCCGCTCTGAAGCTGAACAGCATCTTCCACCATTGTCTCTCGCAGGTTAGTATCATCAGTCATTCGGGCAATCTGTAAACACCTCACACACACACAAACCCCATAAACTGTGAAAAGCGTGCCCTTTAATTTCATTGTCCAGATTCTGATTCTGGCTGCTAAAAATAATGGGATCTGCTTAGAACTGTAAGAATCATGGAATGGTTAGAGTTGGAAGGGACCTTAAAGATCA